>JAWQUT010000443.1:408069-435486 GCA_033807755.1 Ellobium chinense
TATAAGGCTATCAAACGAGAATTTAAATATGAGACCTACCTTAATGTCATAAATAATAGAGCGTTTAGAATTGCTCTTACAAATATCCGGTTAGGGTCTCATAGCTTAATGTCGGAACGGAGTCGGTGGGGAGGGCCGAAGTTAGAATTTAAAGACAGACTTAGTACACAATGTAATGAGGTGGAAGATGAGTTTCACTGTTTGGTAAACTGTCCACGATTTGTTGAGGTGCAGAGGAAATATTTGCCTGTATACATGAAAACTAGACCAAGTATGTATAAATTTGTGACTATGTTTAATGAGAAGAATGTCAACATACTAAATAATATTGCCATACTCTGTTTCAATATACTAAGGGATTATGGCAAAGGTATATAAATTATATATTTCAAAATATTACTGTGACATATTTTACTATAATTCACTCCTGTGACATGTAGAATAGGCTATTGTAATTCGTTGCACTATGTTTCTTATATGACATGTAGTATAGGCATATTGTACCACTAATGTAAGTTAAGGGCAAGTGCGGCACCCTGTAGGGGTAAAATTGGGTAAAATTGTGTAAAATGAGTTTAAGGCAGTTTCTTAAACAGCGACATCTCCTTTATCGAATCCTGAAGTTATTTTCATGATACCTGTCTCAAAACGTGTATTTTGATGCAAAAGGAAATGATCACCCTTTCTCAAATGCATATGTCGGGTAATCTTTATCGTCAATTATCTCAAAATCACAGTTTTCGTCACTCTATCCCTTCGATCTGACTTTTTTCTGGTCCAATTTACATAAAATTTTGCATAACAACTCTCCAAGCCCCTGTTTTGAGAATGTCACGGTTTTTTTTCGATATCTTGTGTTTTTGATTTTTTATGAATTTTTAAAGGTGAAAATTCTCAAAATTTTCAATGTTTTTTCATAACAATTTTTGCAAAATTATAAAAAAAAACTATCTAAAAAATCAAAAAAAAGCCCGCGACATTCTATTTTAAATAAAGTGATCTTTCAAATGAAAAAAAAAACCAGCATCCTACCATTTGTTGTTCTCCAGATCGAACGGTTCAAAGTTATACACATTTTCCAATATGGCGGCCAAACAATTGGCGTTTCCATAGCAACGGAGTGAGGAGAGGGCAAAACACACCCGGTTATCTTCCTTCCTGGCCCTATCTGACCCATTTTTCACCCCAAAATGACAAACTTCCCTGTATTAATGAAAATGACCTCGTTCTGCCGCACGTCCCCTTAAGGTATTTCCCGGTGCCTTGTTCTATAACATGTACCATATATGCAGATTGTACTACTGGAATAATTCGAAGTATTCTATGGTGTTCCTATGGCAATGTAGCATAGACAGGTTGTGCTACTGGTGNTGCGTGCGTGCGTGCGTGCGTGTGCGCGCGTGTGTTTTGAGGGCGACGGGGGAGGGGGGGGCGAGTTGTGTTGAAAACGTGAAGGTTAGGATCTATGGGGGAGGGTGAAAGTGTGTGAGCGGGAAAGAGGGAGAGAGAATGAGAAGAGCTAGGCAGAGCAGAGCGAAAGAGAGAGAGAGTAGATGAATGGGGGTGCGTGAAGGATGCTGAAGAAAGAAGCTGGAGGACACGAATGAAGATGCGTGCCTGATGTCTCATAATTGTGTAATGTACTATGTAAATTGAATGCTTTTGGCCTAGTGCCTATAATAAACTGAAACTGAAACTGAAACATATGATCACTCGCCCATCGCACCTGGTTAAGCAAAACATCGGGCTCCGTGTTAGCGTGTACTTGCCAGTCGTATCTGTAGCCTAGGATTGAGTTAGACTATTCTGTAAGTCGGCCTGTGTTTTTTACCAAAGCTCGAACTTGTTAAGCATTTTTGGTGAAATAATAAGGTCCGACTTGTGGCACAGTTTAGGTCAGTAACTCCTGTATCATACCCTTCCTTGCATGAAACTCACAGAACATAGCTGGACTAAATATGTATGTTTTATTAGATTGTCCAAGCCTACCCTAGCGTCGAATTCACAATGCTATCTCACCATGCTTTATCTTTCATTTGTGGGCCGCACCATTCGACACGTGTGATGCGCAATTTTCTGCCTAAAGCCGCAACTTGCCATCATTAGCCGGATGCAGGCATTTATGGAAAAGCTTGTCCTCTCACTTCACGCTCAATGTGAATGGAGATATCCAATGAAAGGTATATAATATCATATATATAAAAACACCCCCATAAAGACACTTACGGTAGTGTTGCAATAAACCGTGAAGATAATCGCTTCGAAGACGAGGGGCCATATGCACAAAACCCTCTTTTTTTTCGCGCGTGTCGGTAATTACGGGAAACCCCGAAAACGTCAACGGTATTTCCCGTCGTTACCGTCAGTTTGCGAAGTTAGACAGCATTGTGTATTTGGCACTTATATAATACATGGAGCCGCAAATGTCAGTATTAAGTACACTGGCATATCCACTGTCCACCTGCTCCAGGGCAAAGGCCTGCAGTGCGATGGCAGTCTCCCTCCAGTAGCATGACCTTCTGGCAGTAGATGTAACAGTCCATCACCATGTCTAACAGTCTTGTTCTACTCCCCCTGGCATGTGGAAACGACGGAGATCATTCATTAGGATTGTCTATCAGGGCTGTCTGTCTGTCTTTCTGTCTGTCTGTCTGTCTGTCTGTCTGTCTGTCTGTCTGTCTGTCTGTCCAGTCTTATTAAACGTGCCTCAGAGGAACAAACGCCCGTCAGGATCAGTTGCCCTCATCCCAGTTGTAGAGACAGACAGACAGACAGACAGACAGACAGACAGACAGACAGACAGACAGAGAAAGGAAAGACAGAGAGGCAGACGAACAGACAGACAGACAGGCAGGCAGGCAGTCAGTCTGATAAACAGACTAAAGCTAAGGTCACGCGTGTGGGTACTGCTTAAGCATTTCATCATAAAGCAATCTATATCTAAACCCATGAAACCTGATATGCCACCATTTTCACCGATACCGAGTTGCATGGTGGCTTTCGTTTGACCATTTAGAAAGGTCTTATAAAAACAGTTCTTCTTTGGGAAAGTTCATGTAACACGCCAGTTACAGTTGTACCAGCCGTTGTTTTGAATTCGCAGAAACATTGGTTGTTTCCCTTGATAAGAGTTGAAGGGTCGAAAGTTACGCTGTCTTTATTGTCTGCTGTCATATGTCAAATTCGCTGTGAAATTCGCTGTATAGTAGTGTTAGGCTTGGCCATCCCATTCAGAGAATGGGTGTCGTTACTTGTTAAATCGATCAGCCTATCAAGTTTGCCACGGCACGAAACGACTTTATAATATCATTCTACGGAGGGAATATCTAGTTTGTCTTCATATAATATAACGGCTGGAAGCGATGTGAAAATGTTACCAGGTCAGGAAGACGCCAAATCATACATGAAATGCCGCAAATGAACGCCATTAAGCGCTCAAACGTAACCGAAATGTCACCATCTGGTTTTGAAAAGCAAATAAATGACATTAAACAAAAAATAATTTCTCCTCTCAATCTCGAAGTGTGGATTCCACGTTCTTCTCGCCCAGGCTTTCACTGAAAAGTACATGCTGCTTTAACTCCGAATAAAATTAGAAATTAACAACAACAACAAAAAAGGAAACTTTTAAAAATTAGGCAAAAAGTAGCCAGAGAAGCATGGCGTAAACCAAAAAAAAACAACAACAAAACAAAACAAAAACCGCAGGAATCTTAACAGCAGCCTAGTTTAGCACCTCATGACACAACAGGCAACAAAGTGATGTGACGTCACATAAGCGGTGAAAACAAAGCCCGGTATCTTACACTTGACATTCACTCCAGCTGTGGTAACATTCAAAGATCTCTGCGTGGACTTCAGGCGTTGATGTCAGTGTCAGAATTAGGAGGAAGATGGCGAAGCTCAGCTTCATCATGACCATTACAGACGGTCAAGGACTGGAAGAAAAGATGGTATCATATATTAATGAAGAATAGTGATATTAATAATAATACATAAATAAATAACTAACTAAATAAATAAATAGATAAATATTATTTTATTAACATTGTTAAACACTGCTATACATCACATTCACAACACATAATCTTCATGCACATATATAACTATATACAAAACACATATTATATATTGCCCCTTTACGGATTCACTGGAAAACTTCATATATATATAGAGAGAGAGTTAATTCAAAGATAACAGGAATGAATTCAGGCAATTAGCTAATTTTTCTTACCGTGCGGGTGCGTGCTCAAATTTTCACAGCTCTAAATTTTCATATTAAAATACCCTCTAAAACCTTAACCATCTAGACAACTGGGATTTTCACAGCATGTACATCAGGTATCATATCCCGGAGAGATACATTCAAATATCACGCTCATACCACATTTGCGCAATTTAATTTTTTTTGTTTTTAAATTTATGATTTGAACTGTTTATATTACTATGATCTTGCGTTGATATTCACTTTCTCATTAAACAAATGTCCAAAGTGTTTCAAAGAGAGTCCTAGTATGATGGCCAAGCGCAGGAATGCTGGATTTATAACAAGTTTCCGGCAACTATTCGCGGGTCAAATCGCTGCTTTATGCAACGCTATTTTTTAATCCGCTAATATATAAAATCCTCTCTTTTTGGGATCCTGCCCGCCAATGTCAGGTATAGACATATGCAAAGACCCTTGATCTAGATAAACCATCCAATATATAATGATCCTGTATGACAGTAGGAACCCAATTCTGGGTGGGCGTTGCATCATTCTTCCCACCAGAATGGTCCGTGTCTGGGTATCAAACTCGCTAAGAGGAGACTTTGGCCAGACGCCCCTAAAAGAGTGCGACTCATTTCGGCCCCCAAGACCAATGAGGTGTCGTGATTTCGGCCCTTTTTGAGATATTCATTTCGGCTCCCAACGTTTGTCAGCAGTTTACATTCGCCGCAGGACGTTTTTTCAGGATTTGGATAGGGGCCGAAATCAGTCGCGGTTCCGCTAAGTGATTCTGACGATGGGGGCCGAAATGAGTTGCTCCGCCCTAAAGTCAGCATTGGGGGGACCATTTAGGACCTGCAGAGGACCATCAAATTTATCGATAAAGCTAACCCAAAGGCATACCAAGGCACGAAGAAGAAGAAGGAAGTCCGTGAACCCTAAATCCCTTATACTGTACTTACTCAATAATGGTATACTACCAGCAGGGATCTGCAAAAAATGTTCTGAGGCTGTGAATGGGCAGATAAGCAGGTCTCACCGAGATATGGCTCTGGTGTGCTCACACCACCAGATCTCCTACACTTTATACTCGGTTGGTGTGACTTTCAAGGGCATACATTGTTAACCAGATCCGTCCGGGCCGCGTGATAGTCATTTAACCACGTCATGACCTTTCCCACCTACCAATGGCCGCATAGAATAATTATTCTCCTGTCAAACAGGATACGATAATTAGAGATCTGTTATCTTTTATGCTATAGAAAATTAGACTTGACAACTTCCCTTTCCCTATGTTTTCTCTCGTGTGAGCCCGTGGATATGTGGGAATCAATTTTTAGCTTGAGTGACGTGCACTGCATTCCTGTTTAGGTTTCTAGAAAGTGCAATTTCTTAGATTTTTTTTCTCCCATTTTAATAGTGTCGGAGTGGTTCTGGTCTCCTTCAGTGGTCAACTTTTTTGTTTATTTACATGGCTTTCAGGCATGGGGATTTCATTTGCAGAGCGTTTCGGTGCAAGTTATGTGATGCCAGCCAGCATTTAATGCATTGCTGTCTTTCTGTTATTTGATGTTTCTCGCTGTCACGTTATTTGCTGGTATCCAGCATCAAACTCATTCCTCAGCCATGACTATCCCATTTGTAGAATGGAGAATTAAACCTTGGTACCTGAAGGAAGTTGACCTTGCAGTCTCACTATATCCATTCCTTCGTTGTCCTGAGTCCTTTAAAACGGATGAACAACTTTTAAAGAGTGGATAACCTACACTCCTTCCTAGCTTATAGTCAAATAACATTGGCAAAATACCATTTCCATCATTCCTCGCTCTTTAATCCTTACGGGGTTGATTCTTCGCCTATTGCTGTAAGCTTTTCGAGGCTGCCATGAACGGCGCTTTCATCTGTGGAACATTTGAAATTTAATCCTCGATCATGGCTATCCCATTAGTAGAATATTGAAGTGGTCTAGAAGTGTACTAAGACATGGGTGACGCATATTACGTGATGACGCCTCTGGTGTGGGTAATCTCCATTGACAAATTGAATATAACGTATTTTGGTGCCGTAATTTCCTAGACATGAATGTTGTGATGTACTTAGGTAGGCTAATCAAGGGGTCATGGGGATTAGTAGATAGTGGGATGTGGAAATCCTCTGCAAATAGTGTCAGCAATCTTGTCTTGGGTTAAGAAAGAACATCTCACGCTCATGTGATCGAGAAAATGATTTCCAGACGTTTGAAGATAATATCTCCAACCTGAAAGAAGCCATCCAAAGTGCAGTGGAACGTCACATACTCACAGCAGCTGGACACAGATTCAGAGTAGGCTACTTACCACTCAGTGCTTTAAAAAAGTGAAAGGCGACATTTAAAACTAGTACTGGACATCAGATTCCGTTTTTTCCATGTTTTGATTTTATTCATGCTCTTGTATACTCAGTGGCAATGCCCTCGTGCAAGCGGCATCAATTTTTACATTATGTTATTCATTAATCCATATGTGAAGGCAGTGAAGGCATGTGTGGAAGAAGGTTACAGACCTGTAATAGGATTTGACCCTTTTTTCCTCTATGGGCTATATTAACATTTTGAGCTGTCCTCTGAACCCAAAGTTTTAGCTTTCACCCAGACCCATACCAGATTGAAGCTCATTATGTGGCCCAAATTTTAAGACTTACCCAACCCTAGCAAGCCCATTGAAATTTTGAGCTTGGTTGCTATTTGTAAACAGACCCTACATTTTTCACTGGTCAATGCCAAACCCCTCCTCTTCCGCCTGAGCACACCCTTGACCTGGCAGTTCCAGCCCAGGGCTAAATAGTGCCTGGGAAAATAAAGTAAAATGGACACAGATTCTGATGATATCAAAATTCACCCCCTGGAGCCCTTATTACTGGAAGCAGGGCATGCCAAATGAGGGAAAATGGGAGATGAAATATACTCCCTAAGTTGTAGAACCACAAAGTGAAAGTACAATTACAGGCCTGTAACCAGAAAGAGATAGAGAGATAGATAGAGAGAGAGAGAGAGAGAGAGAGAGAGAGAGAGAGANAGAGAGAGAGAGAGAGAGAGAGAGAGAGAGAGAGGAGGGAGGGAGGAAAGGGGGAGCGACAGAAGAGAGAAAAATGTAAGGAGGTATAGCGAGTGTGCGAATGATCGTAGAGTGCTTTGGATGGGTGAACGAATGAATAACTTGTTAAGAATATTACTGTTACTTTTGCTCATATACAACAATATGTTGTCTGAGCTAAAAAACCCCAAAAAAACTTATTGTTACTGCTATTGTGAACACGTTGTTATATTCACGAAAATAGGAATGAATTATTTCCCTTCTTCTTCTTCTTCTTCTTTTTTCTTCTTCTTCTTCTTCTTCGTCTTCGTCTTCTTCTTTGTCTTCTTCTTTCTTCTTCCTCTTCTTCGTCTTCGTCTTCTTCTTTGTCTTTGTCTTCTTCTTTCTTCTTCCTCTTCTTCCTTTTCTTCTTTTCTTCTTCTTCCTCTGCGTTCCTCGTCCTTCACTGGTACCAGAAAGCGTCAGGAACTGTGAAAGTTTACAAAAGTTCCGTTGGCCAGAACTGTTTCCATAGATCACCAACGAGTGCACATTCTTGCAGGATATGCTGAAGAGTCTGCGCCGCTGATCGCCAAACACAAAGTAGAATTGGCTCCAGACCCATAATCTATATTATATAATAAAACGCTTCAGCCAAATTTGTCACAGATTTCTTGAGAACTACGTAACGTACAAACATGCGGTTTTCAAGTAAATTCGTAGAAAAATACACAAAAGGTAACTATACACATCAGTCCTCTTTAATTCTTTTACCCTTTTTTAAAAAAAAGAATGTGTAGAGCAACGAAATACAATCTCCGACAGATCTTTTCAACCCGCCCGATTCGCCAATCGTCCAACTTTTTCACGGAGTCTAATGCATTCGTCCATGACGCCTTTCGGTGCGTTGGGTATTCTTTCGCCGCTGGTGCGTTGCCTACCTGCCCATTTGTAAAATGGGGAGTTAGTCTTGTATATATAATATATCTGTATCAGCGCCGTGGCACGTTATTTTCGAACGCGATAAATTCCGAAACTGCTAACCTTAAAATCGGTTGGAAACGTCTGGCTGCATGAACTTCTATAGAAGTAGGTTTAGCATCATCGGAGATGCAAGATTTTAATTAACTAATACTTTACAGTTACTTTAGAGTCTTTGCTCATACGGTGTAGGTTTCGCTGTATCTTCATCTCTTCCCTGTACGGTTACCTTCGTTAAACTAAAACATAATAGTGTATCAAATAAGGTTGGTTCCCGTCAAAGAGGTAAATAAATACTGTTTTATTACTGTTTATTACAATAAAAATCTGGAGTAAAAAGCCTCAATATTTCGACGATCAGGTCGTCATCAGGAGGTCAGGTGAATAAAAAGAGTGAAAAGAGTCTATGTATTGGGGGGACAGGGCAATCCTAGCTGCGAGAGATAGTAGGAGGATCATGGAAAATATTAAGATAGGGGACAGTGAAAAGGAAGAACGAACAGCGGTGATTACTGTTTAATGTTCATTCCGTGGGGCGTGACGATGCCAAAGCGCTATATAAAGCTTTTCCGCCTGGACAACTTGTCTTAAGGGTCGCCATGGTTGCGCCAGAGCGCTCGGACCCGCATGCTGGCTACGGAATGACCGGAGAGGGAAAAATGCCTGCCACAGGTTTGGCACGGCAGGGTCTGACGTCGGCTTGATGCTCCCTGAAGCGGGTATCGAGACTACGTCCCGTTTCCCCGATGTACAATTTTTGGTACATAGTACAGTTGATGGCGTAGATAATGTCAGTGGAGGTTCAAGAAAAATGTCTTTTTATGTTGAAGGGATAACGGTCGGTAGTCAGATGGAGAGAGGAACAAATATTGGGGCAGGTGAGGCAGTCGCTGAGATCACAGGGATGGGTACCAGGTTTGATGGGGATATGAACAGTACTGGATAGGCGGGATCTGGTCAGTTGGCCAGCCAGATTGGGGGCCTTTCTAAAAGCCACTAGTGGAGGCCTGGGGAATAGATCTCGTGATTCCTGGCTGCGGGAAAGGATATGCCAACATGACAAGATGATATTTTTGATTTTCACATTGTGTGGGTGAAAAACTGGAAAAGATAAGGCGGTGACAGCGCGGCGAAGAGGGCACAGGGTGGGACAAGCTGGAGAAACGATCGACAGAGGATGCCTTGTTGAGGGCACGGTTAATGACATCTTGAAGGTATTGTCTCTGTGTGAAGAAAGTGCACATTTCGCGGGATTTAGTATGGAAATCAGAGTCGTCAGAACAAAGACGTCTGAGTCTGAGGAACTGGGAGTATGGAATGCTGTTTTTTTTTGTACTGGGGTTATGAGAAGAGGAGTAATGTAAATAGGAATGTGCATCGGTCGGCTTGTAGTGCACCGAAGTGGAAAGACTGCCCCTTGTGAGAGTGATGAGATTATCCAAAAAGGTCACCTATGAGGTAGAGATTTGATACGTGAGTTTTATATAGAGGGATGGAAATCTGCTAGGTAATTGATGAAAGATAACAGATCTTCCCTGGAAAGAGTGGTGATGGCGACTATGTCGTCGATGTAACGTTTGTAGACTTGAAGTAGAGGACCGCCGTAAGTCCACATAGCCTGGTCTTCAAGGTGACCCATGAACAGGCATGCAAAGGAAGGACTCATCTTCGTACCCATCGCCACTCCGCCGATTTTGCTCATAGAATTTACCATTGAATTCAAAGGTAGTCAAGTTGAGGACCAGCTCGGTGAGTCTTAATAAGACTGATGTGGAGGGGAAAGGGGTAGAGCGTTTTTCAAGGTAAAACGATAAGGCTCGAAGGCCATCATGGTGAGGGATATTGGTATAAAGGGAGACTACGTCAACCATGAAAAGGAGGGATGGTCGGAAATCAGTATCACGCAATCAGGAGGAGAGCATCAGTGGTGTCTTTGATAAACGAGGGCAAGTTGGACACGAGGGGCTGGAAGATAGAATCAAGATAAAATAAGATATGTTCCGTGGGGCAACTACATGCTGAGACAGTGGGTCTACCAGGGGAGTTAGGTTTGTGCACTTTCTTCTGCTTCCAAGGTCCTCATAAAATTTGTCAAGAGCCACAAATAACCATAAACTCTAAGTGGATGCTAAATAACTGTGGGTCTAAATTTTCCAATGGTATTTTTACGTGTTTGCGAAACAACGGAAATGACCCATTAGGTATGTCCTGCAAGAATACATAGTCATTGGTTATCTATGGAAACAGCTCTGGCCACTGTAGACAACAGTAGCCATGAACCTATTTGGGAACCCTTGTAGACCTGCAAAAGACGCCTCAGTTCCTGACGTAGTCTGGTATAGTGCGTCCAACAATATACGTTCTCGGATTTTCGCGAATATCTTTGATTTGTTTGGATCAATCTTCGCCAAATTTTGCATAGCCTCCTGTTTCAATTTGTCTTGACAAGAAACTATTTTTTGACGGTTACGAAGATGGAAATACACAAGTTTTCTTCATCAACTTATATAAAAAACTCGACCCACAGGAAATCGCAAAAATAAGGTGGTTTACAGCTACGTAGATTATGACGTGAGGATACGCAGCTTCTCTAAACACAAACATTTTTGATACGGATAATTGTAGTGCATGTTTCAAAATTCTAATATCAAGGTTGTTTTGTTCCTGTAATATTTAACTTTTCAATCTACTTTAGTGTATGCTCTTTGTGTTTCTTAGCTTTTTGTCATGTCATTTTAAGACAACAGAAGAGTAAACTTCTAATATAGAAAGATGATGATTGGACGTTTATACAGTGTATCTGATTTAAACTTAGATGATGATGACGACGACGAGGAAGATAAGACGTTCAAGCATATTTTCACGAAAGGAGTAAGTGCATTGTTTCCGACTATATATTTTGTCGAGGCATGACGTTAAAAATATATTAAGATTTTAATAGTTGTGAGTCTGTTTTTTTAATGTTTGTGTAGACCAACCTTTTGTTTGCATCAGAATGCTTGGCATGTTCATTACGCAGAACAAAAACAGGGGTGTGCACAGTGATGCACAATCGGGAGTCCAAAAAATCTGCGCCAAAATCAGTGTGTGTATTATTGTATGTGTAAAAAGGGGAGGGGGTGAAATGCATCGAGATGGAACCATCAAACTGTACACTCTTTTTGATAAAATATGACGGAGGGAAGGGGTGGGGACAGTAAGAAGTCAGAGGTAGCGAAGAGACTTTCTATTAGTTGCTGATGACTGTTGTATTTTATTTTATTTCAATTCTGGTCGTGGACGTAGTAGTTTGTCCTTTTTAACGGAAGCGGTCGGCGATAAAAACAGCAACGATGGAGAAGAAAATGTTTTGTCTCAATTTGCGGAACACAGAACGTGAGACTGTTAAAACACAGAACATTGCATTGCCTGAAATATTTGGACTTGCTCTTATGTGGAACTGATGTCAACAGAAGACAACTGTGAAAACTGTAAAACTGCTGTATTTTAAACAATCGAGTGTCTTGAGGTTTTTATATACTTTAATGAAGAAATCTTTTTTTATCTGTAACTGTATAGTCTAAAGATGAAAAAATATGTTTCTATCAAGACAAATTGAAACAGGAGGCTATGCAAAATTTGGCGAAGATTGATCCAAACAAATCAAAGATATTCGCGAAAATCCGAGAACGTATATTGTTGGACGCACTATATCATGACCGAAGGAAATAGAAGAAGAAGAGGAGGAGGAGGAGGAGGAGGAGGAGGAGATGGAAGAGGAAGACGAAAAAGAAAAATATGAAGAAGAAGAAAAAAAGAGGAGGAGGAGGAAGAAGAAGAGGAGGAGGAGGAGGAGAAGGAAGCTTTAGATTTCCGGTTCTTAATAGTCAGGGCACTACTAAACTTTAAGGTGAATGTGGGCACTGAAAATTACAGGTTTGTCTACCAGTGACACAAGTCAGAAAGAGAGCTTGCATTTGAAATCCACGTTTTTTTAGTTTTTTTGCTTTTGTGTAGATATACCGTGAAGATGACTGTGTTTATGGTCATAGTGGTAAATTTTGAGATTGCTATTTTGCTTGTGCTTCAGATCGAGTGAAACATCCGCCTTTTAATGAATCATTTTTTATTTTGTTTCTTTGTCATTTTCATATTATGTTTTTTCTTTTTTTTTAACCATTTTTAGGTCAAATGTTTTTATTTAGTTACTTAGTTAACGCTTTGGAAATTGACCCACGTTTCATGTGAGTTATCTAGGAGAGTGTCGTAGTGCTATGTCATGAAATACCCTCTAATATAATTTTGTGTCTTCACAGTTGGTATACTTCGAATGAAAAGCGTAGCCAGATTTTTTTTTGTTGGGCTTAATGTTATGCTTCCCAGGAAGCTAAGAAAGTCCTAGAGTGATAAGGCCTGCTGGGGTAAAAATAGTGTGGATTCGTGTTAGCGGGCATTAGCTTTTTTGAAACAAATCAAGCAGTGGAACATCTTCCTTATCTTTTGCATATATATGAAAAATCCAGCGAGATCAATGTGTATTTGTCTACCAGTATCAGCTACTGAGCATGAGGCTTAAATTGTTTTTTGACAGTGCTGAATTATTGGTTTGACATGAAAGCTGCATGTGTGTACTGTTTTAAGGGCAAAGAAATTGTGATCTACTCGTAGTAGGCACTGTTGAGACCTGAGATGTAGTCATTTGAAATGGCAGAGAATCACCTTCATGCCCTAGGAAACATTCGTACTTGGAGAAAAAAAATATTGTTGACTGTGAAAGTAATTTAATTTGCTTCACAAGAACTCATATTTATCAACAGCTATTGCTGATGGGATTTCATATTTCACAGATTTATTTCCATTGTGACAGTGTTACAAAATATGGACAATTAGCTACCATTGGGCAGTACATATGCAAGCAAATGGATTGATAACCTAACAAGTAAACAATCAAAAATGGACAGACAGACAGACAGAAGACAGACAGACAGACAGACAGACAGACAGACAGACAGACAGACAGACAGACAAACATAATTATCGTCATCCTAAAACGAGACATATTTAAATCTGCATAGGTTAAAACCATAATTACAGAGAAGTTAAAGCTGATACTGATATACTAACCATTCGTCCACAGAACCAATATTTTTGTATACAGAAATGACTTTATTATGGAACGAACAAAATTTGATACCGGATGGCCCCAATCACCTATACAGCCTGGTATCTCAAGTCCTGTGGTCGTGTGCATAATCCACATGTTGGTTAAAGTATTGCGTTATCTACAGGAAACACTACTAATGTTTTGAGAGTCTCCTGTGGTTGCTGGAGTGCATCTACTGACGTACGAATTAGGCATACGGCCATTTGTCTCGTGACATATAAGTCACATTTTGACTGATTGCAAGATGGTTCTCAGATTTATAGTACAGTACAATACAATAGGCTCATAGCTCCAAATTTATAGCACAGTGCAATACAATAGGCTCATAGCTCCAAATTTATAGTGCAGTACAATACAATAGGCTCATAGCTCTATTTGTTAAGAACATTGGCATACATAAGGCCCAGCTGTGCCAGGGCACTTGTCAACAGTAAACACGCAGTCTCCACCACTCAGTTGCATGACTTCTCGACAGTAGATGACGCAATCCATCCATTTTCCTAACAGATATGTCCTACTTCCTCTATCGAGTGGAAATAAGAAGAGAGACAATAATTAGGTCTGTCTGTCTGTCTGTCTGTCTGTCAGTTTGTCTGTCTGTCTGTCTGTCTGTTCATCTCTAAGGACACGGGCACAGCAGGGGCTGGTCAGGAGCAAGGGCAGATGTGGGGCAGGTCGAGAGCTGATCAGGGGCGGGGTGGGACTATGAGCAGGAGCGGCGACTGGTAAGGACTATGAGCAGGAGCGGGGACTAATCAGGAGCAAGGGCAGGTGTGGGGCTGGTTGAGAGCTGATCAGGGGCGGGGTGGGACTATGAGCAGGAGCGGCGACTGGTGTGGACTATGAGCAGGAGCTGGGACTGGTGAGGACTCTGAGCAGGAGCGGGGACTGGTCAGGAGCAAGGGCAGATGTGGGGCAGGGTGAGGGCTGATCTGGGTGGGTGGGACCATGAGCAGGAGCGGGGAATGGTCAGGAGCAAGGGCTGGGGAGGGAAAGGTGAGAGCTGATCAGGGACGGAGGTGGAGCCAGGGGTGGGCCCAGGGCTGGTCATGAGTAAGGGCAGGAGCGGGGCAGGGGGAGGTTGATCAGGGGCGCAGGTGAGATTACGGACGGGGCAAGGGCTGATCAGAAACAAGCACACGCATAGGGGCAGAGGAGCAGCGGGATGAGGGTGTGATGAGGAGAATGATTGGATCTAAATGAACCCATAATATAACAGTTGCCTTTTGACCGACAGACGGACCTATTGAGCAAGCGAATAGGCAGGCAGGTAGGCGGACAGGCAAGAGGGTTCGCACGCATATACGCAGGCAAGGAGACAGATAGACAGGCAAACAGCGAAGTAGACAGACACACATACCTACAGACAGGCACAGGCAAGCAGAAGGGCAGGTAGATGGACAGGCAGGCAGGCACACACACACACACACACACACACACACACGCAAAACTCACACACACACACACACACACACACACACACACACACACACATAAAGCAGTAAAGTAGAAATCTGAGGTGGTGTGTAAAAGCGATTTCAAGTGGTATACAGTTATCATAAGATACTGTAATACCATATAGTCACAATTACAGGCAGATTGCCTACCTCACAAAAAGGCAGTTCGCAAACTGTGCTATTACTGTGCTTGATACAATCCAATAAATCCGTTAAAAGTCACAGACAAAGTAAATCACGAAATCATTGATTTAAAAACAGCACCAAAGCTTGGTACTGGCAGTGTTTTCTTGCGTTGTCTAATACAGTCTTTTGTGCCTCTCTGGAAAAAAAAATTACGCAAATGAGATAGGCGAACTGGCTATAACTGTGACGATGGGGTACCTTTGGCATTCACTCCAGGAATGGTAGCAATCGAAAAGATAGGCATGCACATCAGTTACTGACGTCAATGCCAGAACAAGGAAAAAAGTGACGATTCCCAGTTTCATAAGGGCTGTCATTGCTGGAAAAGACTGGGTAAAAGGGGTAATATTAAACATTAAAATAGCATACTACGATTATGATTATTTTCATTTTTATCAATAATTATTGTTATCAATTTATTCGTGGTCTCTTTGGACTAAATATGAATTTGGAGAGCAAATTGCGAAAATCAGACCCCCTCTCCTTTCCTTCGTGCTGTGGCACGAGTTTGCTGGGAAGACTTTACGAGTAAGCAATGATGATGTACTTATACACTGTGACATATCAATTGTGATATAAGGATCGGAAACTTTTGCTGCCGAGAGCGAAACAGCAGGCTTTTAGAGGAAAAGCTCGCTTCCTACGAAAGTCAGCATTTGAGTCCTTTAAATTTCCTGACACTGGAAGAAAACCGAGTCACATCTTGATGAGGATTCCAGGTGTCCCTTTGTTGCTATTACCCAAAACTAAGACTTATCAGTTGTGACGTTCAAATTACAGCACGTGACCCCAACTAGGAAATCATGTACTGACTCCGTTATGCTCCTGTCTGATATTAAGATTCCAGACTACTGGATGGGCAGCGTTACTCTCTTCCCTTTTAAATAGCGCCTGAACTTAACTCTCATTCATGTACTTACTAAGTATGGTGCACTGCCGGCCAGGAACTGTCAAAGATGTCCTAAGACTGTGATGAAATAACCGAAACTGGTTCTTGTGTGCCGACGCCACAAGAGCACCTAGACTTTATAGAGGGTGAGGTGTGAGTCCCGGGTGTTATTTCATTAAACGGACGCCTTCGTGTTAGTTAATTTACCAAAACCTCAACGTTAACATCCACCGGCTGCCGTTTAGTTTTGTCCGGTCTAACATGCATCAGTCACACCTGAGAGTGTACAAATTTGGAGTAGATATACTGGCCGGACAGCCAGAATACACCTCGCAGACTATTCTGGCTGGGTTGTAGTTTTAAACGAGACAAACATTTTTTTCCGAGTGTTTTTTTTTTTCACAGTCTGACCGCCACCGAGATTATAATTCTCAAATTTGTGTACTAGCAGCGTGTACGAAAAGTTGCGGCTTAGATCTAAACGTCAATGGTTCGATTCCCGATCACGGTTGTATTGTAAAAGCATTTTATCCACATTTTGCTCAGTCCACCCGTCTGTAAAATGGGTACCTGGCTATAGCCAGTCAGAAAGCTAGTGATCTTCGCCTCCAAAAGGCAGAGGCACTGTGTACTCCCAGTGAGTTGAGAAAATCCTAGAGAGATCTGGCCTGCTGGGGTAATAATAGTGTGAAGCGTGACCGGCAATAGCCTGGATACCAGACTTATAAACCGCATTATTATTAGTAGTATTACCAAAATTCACTTATGCCGGATAATCTAAATTCTAGTTCAATGGATTATTACGCTCACTCAAATCTGAAGATATAGAACAGACAGCTCAACTTTCTCCTGTATGTACCCGTCTATAAACAATTTCTCCCCCCCCCCCCCCCCCCCNCCCCCCCACTTCTCTTTTTTTTTCTAGATAGGTGTGAAATAGGCTATTGGATTTTGTGACACAAAAAAATATTTCCCGCAAGCTGTCCAACCAAAATATTCTTAAGGAGGAGTCTTGCAGTCCAGGCCTGGTACCCCTGTCTACAAACTTCAGAATCTGGGAGGCCCGGTTTCAATTCAAAGCTTTGCTGCAAGACCCCTGTAAGTGTCTTTTTGTTGGCTAGATCCTATATCATTTACGCGAGTGTTGCGGCGAGCAGTCGAAGAAAGCTCTTGATAAGACTTGCTGAAGAATACACGTAACAATAAATTTTAAAAGATAAGCTGATATTGTAAGATAAAATGAGATAAGCTAGAACTGGATTTTTTTTTCCAAGGAAACTGATTTCACAGATAATCTTACCTCGCTGTTCTTTACCGAGGCAAATTTATGGTAAAATTTTGGGAGGTCTTCGAGAACAACCGCTCTGGGGATCTCATACCACAAACTAGCAGTGGATCGATTCCAGACTTTTTAATACTCGTGCCTTTACACTTCAAATGTCAAAAGTATCTAGTCTATTTCGATTCTGATACTCAGTACTGGATAGACATTTGGATACTTTGGATACAATCTCGATACTTTCGATACCGATTCGATACTTTCGATACCTTTTCGACACAGCTAGGCTTTTCACTGAGAAGACGAATGGCTAGTTGGGTACTGAGGATCGAAATTGGTTGAAACACTCTCGATACCTTTTGATATCTTTAGGAGACTACCAGCTAGGTTGACTATGGGAATCGGAATTAATTCTTTAAAGTTAATTTCGATCTTTCGATGGCGATAACTGGTTCAGCACAGAGGAAACCTGTAAGTGAATTGGTACTAAGGATCGGAACATGATCGAAATTGATTTCGGTAATTTCGATACCATTTTGAAGACCCCTCTTTGGTGAAGCGTCTTACAAACTGTTACTGGGGATCGGGTGGGGATCAGAATTTTTGTCAACCTGGTAGATACTAGAGAGATCATTGTAGAGAATTAGGCATGTAGAAGCAAAGGCATGAACAAGAATAACATATCACTGATGGTTTGTGGAGGTCTGTGGGGGGAAGGGGGTTGGGAAAGGGGACAGAGGAGGAGGAGGAGGAGGAGAAGAAATCCTTAATATGTCAGACAAACTTCACCGCTGAAATTAGAGTATCGAAATTATATCGGAACTCCAGAACTTGGATTTCGATGCCGTATCGAATTTCATAAAACATTGATACTCAGAAACGATACTGCTCACCACTACCACAAACAACCTCCACCAATTTGCCTTTATTGTTGATATAACACACATACACACAATACCTTAATTAAACATTACGCTTTAAAATGACAATAACAATATTTTTATTGCAGATTCTTCGTAGAAAAGTATACATATGCGTAACAAAGGAGATATTAACCGTAATGGAGCATTACTCCTGTAATAGGCTTACTCTTTCATGCAATATAATTTGCACATAATCAACATTGATGCAGCTTGCACACCATATGGAAACACACAAATTCTGCTGCAAAATCTAAATCAGAACATACTACGAATCACCGTGGAAGAGAACATCTACGCGCTCAAGATATGTTTATATGTTCGGAATTTTTAGACATCTTTCTGATTTTTAACCCCTTGAACGCTGATTAGTGGCATCCAAAATGGTGAATAAAATAGAATCCATATCCGCCTATGGCATACAGGTACTAAGATCAGTTATATCTTGGAAACTACTCATCAGAGGACACTACATCTTTATACAATTATATATATTACTAGTCAAAGCACCCGCAAATTTGCGGGGTTATCGTGCGAAGCAAACGACCAAACTAATCTACAACATTTACACTGTTTCTATTTCTGTAATTATTGTGCTCAAACACTTCATTGTGTGTAAACATATCGGTCAAGCTGTCAAAAAAAAGAAAAAGAAAAGCCAAAAGATTTTTCTTCACGCCAGTCTCTTTAAAAACCCGTCACATTTGAGGAATTTGGCCTCAAAGCGCCAGCTTGGCTGCAGACACCACAATCGTAGTGACGTCATGAGTATGGGCTCCATCAAAATAGAGGCCGAATTCATCCGCATTACAGTCAAGTGATTCAGTTAAATGATGTAAGAGCACAACAGAAAATAAAATGCGAACAAGCTTATTTCGAACACCGTTTAGGCCAAAGTAGTCTAGATCTTCCCGAATTGATTTGAAAGGCATAAAGTGAGGCACATAATTGTTTCCGATCGGCTGTATGGAAATTGCGAAATATGCTTGATACGAAACAGTTGACAGCGTTCCTTGTGTTTCGTAATAAGCTTGATCACATATATGACCTACATCGTTATGTTCCAGCAACACTAAAACCACCATGGTTATTTTCTAAAGTAAACTACACAGTCATTTGAGAACGAGAGAGAGAGAGAGAGAGAGAGAGAGAGAGAGAGAGAGAGAGACAGAGACAGAGAGAGACAGAGAGAGACAGAGAGAGAGACAGACAGACAGAGAGTCAGACAGACAGACAGACAGACAGACACACAGGCAGAGAAGAGACTGTCTAATGAGAAAAGGGAATCGCCAGTGTACATGTGCAGTGTGACACACAGAAAGCCAGCTGAAAACATTTCATATTCTGTTACCGGTCCATAGAACAATACATAAATCTATATACGAACGATGAAAATACATTGTAATCTCGGAACATGAGCAGTAACGCATGATGTAACGTCACTTCAGTTCATTCCAAAGTACACAGGTACTTCTAGATCTATTATTATAATAATTTATTATGTCATGCAACCAGTCAAAATAGGGCTTATGTCGCTAAACTTGGGATACCAGGTTCTGAAGCTGAATAAGCATAACCGGTATCAAACTTTGTGTCCTGCGAAAATCTGGTTTAAAATCCTTTCTTTCCATAAAAAATCACTGATTCTGTGGACAAATGCTTAATAATTGTGAATAAATTTGAGATTTTGTGAGGCATGTTAGATAAAGTTACTATAAAATTGTTCTTCTGTCGCGATTTTCTCAGAAGTTTGGTTTGACCCCATGCCACTTCAAATATAATATCTCGGGCCAAAATAATGCTAGATCAAAGCGTTTTTATACCTAACAGGTTCACATACTGAGCTTTCATGTTCTTTCAATAACTTGATGTGTCTAAGAGAAGCGACTTAATTCCCATTTTGAGGGGCTGCAAGACATTCTGTGGGCCTGAATAGAACACGAACCCTTCTTAATAAGTGAAAGCCAGAAATAAAGTTCGCCTTGTGTGACAGCGCAGTATAATGACATCAATTGCTTGGACACCAACAATTGTAGGTTCGCATTGTTTTTACACGTTATCCGCCTCAAATTGCATGTTAATCGACAACAATTGTACAGAATCTAAACTTTCAGCGCAGTAGCCCCTCTCCTGACCCCCCCCCCCCCNCCGACCCTTAAAAAAAAAAAAAGAACACGCATAAACCATAAAAAAAACCATGCCAAGTTTGGCATGATTTGCTTTGGAATAAAAAGGGAATCTTACGATACACAAAGAAATAGTTTTAGCGCGGTTAACCATCTTCACCACTGCCGGAAGCAACACTGATCCGCTCATGGCTTTGTGCATAAATGTGCATAAAGGCTATGAAGCGTCCATTAGTAACACTGGCACTGTAGGGCAGTGTCGGAGACAGGACAGGAGCTGGGTACTTCCACACAGTTGCCGCCATTCTTGCCAAAGTCCTCTACGCAGCGATCGTGACAAGATTTCCAGAGAATCCCTGTAGCCCAGCTGCTCCATCTGCAAGACAGTAGTAGGAGTTAACCCTAGTTTAATTATCAGCCCAGCGACACCCTTTGCTTAAAGGTCAGATGTTGCAATTTCGATACTGTTGCAAGTTTAACGCCCCCTTTCCATTCCCCCCCCCCCCCCCCCCCCCCCCCCCCNCCCCTCCCCACCTCAGCCCCCTTTCCCCGAAATACGCGCTCAGAAGCACAAGATTTTCGTGCTGAGACGACTGATTAGATCAATCTATTTCTGTCCCTACTTTCTAGGCCGGTAAAATGAATAGACCTAACGATGATATTCTGTCAGTGATTCTGTTAGAATGATGACGACACATTAGACCAATCTATTTCTGTCCCTACTTCTAGAATGATGACGACACATTAGACCAATCTATTTCTGTCCCTACTTCCTGGACCAGCAAAATGAATAACGATGATATTCTGTCAGTCAGTGATTCTGTTAGAATGGGGAAGACACAGTTCTGTTCCTACTTCCTAGGTCAGTAAAATGAATAATGATGATATTCTGTCAGTAGTGATTCTGTTACAATGAACCATTGATTGTAAAAGACAAACGAACGCAACACAACTATCAGTAATTTTCGGCACGTAAAACCATCTCTTCCTTTCTCAGTATGGCTAGTCTATGTCTAAGGCTACCATGCATGTAAACCAGATGTATAAAGTATCAATATATAGTTTCAGAGGGTCTAGTGAAATCTAGATAAAATCTAGATTTGGCCTTGATAATTAATGAAATGGCCAAAAAGGAATAAAAAAACGGAGTGGCAGTCCCGTTGCTCCGAGGAATTTCGAAGTTGCAACAGTGTTGTATGTCACATAAAATTACTTTTAAAAAAATACAGTTAATTATGTGGCTACAGTATCATTCGAGAAGGCAAATCAACAGAAACATGGTTCTCCTATTGGCATAATATTACGTCTGATAGCAGATTAAGTCATGGAAATTAGCACAGCAGTTGTTTTGCTTACAGTCAGTACTAAACTTGTCGACATTACAAAGCCCAACTATTCTAAATACCACGTCAAGTGGCACAGCTGTGCCAACAATAAAATAACCATAGTTTATTCAACTCTGTAGTACCTAACAACAATACACACACTCGTACACGTGAAGAAAGAGCGCAAATTGAGAGCACATACCTGTCGAAAATGATATATTGAAATGAAAAATTATGATGTCTTAACCGAGCTAGGAAAACAGAGGCACGATGAGATACTTTTGCTGTGTGTTTGTTTTTTTTTTTGCTTTGAATTCAATCGCACGCTTTAAATCAAAGTGCTGTTTTTGTTTTTATTTTCCGAATTTCACGAGAAAAAAATTAAATTCATGCTTTATAAAAACCGTGCAGGTAGTTTTCTGTTTCTCCGAACTTTAGGTATGAAGATGCCAAAAGCACCTGGCATAAAAATATGCAATTTTAAACGGTCCCTATAAAATCAGAAACTTGGCCATAGGGAGGGGGGAAATGGGTTGGATTTGAATTTCAAAGGCTTAGACAGGTGCAAATAAATACATTTGTAGACTCAGAATAGGCGAGGTCTAGCCACTCAAGTATAAACTTTGTGGTTGTTGCTAGGTGGGTAAGGTTACCCTGTTTACTGAGTGAAGAGGCCTAAAATATTAGATAGCCTGCCTCACCGCCTAAGTTCTCAAAATCTTATTGGTTAAGGGGCATTTTTGTTTGTGTCAAAATTTGGAGGAAGAGCTAAACAACATGAGAAGTTCATGAGAGGTGTAAAATCTAATATAGCCAACAATGAAAACAAAAAAAAAACAAAAAAAAATTGGCATCTTCATACCTTTACGTTAAAGAAAATTGATAGAAACGTGTATTTGAAATTTGCAAACAAATCAGTCTGAGTCTAGGCAGTGTCCACGACCATTGGTAGGCTGGGTTTGCCTTTAGGCGATACCGATCGGATGGCACAGCTTTAAGATACTAACCCCGAGCACCGACTCCATGTCTCGTAACAATCACCGATTCCGGCTTCAGCCGCCTGAGGCATGTAAGACAATGTGAGGACTGTGAGAAACATAGCTATAGCTGCCATCTTCATTGGTGTTGCCATGGTTACGGGCGATTACTGAGCGAATCTGTGGACAAACAACATGAGAAACATGGCTATAGCTGCCATCTTCATTTGTGTTGCCATGGTTACGGGCGATTACTGAGCGAATCTGTGGACAAACAACATGAGAAACATGGCTATAGCTGCCATCTTCATTGGTGTTGCCATGGTTACGGGCGATTACCGAGCAAATCTGTGGACAAAGAACATGAGAAACATAGCTATAGCTGCCATCTTCATTGGTGTTGCCATGGTTACGGGCGATTACTGAGCGAATCTGTGGACAAACAACAATTTCAGATCTAGATCTGCAAATATTCAACACTTACCTTCATCAGTATTTTCAAGTTTTTATCGATGCTACATGACTTCTATGATTATCTTGAAAGTTGTCAGTGATCCAATATAATTATCGGAATTACAGAATCCAGATTAGTGGAAAATCTAACAGTTAGAGCTCTTTCTCTTCCAACGTGAAAAGAACCAAACCAAAAGCAACCCGAGTCCCTTTTCAAAAAGGAAGAAAGAGAATTTTGGAAAATAAAATACTCGTTAACTGACCGATTTTATAGAAATTTTGCGTGATCTATGGAAATAAGGCAACTTCACAGTCATGTGCACTAAAGCATTAAAACGATGACTCAGACTTTATTTTTGTTTTTTTAAATCATATTAACTGTTTACTGGCTATCGCTTTTCTTTTTAACAATATGTTTGCGCAACCTGTAATGATTACAAAGTAACTACTCAGGTTATCTACATTGCTAAAAGAAAAAAAAAATACAATATAATGGAATGCCATTTCTCGAATCGCATGTAATTCTGTACCCAACTGTAGTCTCTTTAAACCTGTGGCTGAAATATAGAGAGCTCATTTCAAGTATCCAACCACAGTGCGAGAATTGTGGGGACCTTTTTTCCTCGCCTGTCCTTTGCTGATATTAGTCATGCCGCGCCAGTTAGCAACAACCTGCGCACATACTTTTGTGCTCCTTTCCCTTCACTGCGCACTGCAGTGAGTGTCGATGTATCTTGACATATAGTCACGCCCATTCCACATATGCCTAAGTCTTTTTTAGAGGTTTTAAAAAGTTAAGTGCTCTCAACTTCTTGCTTAATGCAAAACACTGGGGTAGAAAAAAAACAACAACAACATTGGGGCAGATGAGGTTTAGTTTGAAAAAAAAATGGGATTAAATAAGAAGTTAAATTTCTACATAGAAGAATATAAATGGAAGATCATAGTAATAACTAATATATTCAACTCAAATCATATCTCCCTCCCTCCCCCCACTCAAAAAAAAAAAATGACTTAGGCCTTAGGCAAATGTGAATGAGCGTGACGATATTACATATTCAACGACAGAATAGTAAATGAATATGTTCTAATTAGTTCCTCCAAATATTAATTCCAAGTATGGGGTTAGCTAGAAACTTTAAAAGATTCTCACACCTTAGTTAATTTCAAACTGTCTCCTTACCTAATGTGAATACAAATTATATTGACCTAGTCTGGATCTCAATCCTCCCGGCTGATGCATGAAAATTGCGATCTAGTTATGATTTGGGCACTGTATACCAGGACTTATATAGCCGGATTTATTATAAGTAGGCTATCCGGTCGACGAGAAAAAACAACAACATCCGCATCTTAAAAAAAGACCGTATCGTGTTTAAGATCACGAAGATCTTTGAGCTGAGACCGACGATGTAGCCGTTAGGGCTGTGCCTCGATCGATATTTTTCAAATATCTGGGTAAATTAGAAAACAAGAAGGTGTTAAGATTTACAAATTAACGAAACAATATGTCTTCCCCAGCAACAACAAGAAACGCATGAGTAAATTTGTAATACAGCAAATGCTTTCTGTGGTGTAGTGCGTTCTTTCTTTTTTTTTTTCTGCCACTTCATTAAGTGTACTCATTTTCATTTGTTTTTTATTCATTCTTGTTCCTTTGTTTATTTTTTTTGTAGGGTCAATGTTGTGTGAGGTTAGAACTGAAGGGAGAGTATTCTGGCGTATCACCAATTTTCACCAACCTGGCGTTTGGAAATTAAAATACTCACGCAGTAGGCTGGTATCGTCGATTATCGTCTAGGTCTTATCGTTGGTACTTACCGATTAGGAGGGACCCCGTTTGTCAGATTTAGTGGCCATATGCATAATTCATGAGTTAATTAACGTACTGCTTTATCTACAGTGAACACTATTAATGTTTGGGAGTTTCCCGTGGTTACCGCAGTGCGTTAAATATCAAAAGGATTATGCATACGGACAAAGAAAGGTTATAGTGGTACATCAGTAACTTTGTCGCGCTCCAAATAATTCCTTGATCAGAGTAGGATAGTCTACCTACCTGCGACCGAATGCATAATCCTTGCGCTGGTTAGCGCACTGCGGTAACCACGGGCAACTTCTGAAATATTAGTAGTGTTCACGATAGTTAACGCAATACATCACCAAATACACTGCACGGCCAAATAGGTACAGTTTTGGAGTCAAGTCAAAAGTCACAACACGTTCATTGGGATAAGCCCAGACCACAACTGTGGTACATGGGCAAAAATACAACACACATAGGGACGGCACATGAACTTTTATTAAGCACTATGACTACTAACTTCACGCATGTTCACAACGTATTCGTACATTTAACATTTCACAATAATAATGGACCACTCACTTACACTAATAATCATTCATTCCTTACACTCATACTAGTTTCCCCTAATTACTTAATAGCTTTACCAAAATTAGTGTAACACAATGCCGATGTATTTTGTTAAGGGGAGGTGATACCCTCTTCCAGAGATTGTAATGTGCATCACGGGGTGTGCAAATTATCACTATGAATGCAGTGGATTACGGTGCAAATTTGCAAAGTGCTGAGTGGTGCATGTTTCTCTCTCAGGGGTGATAACTTTAGGACAACTGTCATTGCGATGGCACTAGTTCTCTGACACCAGATTTCACCCACGTCTCTTAGACACTTTCTTTCATGTATGATCCTGTGAGGGCTTTTCCCGATTTCCTGTATAGATAAATAGTTATTCCACTTCACATCAAAGAGTGTTGATGGTTTCAGATAATTCTGCGTCAAGACAAAAAATTTAGAAAAGGCATTTATAGGATCACGCATAAAGGTATCTAACAGACATGGGTGAAATCTGGTGTCGAACAACTGGTGTCATAGCTATTGACACTTGTCCTAAGATCATCACCCTTGAGGAAGAAGAATGCACCATTTAGCACTTTGGTGTGCAATTTTGTATAGAAATCTAGTGCACTCATGGAGATAAGTTGCATACCAAGTCATGTGCATTACAATCTCTGGATAGGGTAGTGCCATCCCTTAATCTAACTAAAACTCTCGTTTTCCTACTCTCTAACAGTCCTTTGCATTAAACATGTTAGGTCGTACGTAACATCTTCTGTTGGTGTGGAAATGTGATGTGAGAGAGTGCGTAATAACTGCAGAAATATCTTGATGTGCGTATTGATTCTCGAAAGTCGGAATGTCAGTTAGATGAGAAAAGGAATAGATGAGTGGAAATAGTGTGTATGAGGAACATAATAATATATGTCTCTCTAAAGTGTATTGTATTCATGTGATATTGTATTGTGAAATGATATGAATATGGCCTGACAAACCTTTGAATTTGAACAGAAATCGGTGCCTTTCAGTTATTGATTGTTCACATTAAATAACATATGGAATTCAACTCCTAAACAATTGGAAAAATTACTATTCTACTGTCTAGCTTTTTCCCCTCACATATCCCCACTTCTACCGGTAGCTTACGATTGCATGTTCTACGGTGTTTTGAAAGTCATCCAAGCAAAAAACGTTATCTCCGCAACTTCAGAACTATGGCGATCAAAACAGCTTATTTTGAATTTGTTATTGTCAAACTGTACAGGAACTTTAGTTTTTGCCCATGACTCACGCTCGACATTTTGTGTGTACGCAGTGCGTGCGTGTGTCACTAAGCAAGCCAAGGTGATTGCGACTGATACGGAAGACCTTGAACAAGTTTAACAAGTTTATACGGAACAAGATTAACAAGTTTATACGGAAGACCTTGAACAAGTTTAACAAGTTTATACGGAAAACCTTGAACAAGTTTAACAAGTTTATACGGAACAAGTTTAACAAGTTTATACGGAAGACCTTGAACAAATTTAACAAGTTTATACGGAACAAGTTTAACAAGTTTATACGGAAGACCTTGAACAAGTTTAACAAGTTTATACGGAAGACCTTGAAAGGAGTAGACACTACAACACTAATAACACGACCGTCGACTGCCGCTAGAATCGAGCAATATTGAGAACTATAGATCAAGATCGCGGCGATCAAATTTTGTTCTTGAAACAAAAAGACAAGGCCAGTGAGAAGACTGACATGTAGACATTTATCACAAGTGACCTAGTGACCTGCTTTACCTAAGATTGCGTATCTGTCTGTCTGTCTGTCTGTCTGTCTGTCTGTCTGTCTGTCTGTCTGTCTGTGTGAATGCTTACTTCATATCATTCAGGGCCTTCTACGTCTGTAGAAACAGCAAGCCAACAGGATCTTATCAATGCAGTGCTCAAATTGACCTTAGGTATACAATGATAGGTATGGTGTTGAAACAATTTTAAAAGAAAAAGTATATACGATAAAAAATCGTCGAGTAGTCTACATCAAAAGGCGATGAATGCAATTTCTTAGTTGT
>JAWQUT010000443.1:463836-475821 GCA_033807755.1 Ellobium chinense
GGGGGGGGGTTAAGAGAGAAGGCGTGGAGCGGACAGAGATTCATCAAGTTACACGGCGGAAGTGATATGCGCAATTTTTAATCTACCTGTATTATCTTTATATTTCTTTATTTCTGGTAGCGAGTCGAGGCGGAGAGCCTAAAGAGCCTGGTCGAGGCAGACAGAAGTTGCATAATAAGGAAGTAAAAAAAAAGTTTTAGATGGAATGTGAAATATGAGCTGGTGTTTTAAATAAACAACACACTCGCACCTCTCTGAGTGTTAGGACTGGCCGAATTCGAATCTTACAAGATATAAATCCGAATTTGTCCTGCGCTAGGATTCGATGCATTCGAATCCGGAGAGTGGGTTTTTTTTGGAGGGGGGTGGGGATGATGGGGAGGAGGAGGGATATTTACTGAGTTTCCGCTAATTTTAATATAACAATAGGGATTTCTTAGAACCGAACCTTTTTTTTTGGGGGGGGGGGGGNGGGGCGGGTGTTAAAATTGCAGTGAACCCAAGAATTCGAATCTACACCTATTTTAGGATTCGAGTATGGATTTGAACTTAGAGGAAAAGGATTTGATGGATTCAAATCCGAAATCGAATCTTGCCCATCACCAGTAAGTGTTTCGTTTTCGCATTCGCCACTGCATTGCCTGGTGACCCTGGTCTCTGGCAAATCTCACAGGCAATCTATCAGGACACTCCCGCCCAAAGCTGGCTGAATAGGTTAGGGTCAGTTTAAGGACCGCAAGACAACTGAGCCTGATACTGATAGTACTGTAACAACTGAGCTCTTTGTTATACATCAGCTCAGCACCAATTAAGAAAAAAATGTTCCGAACCTTCCTTTTCTTCGTAAAATATTATTATTTAGACTGGTAATCGGTTGCTAATGTCGTACGTGCAAACGTGTTGTGTGTGTGTGTGTGTGTGTGTGCGTGCGTGCGTGCGTGCGTGCGTGCGTGCGTGCGTGTGTGTGTGTGTGTGTGTGTTGTCTCTTATACACATCTTTACGTATTAAATCATTACTGTTTATTNGGGGGGGGGGGAGGAGTGGAGGGGAGTAAATGAGGAAGCTGACTGCATATTAAGTTATGTACTATGTTAACTGTTTTTGACTAATACGACTTTTAACCTTTATGGTGAGTACTGTAATTAACACAATGTTGATGCTCAGTTTTCATGTCCGTCATGCTCAATTGTCATGCCCTGAGGCTCTATTGTCGGGAGTTCCAGGTTATGGGTCAGATTAACGAAGAAAGAGCAAACTTGGAACACTTGTCTAGAAACTCTCCCAAGTAGTGTCACATACGCGTTTTGCTCTTTAATGTCGCCCCTTATGTTCGCTGAATGGCTGGCTGGCCTGCTGTCTATCGGCCTTTCTTTTTTAAATTCTTTCTTTCTTTTTTGCCCGTTTCTGTTGTTTTCTTTTTTTTTTCTTGCTATGTTATTTGTAGGATGAACTTGCAGGGTGCCCAAGAATAAACCGTGTCCGAAACTCTATTTCTTTATTTCTAAACTTTTTTTTGTGCCGTCGCAGAGATCACAGTTTCCATTCTAGTCACATCACATTATTTGCTTCTTCCATTTTCTCTCTACCTTAATTTCGTCTTNGGAAGCTGATTGCATATTAAGTTATGTACTGTGTTAACTGTTTTTGACTAATACGACTTTTAACTTTTATGGTGAGTACTGTAATTAACACAATGTTGATGCTCAGTTTTCATGTCCGTGATGCTCAATTGTCATGCCCTGAGGCTCTATTGTCGGGAGTTCCAGATTATGGGTCAGATTAACGAAGAAAGAGCAAACTTGAAACACTTGTCTAGAAACTCTCCCAAGTAGTGTCACATACGCTTTTTGCTCTTTAATGTCGCCCCTTATGTTGGCTGAATGGCTGGCTGGCTGGCTGGCTGGCCTGCTGTCTATCGGCCTTTTTTTCTTTAATTCTTTCTTTCTTTCTTGCCCGTTTCTGTTCTGTTCTTTTTTTTTTCTTGCTATGTTATTTGTAGGATGAACTTGCAGGGTGCCCAAGAATAAACCGCCGAAACTCTACTTCTTTATTTCTAAACTTTTTTTTGTGCCGTCGCAGAGATCACGGTTTCCATTCCTGTCACATCACATTCTTTCCTTCTTCCATTTTCTCTCTACCTTAATTTCGTCTTCTTGAGCACTTTCCCCTTTATCCTAATTTGTGTGAGCATCATTTCCTATTTCTGTTACTAAGTGCCCATTTTTCATCTTGTTCTACAAAGAAAATTTAAACCGACCTGTCAGCCCAAACACAAGTACAGTAGGTGAACATATCGGCCATGAGTTTATCACACTTCATGAACAGTTCTATTCATCAAGTGCTTGTTGGACAAACCACGTCAGGCTTCATCAAATTTTGATCAGTTATTTTCTTGTCAGATCATTACACAGTCGACGTCGGTTAAAACGAAATCCGCAGGATCAACAAGTTATGTTTTTGTTCAAATTGAGATTCGACTTAGACAGAGAAACGTCAACAGAGATAGACTAAATAAACGTTCTTAAGGTATTTTCGGTTTAACCGGTTTCGTTGTAACCGTTGTCTACTGTTTTTAATTTCTCTCCATGCCATCCCATGTTTATATACTCTAGTCAATGTATTTGTATTAAAATAAGCTAAAAAAAATACCTGCAGTTTTCAGGCCGTCGACTCATTCGTGACAGACATATGCTGTGATCTGTGTTCATCATCATCATCATCGTCATTTGGAACACATTAAAAAAATTTAAAAGTTTTGTCCAAACCAGCGAAGGATTAAGAAATACACTTTAATACATCAAATACAAAATGGGCTTATATAGTGTTATAAAATATCATCGTCATCATCATTATTATCATCATCATAATCATCATCATCATTTTTATTAATATATCTTTTAAAATCATCAAGATGGAATACCAGCTTTTCTAGTGCAAAACTTTTAATGAAAGAAGTGGAAAACTTTTAATGAAAGAAGTGGACTTTTTTTAAAAAAATGAAATAAGTTTAAAACTTTTAATGAAATAAGTGGAACATTTTCAATGAAATAAATCTACATTCTGTATATGATGAACACACGTCCAAATTATACATACATGCACCCTCTTCAGGAAAAAATGAAACAAAATTTACCGTAATCCGGATTACATGTATTTTCAATGTGCCTGGCATAAATTAAAGAACATCGTACTTCTTCTGCCTTCTCTGCTTTGCTGGTTCTTTCTCCTCGCTTTTCGTAAGTTATTTGGAAACCAGCCAACCAGTGAAAAGAGACTATAATTTTATATTTCTTATTAGATCTAGATTTAGATTCTATGTCTTTGTATAATAACATAATCAAGTTACATAATATATGTTTGCTGACGACATGGTTATATGCAGTGAACACAGAGAGGGCTTACAGAATGGCATAAACAGGATGAGGAAGTTTTACAATAAATGGGTTTAACAACTGATCGTGAGAAAAATACGAAATAAAACAAGAGTGTTGTACTTAGGAATGGTGGAAAATTATCAAAGAAAGATGTTTAGACATACAACGGAAAGCAACTAGAAAAAGTTGTGGGCGTAGCGTCCATGTAATCTATGAATCTGGGATTACAAACATTTTATCTATTTGTCTAATACAACTAAATTAATCTTCATGTTTTCTTAAATGGTTAAACATCACCTTCATCCTATTTCACCTTTGAGCCATTTATAAACATTGACAATACGATTTTTGTCAAAGGGTGCTAGTTTTTTTATTGCCGATAAACTATGAGCCTATACACTGTCTTACAGAATCAACGCACCCATCCCCATAGTGCAATGCGTCGAAAGGCTTTGTAGAGAGAAAAACGTTTTAAAAAAAGGTAGCAAACAAAATCTGAGAGAAATATTTGCTTACCCGCTATTGTGACGGCTTTTGTGTTTCTTTTTTACACAAGATCTCCTCCGTGAACGACTTTCAAGATTTTTTTTCTCTTTTGGCTACGAGAAGTTGATGGTTTAGACCATACCAGGGTTGCCGGATTTGGTTCTTTAGGGGCCAAAAAAACCCCTTTTTTTTTTAAGTCCTTGACTCTCAAATAACTGACTGGATCCTTAGTTATTCTTTAGTTCATAAAGAGTTAAGTCAAAACTGATTCATTTCTTTTACAAAAAGTACATGTACTTATATAGTTTTCAAACTGTTTGGTATTTCAAGTGATCGAGATTCTGTCATAACTGCCTAACACTAATCAAAGAACTATCCTGAAACTGTTTTCAATTAACAGTCATTTCTAATGTTGCTCTAATGTGTGTAAAAAAGGTTTATGATAAATATAATACTTACTGTTATATATGCTCGTAAAAACCGCAACAACTTGCGCTATTGGTGAAAAACACAGACGTTTTGTAAAATTCGTGTACTAAGTACTATACAAAGCTGCTACATTTTTCGCGAAAAATAAACATCTGGACTGCGCCTTTCAAGACAATCGTGCCAATGGCTTGGCGCCCAAATTTTTTAATGCAACCAGATCTACAACATCTTTTACAAACATTATAATTTAAGGAATATTTAGGTTTCTTTGAAACCAAATCACTATCATCATTACCGTTTAAAAGGTGAAAACGGTGCTGCATGTTCACTAAATACATAACATTGTACTAGCACTTATTATTTTGTGTTTTGCATTATCATTTGTCAATGTCCATTAGATTGACAACTGGTTTTCAGTACTGAGCACTGATACTTCAATTCGCATTAACTCACCTTAGATCCTCCTGTATTATCAAGAAGTAAACTGTATTCACTGACCGGCTGTTAAGTTCATACCAGTATGTCTAAGTTCACTCTTGAGTGTGAAGAAACGTCATTAATATTTGCAATTTTCTCGAAAAATGCAGCAGCTTGCCTAATGCACGAATTTTGCAAAATGTCTGCGTTTTTCGCGTAGAACGTAGTTTCACAAATCGTGCATAACATATACAGTACATAGGCAGCTGGGAGTAAATTTTCTTGTGGTGTGTCAGATTTTGGTCCCAGTCGGTCCTTTCCAGACATTATTTTCCGCATTTGATTTGGCTTCAGCTCGGAAAAAAAAAGGGTCTGGCAACCACGGCCGGTACCATAAACATTCGAACATTGTAGAGATCATGATGAATCTAGCTCTAATTTGCTTTGTTTAATGGGAATAATCTCTAAAATCGCTAAAATTGTCACTGCTGCTTTTAGATGGAGCAAGAAGAAGGAGATCTTAATACCTCAGTATTTCTTTTATTGCTGTTTCTATAGATTAAAATAAATGTCTTGCTGTAAATATTTGACTCGTGTCATTGTTGTTTGATGTCGTTGTCATCGCTGCTTACTGATAACTTTGTTTGGATTATTTTACATTGGCAATTTATAACATTATGTATAACGTAAAAATGCCGTTGTTAACAGAGACATAGCAATATACATGTATTTTTTAAAATATGCTCATGAGCATTGGTGGTTTCAGACAATGAACAATCAAAGCTTATGTTCTAATTAAAAAAAGAAATTTCTGATGCAAGCGAAAATGACACCATATCAATTATGCAATTTTGATAAAAAACAATTATGCTAAGTGAGCAAACCAAAAGATGAGTATAAAGTTTGTCCTTTCCCCTCCCACCCCCACCGAAAAACAAATAAACAATGAGAGGATTTAAGTGTTAGATTACAACACAAAAAAGCACCCTCAATACGCCCCTGAACAACATTGCATGGTTAAAGACCTTTTTTTCCCCATTGAAATCCGGGATTATCTCCAGCATTAAAGATAAAGCTGTTAGGTGATATACCAGGGCCCGGACTAACAAAAGGGCGTGAAATTTGGAGATTTTGTGAAGCCAATCCAAACGAAATACTGCATATAAAATCCTCAAATTTTTTTCTTAACCCTCTAGTGCCCACTGGTCCATATTTGGCAACCCAACTTCAAGGGTCCAGTATGGAGTGGTCCAAATTTGGCACGGATGTTTCAGTGCCCGGAGGTCCAAGTTTGATCCAAAATTGTTCACCTGTTAAATATTGACATTGTTCACTATCTATGTTTTTTATATGTATTTTGGGTGTCATTTGAAGTGTGTATGTAAATTTTCAGAATTTTCCTACCAGCATTTCTATGCCTGGGCACTAGAGGGTTAAACATACGAAGAAAGGTGTTTAACTACTTTGTCTATGGTGAGCTTGGGGTATTTCCATTAATACTGAGCGCCAGATGAGGATACTGAAATGCTGGCTGAAACTAGGAGAGAAATAACAAGTTTAAATGATATTGTATAAGAGTCTTTGAGGAATTCTATGAACAGGTATAAAACGATAGTAAGACATAAACTAAATACCATTAGTAAAAAGTTTGCTTTACAAGAAGGTTTTGACCCCATTTGGGTATATCATTATATAAATCAAGGGGTAGACTAGAATGAGACGATCTCTTTTCAAGGGAATTCAGGCGACGTTCAGAAGACTGCTACATCCAGAACTGGCCAGGAACAAGTCGATAACACATCAGAAAATAGATTTTATCAATTAATTAAAGATAATTTTGAATATGAATGTCATAATCCAAAGGAATCAACCACAGCTTTGGATTCAACAAACTTGTTAATAGACGGAATCCAAAGCTAATTTCCACGTGAACCTCTCATGTCTGAAACTTTGCACTCACAATAACAAAATCGAACTGACACACAGCATACCAACCACTCCTAAGTTTTTCAGCGAGCTTTTGTTGTGTTGTCCGATAATACACTTCTGAGTGTGGCGACTGTAACGATGGCCTGACATCATCATTATCATCATTTAAGAATTTTTTTTAAAAATTAAGAACTTTAAAACAGACTTAAAAAGGTAGGCTTTCACATATAAATAAATTTATTAGCACAATTTTTTTTATCTAGACATATCTTCTTCAGGCATAAAAATAATTCTAAGACACAATGAACTGGTAAAACTACTTATAGGTATGAGTGACGAATAGAAAAAGTAAAGAAAGTTTAAAAATTCAAAGGCAGATAGTGAGTACAGCATGCTTAAAACAGGTGAAAAGGCGGTGGACAGCGTCAAGTGAAGTTAAAACACGATGTGATTAGACTAAAAGTTGTTGTTATAAATGTGTATAAATAACTAGTCTAGAATGGTGCTAAAATTATATCTCTCTCTTTTTCTCACACACATACTCTCTCACACACACACACTCTCTCTCTCCTCTCTCTTTCACTCTGCTTCAATGGGCTTTACCAGAGTACTGGCAGTAAAGGCTGGAAACCAATTATACAGTAAGTGTTAGAAGTGTAAGGAGGCTGCTAGAGTGAAAGTTGAGTGGACCAAAAAGGCATAGGACGGGCATAGGACGGGATACATTTCATGTCTTGAATGGGAGGCTGCTAAAATAAGGCTCATTAATCCTGAGGCCATCGGGTGTACACTGGGATCCTAAGTTCCAGATAAAATAGGATTCTCTTTGATTTAATTGCTCTTTGGTAGGGGGTCTACTATTTCTATGCTCTGCAGTAACATATGTGTGACGCCGTGATGGTTTTTGGTGAGTAATCACCATCATCATCATCATCATCATCATCATCACTATTATCTTTCAGTTAATGTTATAGTGTCAAATTAGAATTCAGCAGCGGTAGACATCCCATAAAAGTAAAGATTCGATATCCACGACTTGTTGAAATGTAAAAAGGTGATAAAAGCCTACAAGTAGCAAAGATGTGCTAGTAAACTCAGGGGTTTGCTGTGACAGTCATTTCAGTACGATTCATAATATCACCATCATCATCATTATCATATCACACTTGCCATAACAGAAATGTACTTGCATGTAAATCTTGTAATGAAATAAAGCTACAAAGAAAGCCAAACAAAATAAATTAAACAACCCAAGCACCACCATCACCACAAGCAAAGAATATTCAGAGTATCAACTATAACATCACTACCACCACCATAACAACAACAACAACAACAACAACAACAACAACAACAGCAGCAGCAGCAACAACAACAATAACAAAAACAACAACAACAACAACAACACACATGATCTTAGAACACCAGTTCTTTAACATCAGATTTCACCCATGTTTCTTAGATACTTTTATATATGAGCCTATGAAAATTTTTTTATGTTTTAATTTCTGTCTTGACGCAGAATTATCAGAAACTAGCAACACCCTTTGATGATAAATGAAATAACTTCATATCCAGACAGACAATCAGGAAAAACCTTCACAGGATCTTGCATAAACGTATTTAAGAGACGTGGATGAAATTGGTGCCATCGCAAATGACAGTTGCTCTAAGATCACCACCCTTGGGGGAGAAAAATGCATCATTCAGCACTTTGGTGTGCAAGTTTGCATAGGAATCCATTGCATTCAAGTAGATAAGTTGCACATCATGTCATGTGCATTACATCCTTTGGAAAAGGATAGTGTCTCCCCGTAAGATTTTTTTGTGCTGTATTATAGCTCTTGATCCCCTCGTGGCATTTTTTCACACTTCACCTCTATATCTTTGTCTAGAACAGGACTTGTGCTGCCTGTGGTTGGGCATTTGCTCCATCCAGTCTTCCAGACACTTTTCACGTCCATCATGTCCGAATCCACATTGCGGAAGAACCTGGGAGAATTTGACGTCTCCTTTAGAAAGTGCCTGGCGCTCTTGGGGTCAACTGTGGCGTTGACCTGAAAATAGTGAAGGTTGATTGCAGCCTTTCTCCCTAGACAGCAGCCATTCCCAAACTCTTCGTTCCTCATGTTGAAGAAGATTTCACCAATTGGTCTCTTCCTGGTAAACGCATCTGTATCTGGCTCTTCAAATTGAAAGCTCGTAAAAAGACGACTAGGATTTTGACCAAAGAAAGTTGTATTGACACAAGCGAATTTGGGGTGTGTTGTAATTTTTGTCGAGGTTTGGTTGATGGTATAACATCCGGACACTTCCCACTGAGACTGAGAATTGGAAGAGCTTCCTCGCACCCAGATAGCCAGGTTGACAACTTCCTCACTGCTGTACTGGTACTCAGTGTTAAACGATAGTCTGCCGCCATTTTCTCTCAGGTTGTTAATGGAAAACAAACGCAACCACTGAGGACCTCTGTCTTCGCTGTAGATATTTCCAGACTTTAGCAAATCAGAGTGTTCAATAAACAAGCTCACGTTTTCAAAGAATGGTGAACTCTCATATCTTTCCTCAATAATCGTCGTAGGTACACGAAAATTCAAACCCCCTCTAGAATCGCGATTTGCGTAGTTCATTAGAAAGATGGTAACTGAAAAACCGATCTCAATAAGCATGCCTATTACGAACGCGGTTCGGGCACGTCTGATATATTTGACTGGGTCCTTATTCCAAAGCTTACAGCCCCTTATAATCGCCGCTATGAGGCGGATGATGCCTCCAAGAATGACAACCCCAGCCTTACTAATTTGGAACACGCTGATGGCATCCTGGCGACACAGGGCTACTGAAAAACTGATGACCACTTGGGGTATGTCCTCGAGCCAAACAATCACAGCTGACATGACATCTGGAAATGGGTCGATAGCCATTTCTCTACATTCCATGATCAGAACGACAGCTTCAACGATGAATGTCACTGTCCCGATAATACAAAATGCTAGATAGGCCCTGACTACATGCTGAGAGGGTGGTCCATAAACCAGTCCTGACTCCATTTCATTAGCATCGTGGTAGACCAGCCAGTCCATGATGAAATCTGCGACATCCAGAAGGAAAAAGACCACAAGTGGAAGGAGGCGGATGTATTTCATTTTTGCGACAAAGTCCTGCAAAGAGCATAAGAAGATAATTATCGATTATAATCCTAACTTTACCACATCTATTTCTATCAGCCCCTATTATTGCTATTAACCTTGTTGTAACTGCCAGTCGAGAGATACACAACATTGCAGTCCAGAAATGCCAACTTGGCGTTATGAGGCCAAATTCCTCTATTAGGTCTGATTGATCTGATTATAATGATTTTGCTACAAGAACGGCAGTAAAAAAAAGCGTGTAAATATGGCATGAATTTGATAGTCTCCTAGCTGACCTCCCTTTTGCCGGATAGCACCAGGAGACTTCAGCTATTTATTATAATAATCCCAACTTTCCCACATTCATTCCAACAGCTTCTACAATTGCTACTTGTAGTACTAGCCTCGTTGCACGGGCACTCTGATGTGCTTGATTACGGGAGACACTACTCTTTTCCAGAAACTGCAATGCTCATAACATGATCTGCTACTTATGCCTGTGAAAGCATTGGAATTCTATGCAATATTACACCCGAAAGTGCTGAATGGTGTATTCTTCTCCTTCAAAGGTGATGATATATTAAAACTGCGATTGCACCTCTTGTATGACATCAGATTTCACCCACGTCTTTAAGATTCCTCTATACATGATCCTATAGGGGCTCTTTTGGAATTTCTGTCTTGACGCAGAATTATCAGAACCTCGCAACACCCTCTGGTGTTAAATGAAATAACTTTATACCTCGAAAGAAAATCAGAGCATAAACGTGTCTAAGAGACATGAATGAAATCATGTGTCAAAAAAAAAGAGTGCCATTGTAAATGACACTTGCTCTAAAACCATCATTCTTGTGGAAGCAAAATACACCATTCAGCACTTTGGTGTGCAAGTTTGCATAGAAATTCACTGGGTTCATGATGATAAGTTGCACACTGTGTCAAATGCATTACAACCTCTGGGAAAGGGTTGTACCTTCCCTTATTGTATTTTTGCTCTTCACTTGAATATAGGCAAATAAGATGCGATACGACTGTTGCATAGAACTATGTACTCAGAATGAGTTTGTTTGTTTGTTTGTTTGATTGTTTGAGTCAGTGTTTTACATCCTGTCAGCACGATTATGGCTATATGGCGCCTTTCTGGTTTAAGACTAAAAGGCCATTTACACGTGCAGTTTGACCGAACAGTTTTGCCCGTGCAGGCAAACCTTGGGGTAAAACTGCGCGTGTAAATGACAAAATTGAAGGACTGGAGACCAAAAATTCTGGTCTGCCAGAAATCAAGCACTGCTTGATATTTTTTCGTCCGGCCGATCTCCCAAACATCCGGTGGCGGCTTCCTTTGAAGTTTTATTGAGTGGGGTGGTTTTTTTTTGTTNGGGGGGGGGGGGGGGGTAAATAAACAAATAAATATTCATCGCATCGCAAAACTAATTGCATCTTCGTAATCAGCATATCAAAATTAGCAAAAAAAATCTGCGCAAACACGACTCGATTCAAGGCTTAATTTCCAAGAAAATAAAAAAGCAGTAATTAAAACGCCCCACACTGCTTCACACTAGCATTATACGTGTGCAATGTGTCTAGATTAGGCTACACACTTATTGTGCAGTGTAGATTTCCACAATGGCAACTTGGGCACTGGAGAAGATTATTGGCTTTATTGAACTTTATCGATCGCATGAGTGTCTCTGGAAAATTAAATCAAGAGATGACAGTAATAGGTTAATGAAGGAACAAAGTTACCAAGAATTCATTAACCCTGTCAGTGTTCAGACACACACTCACATACACGTTTTATAGTTGCACACATTACGCACACAGGCAGTCAGTCATGCCAGATGTGTATCAGACGGACCTGTATCGTGTAGATGGAAATGATCTGAAGACAAATCTGAGAGGCACAAGGATTTCGATTTAACTGGAAGTGTAAAGGGTCTTCAGAGCCTAAAGGACCTTCTACACGTGCAGTTTGGCCGGACAGTAACTTCTGCCCTTACGGGCAAATCTTCGGGTAGAACTGTGCCTGTGGACGCCAAAACTGAAAGACTCAAGACCAAAAATCTTGACCTGCCAGAAATCAAGCACTGCTTGATATCTATCTTTTCGTCCGGCCGATCCCCAAAACATCCGGCGGCGGCTTCCTTTGAAGTATTGATGTGTGGTAATATTTTTCGGTAAATAAACAAATAAATATCCATCGGATAAAAAAAAAAAA
>JAWQUT010000443.1:504744-530696 GCA_033807755.1 Ellobium chinense
GGGGGAGGGGGGAAGGAAGAGAAAGATACCAGTGAGGAATGCTTAGTCCGTACGTAAACTAACGTACTGCGTTAATCATAGAGAATACTACGGATGTTTTGAGTTTCCCGTGGATACCGCATTACGTTAACTAACGTAAGGATTATGCATGCGGCCACAGAGTGCTGCACCTCAGGCTACCGGCAATGCCTTCGCCATGTGTTTCATTTATATTATTATGTATTTACAAGTATGATGTGTACTGTTCTACATGTTTGTATTATGGATGAAATGACAAACAATTTCCCTACAGGGTAAATAAAAGTACAGTAATCCTTTCATTATTTTTTTTCATGTAGGACTTGGCTTAAGTCTACTCTGAGTACTATCCCATGTCCCATTCATGCACGCCACTGACAGTATATCAAAGAAACCCATGGTATCGAATATGAAATCAATTTATTGAGATAATCAGAGTAGAAGTTTATGCCCTAACACATCTCCAAGGATTTTAAATATTGCAAAACATCAGAGCCATGGAAACACAGTGAAGGGTAAACAATATCAGGCAATGACGATAAAATATAATAATTTACATGCACTGGGTGAGCCTCTTTTACATTAATATAATAACTGTGATGAACACAAATACTGACGTGATTTTACGATGACTATAATAGATGACTGCAATACATACAGTCGATTCTGCTCAATCGTAACTTGTTAAGAGAAAAGTTACAATCAGAAAAGAGTTGCAGTTATCTGATGACTTTCATTAGAACAAACAGTACTCTACTCTTAATAGTGTTGCAATTATGCAAAAAGTTGCCATGAAAGGGATTGAAATTAACTGGAGTTGGCTGTACCATGTAAGAATGCTCATGAAGGATTTTAAGACATACATCTACACAGGAATATCTCACACAGAAAAACATAAACTGTTACTCCATTGGGTCGAAATCTGTGGATGTGCAGAAGTATGGATTACATGAGTACTGGGATGTGCCACGGAGTTGAGGATGTGATTTAATGATGCCATTTCTTCTAGAATTACTGAAAACCTTCCATTTCTGAAATTTTCTGTGATTTTGTGGCATAAAGAGGAGTCGACTGTTTATGAATAAATATATTTCACAGGTAATTATGAGCCATCCTATTTCACACAACACTTGCAAACTCTGTCCTCTTGTAACAAAACATCCAATAAGAACAAAAGCAAATATGTACAATATTCTGTCAGAAGAAGACTGAACTGTACTGTCGGAAATGTTCTGAAAACCAGACCCAACTATCACAGAGCCAATATACAGTGAATTTCTGCTAACACAAAAGACCCTTTCTGTCCCTGTGGAAAACTGCACTTGAAACCCCTGGAATTTGCACCAAGACTTGCAAACTTTGCATGCAAAATGTGGTGAATTTGCACCAAAATTTGCAAACATTTTGAAAAAAATTAGTTTTGTGACTTCTTTAATTTATCACTATTTGTTTACTAATACTGTTGCAAAGTTATAGAAATGGAACATATTTTCTGTGCTCCATTAATACAGTATTGTGACTGTGGCATGAAAAGTGCACTGTTCAGGCAAAATTGGCAAATTTTGCGCCGATTTTAAGGAAAACATCTAAATTTGTGAAAATTTGCAAACTTGCAGCAAAGCCTCAAAACTGTGGAAATTTGAAATCACTTGCAACTGGAGTGTCTGGGGTTACAGCCCTTTGGACCAATCTTCTGAAGAACGATGTGTTATCAGAGGTTTTGTGTTATCAAAAGCCCTTTTGAGAAGAGGCAAAGTGGTTGAGACCATTGAATGGGGGTGTGCAGAGCAGGGAACTGTGTTAAGCACTGGATGTGTAAACAGAACTCCACTGTAAACCCTAAATAGGGTGCAGCTTGTTTTGCAAAATACATTTAAGACAAAATAAGACAGTAAGGTTTTATACAGACTTTCATGTAAACATACACTTTAACACACTCATTACAAAATACAAGAGACACCCCAATCTGTTTTTATTGCTGGTGTTTTGCAATGCTAGTAGCGCTTCAGTCTAGTGTTGCATTCATAGAAAAGTTTTCATAATAAGCATATTTGAGTGTTATTTTCTATAGCATTTGCTACAGCTTTGAATGTGTCTCTGAACCGAACCTAGCATTGCGTAATTCATCGTTCACACTGGAAAATAATGAATTTCCAAAGATTTTATAGAGTATGCTGAAGCACTCTGCAATTGGAACAATGAATTCTGTACAGGTAAAGGAGAACATGCAGTGTTGTGACCCCACCAACCAAAGAGAGCTTTACTGACACATGGTCTGAACAAAATTCTGCAGATTTACGGAAAAAGACCGAAAACACTAAAAACATAATTTTACAGGAAATGAAAAAGAACCTTTTGCTCTGCACTTATGAACAGTTGTCTGAGAAACAATGAAATAAATATTTCAGATTGAAAGAAAGACTTCATAAGGATATATACAAGGGTGCCAACTTGTGAATTTTGTATACTTTCCCATACATAACATCTGTTTTCCTAGAATGGAAGAACATTGTACTGGATATGTAAACGCCCGACATCCAGAGTTGATAATCTGAAAGCAAGCACATGCCAAAAGAAGTTGAAAGTTAAGATAAAGAGCCAATACCTTGTGTGCTGTAGACATGACAGAGTTTAGAAACTGCAAATTCTTTATTTACACTGTCTGTGTCTGTGCAGTTTGGAGTCATTTTCAGTATGCATAAGCGAACTATAAACAATTTGATCATTATTTCAGTATAACAACTTTACAATCTTTCATAACAACTGTATATGCTCATATAATTTCTATGCATTCTAGAAAAGGTTAATCCTATTAACAACTCAACATGCTCCTACTTAGTCATTCAAGCAAATGTTCGCTTTCAAAACATCTCACATTCATAAAGTGTTGATGTCCTACTTCTGTTTATTTATAATAGGTCTGTGTCTTTTGGATCTTTTCTAGCAGGATATGAAACTTACAAACAAATGCCATCATATCAATTCTTTAAAACGAATTTACAATGATGTGAGAGCTTCATACATTTGTACAGTTTTCAAACATTCTCATTCTCATGTAAATGGCATAGAATAAATACTCAAATGATAAATAATTGAAATGCTAATGACTTGTCATTCATGCAAACATACTCTTTCAAAGCTCCTGACACTGATGACAGGACTATATTTTCCTCCCGATTTCAACCCTTCTCTGAACCCATCTACGATTTCACTGGGACCATCTTGTCCTATGGAAATCAGTAATATCTGTGAAAGATGTGTAGCAATATCATGCAGTTCCTCATTAACACCTTCCCTTGATGTCAGCAATTTCCTCTTCCTCCGAAATCATGCCAATCTTCATCGTCAGGTGGCAACATTGTGATAATCTTAACACTGTTTCACAAGAATGTGGATGTAAAGGTCTTTGTCTCTCTGTATGTGCCATGTGTTAAGTAACACAGATACACAATATGGGAAATGTAGAGAAGCCTACAATGTGGGTACTTTAAGAGTTTACTGTTGGAGGCACCATAAAGGTATAAAACCTGTCAGTACCTTCCCATGGAAAATCTGTTGAAGTCAGAAGCACATGTTCTTTTTGCTCGCAATTTTTTGTTTTTTTAAAGAATGGATAGGGCTTATCTCAAATGGACGTTGTTATGACATCAAAGATTGAGCTATGTTAACAACCTTGCATGTCGACGATTCATTATTTAATTTACAAAAAGTTACAGAAGGGAGAAGCTGAGGAAAATTTTAAACAAAATGTATTTAAATCCTGATCAGTTCTCATAAAGAAAATCTACAATGAATACATTCTGCCTGAATGCACCTCCACTGAAAAATGGAAAAATTGCTGTGAAGTGAAAAGTGCATTTAAGTGGCATTTTCTGGTTTATGCCTCTTTGCCTCAGTCTTCTAAATAAAGTAGGGACCAGGGACAAGGCAAAACAGGAAGGAAAGCAGACTGTGATTATGTAGAATTGGTTTGTTTTATACGGTTGATTCCACTTAACTGCAATGCCTCATGAAATTTGTAATCAGAAAGAGCTGCAATTATCCAGTGACTTTCCACAGACATTACAGTATTTCATTATCCACAAATGTTTTGATTAGGCAGAAGAGAAGATGCTATTAAGCAGATTGCAAGTAAGTCGAGTCAACCATATTTCAGATCATATAGCCATGGATTCTGTTTTTAACAATGTTCATGCTGTGTTACAAAGGCATCATATTCAGATCTCTCTCAACTACTCTGATTAAAAGATAGACTAGTACAAGTAGCAAGGCTGAAAATTGCAGAGTCATGAGCTGTCCTTGTGACATTACCACATTACCCAAAATGGCTGAGAAAAACACTGAGCAAACATCTCTTTCCAAGCGATTTAATAAATATAAATATAAATAGCGTGAAATCAAACTGTCCATAAATTGTCATACACAACCATATTCTTGCCATTAAGTTGTGTAGCTTAAGTGCTCATATGTCAACATGGACACAATGTACAGACATTGTCAAGGCAATGAAAATGTTTAGCATGCACGGAATATCAGTGTATTTCATACATCACATTCTGACAAACATCCTGAATAAAAATCAACATTTGTTGTAGAATGAATGTAATGCTAACATAGTGGCAAACCCCAGTATTTTTTTGTTTTATGAAGAACAGTATTTAACAAAGAACATTTTTGCGTCTAAGAATATGATTAAACAAGTCTTTTTGGCTCCAAACAAATGATACAAATACTATATAATCTAGTAAAAACTGTATTCTTATACCAGAGGGGTGGCAGATTTCCTCTGACATGCAAGCAGCTTGATCTCTGGATTGCCATGCCAAATTAAATGAAGTTCTAACTTTCGGCTGACTAAACCCATTATGTAATACAGTGATCATAATAATATATATATGAGAGCTGAAATCATCTGCAATAGCTGTATAAAGCAGCAGCCTTCGATTACAAAGTCAATGGGGGGCTTCTGCTCTGAATAATCCAAACCCAGTTACCATTTCAAGACATAACCAGGGCAAATCACAGTAGTCAATTACCCAATTCTTTTGCTAAAATTTAGAACCTCCCAAGCGCCAGGAAGATTTTCCAGGACATTTTTTTTCTTTTATTAAAGGATGTTGGGAGAGAAAAGGATAACAGTTTCCCCATAAACACAATATCCTAAATTATAAGCTAAGAGGCATAACAACAAAAATTAATTTCACTAAGTGATGCCTTGCCGTAGGAAGTTTTCTGTAAGGGACTAGCCTCTAACTGATATGATAAAACAACATATCCTAATCATCTGGTAAGTTAAATGCGGCTGGGCAAGTAAATGGCTGAAGTGAGCAAAAAGTGACTAATGCATCGGAGACAATCTCAGGCTGATAATCCAAACTTCTGAAGTGTATTTTGTTTCTTTACCAGTCGCAATGAGGTAGAGCATAACATTCCTCTAAAACATGAAGTATATTTTCCTACTAAGATCAGCTACTTGTCATTGGTTCAAGGAATGACCCAGCAGCTCATCTGGGATCAGTGCAATGGAATATTAAGTATTAAGATAGCGAATGGATTCCATGGCTATGGCACAAAGATCAGTTGTCGTCAGAATCATCATCATCCTCTTCATCATCAACATCATCAGGCATTGGAAACCTTAATATTGCCGCCACTCCCGAAAGCTGGCCTAACTCTGAGGATGAATTTGGAAAATAACAAAAAATTACTATGAAGGTGCAACAGAAAAGCTATCCTTCTGTTTTATGCAGTACTGATACAAAATCTAGTTTCTTTTGCTTCAAAACAACGTGTTCACATAGGATAAATGCATCTCTATTCACTTCTTCCCCTTTGAAACAACCAGTTGTTTATATTCACTGGAATGGTAATGAGCTTGAAGTTGTACACAGTTTCAGATGAAGAGATGAAGAGGAAAACAAACATCATAATCATGAAAAATGAATGTCAAACTACAACAAGAATAAACTTACGTTCTCCTGATACATGTAGACTGGAGAAAATCCTCACGTCACCACCACTTTCTCTTACGGAATCTACCAATGCTACATATCTTTTCCTCTGTGCTATATCTTGAGCTCTGAAAACAATGACAATCAGCAAAATAAACAGAATATTTAAGATCAGGCAGGAAATGTAAAGAACTGATAACCTATTCTGAACAGTTATAAATTAATTGAGAAATGTGCCACTGAAATTTTTAATAATTCGTTGCTGTTGTAGTACAGTGGAACCTTGATAGTAAGTACTTATTTAATAAGAATACCTTGTTATTAAGTAAGGATTTCACATGCACAGATTCATGATTATTCAATTCATTCCATTATTCAGGTGGATCTTAATATTAACATGCACCAAGCCAACTTTATATTGAGGTTCTGTTGCATTTTTCCTGTAATTAAGAGAACAGTTTTGAAATTGCCTGAAAAACATGCTGTGTTCTGTTGGACAAGGGTTGGTAACCATGAATCTACTGTCAACTATACAGATATTCCCATGTATCTTCCCTTCATTAGGCTTCAGTAATGCTATGAAGTACAGCCGTTTCAGCAGTAATGGTAAATTTAGTGTGAACAAAACATGCTTGTGTAGTGGTAGCAGCACTCATTGTGAACAGAGGGTCAGCAAGAAAGAGACTACAAATCACTTGACTACAAAGTTTGTAACCCCTGTCAATCACACACACTTCCCTATACTTGCAAGCTGAATATGACAGACAAACACTATGTCTGTCAGTCTGGAAGAGACTCGATCATCTTATTTTAAAACATCTCTGTTTCCTTCCTTCTAGGTGTGAAATTACTATCTATATAGCTAGCTTCTAACCCACTTTCCAGCTGCTTACATCAGATTTCCCAGCTACCTAGCTAGTGGCATGAGTTTTTACATGTTTATCCAGTATGTACATCTAAATAATATTTATCAAGATCTACCACACAAACAACAATACGTTTATCTTAAAATCAAAGTAATTATATTATGTTGTCACATACTTCTAACCTTCTTATTACATGTGGTAATAGCCTGAACACTTTTAAGTTTGTGAGCTGATCTTGATAATAAAGACTGATTACGGTATGAATCTATCATCCAAACATGGCAGGTTAAATCTGGTAAAATCCTGCAGTACAGAAAATGCAGATGGAAAACACATCTTTAACAGAAATGAAACTATTCAAGAATTTCCTACCTGAACAATTCATCAGATATTAAGAGAATTTCAACAGCCTGCTCCTGTGCTGCTTTCTCACAGTGTCGTATACTGGAAATGAAATAGGCAAGGAGATAACATCAACGTGCAAAATCTTTGAAAAATGATATATCACTACAAGGGTCTATTTGCAGAAAATTACACAACTCAGGTGGACTATCTGGGCATTACATAGACAGTCATATTAAGCTCAAATTGTGACAGTCCAGTAGGTGCAAGCATAACAGCAAATGCAGCTCTGTTGCCAAATGCCATTAAAAAATATGAAGAATGGCAGCTGTGAGTTTGGTTCAATGGAAATGGCAAATAATCAGAGGTTCTCATGGTCGGCTAGGAATTTTCTTCCAAATTCTGATAAAATAAAATGAAATTCAAAGCAGAGATTAATTAATATCCACAGAAACGTCTAAAATGGACTGTAAACCTACTGATATACACCACTTGCTGCTTCTCTTTACATGGATGTAAAATATGTTGAACTAAAACTGATCTGGCACAAGGTGAACACAATAATCCTCTATCATAAAGAAAAAGAATTATTATAATATATGTGTTTAACATTACTGCTCACCCATAGTATGCTTTGTTAGGATCCGTCTGTAACATTGTGTAGAAATCGTCCAAAACCTTGACTTCCCCTGAAGCTTTTGTGTCCGCCAGTTTTCCTGAGATGGCAGGGTCAGCCAGTACCTCTGGAATAAAATTGGACCATCAAGTTGAGATATCTCCAAGGTTGTGCACTTTGTTGAGATTTCTTCATGATGTCTCTTAATCTTGAAATCTGACAACTTGCCCACTCCAAACCAAACTGTTCACTGACTATGTGTACTTCAATAATTGACAAATTCCACAGCTACAAATGGAAAAAAAAATAATGATGGCAAACTTCGAATGTGCAACCTGCTAAATTATAATGATAGACCATAACAATGCGTTACCTCTGCAGACACCCTGGAGTAGGCTGGAGGTGGAGGTTGTGAAATGTTTTAAAATGTCAACTTTGGCATGCAACCAAATTTGCCTGATGTTAACATACTTGGGTAAACAATTAATAGAAAATGTATTTAGCTGGTTAAACTTTGTTCAGCCTGAAAATCTGGTTATCTTGTGACCATCAAAGAAGCAGATAAACAAATTCCCAAACTCTATTTTTGCATACGTATATATTCAAAACACTTATTAGGAAAATTCTTTTTGTGGAACAAGTGATATTCTGAAACAGTTTGAAAGTCCCGAGGTGATAATTGGTTTGATCAGTACCTTGGATGTTAAAACAATTCAGTCTTCTGTGCATTTCTTAAAAAGGACAGAGAGCAGATCAATTCTGCCTCCCACATACACTCTCCCCCCACCACCTAAAAATAAAGACAAACCTAAAACTTACAGTTAATGGGCAATTGACATTCTACTACTGCCAGAAGTTGCATAAATACTGTGGGCACTTCAGTTTTGTCTATGATCTCCTCATGTCACACAAGTTCATCAAATATTACTTAGTTATTGATCTGCTGAAATACTAAATATAATGTCCTTCAGAGCTGATTAAGATGAACAGTCATGATTTACCATCACTGGCCCGAGGTTTGAAATTTCATAAATGAAATTATGAATTACTCTGACCTTTCAAGGAATGCTTGAATCCAGAGGAGGAATGCACCAGCACAAACTTGGATTTGTTGTCGATTATTGTTTTGTCATCCATCTTCTGAGCTTGAGCAAACATGTAATCAGCAAAATGATCCTGAAGATAATAAAACAGCACATTCTTCAATCTCTTTCATACCTCTCACCCAGCCATGTTTGTGTGGGTAAGAGGATCTCAGTAGCCTGTAGTCAGAAAACAAAAAACCATGAATCCTCTCAGCAGTACAGGATAACTCAAATTCTTCGGGACCACCTCATCTTCTTTGAGTTTGTCCAATTTCAAGGAATATGAGAAGCACTAGTATATGTAAATACATTCGGGTCAGAAAAGTTCATTTGTGGGAAGCATGATTTTAACTTGCATGTTTTGGAGGTATTCTTGGTTGACTGTAAATTCTTCCAGAATGTCTTCGATGATAATAAAATGACCAAAAACATCTAATTTCTCAAAAATATATAACAGTTACCTTAACAAATCCAGGACTTGCAATTAGCACACACTTCACAACTGATGAGAAAAAGTAACATTGGTTCATTTAGAATGCATTGTTTGGTGCTTTAGTTTCAAATCTAAAATTTTCTATTTTCATACACTCAAAGCATTTTCTCCATACAATTACATGATTAAATATCAAACTAATGCATACATGAAACTGCAAAATGTGATTCTATTGATAAAATATAATCTCTGATTCTCATGTAGTACCATTGTAATTTACATAATCTACTGTAAACCATCTGAGATTTCTTAATCACTGCAACTGCAAAAATTATTATCTCTGTTTTTGGAACTTACTAATGGCAATTTCCAGCTTGGAGACGAAAGGATCTTAAAGTAAAGGAAAGCATGCGTCATGCAACTGAAAGAAATGTAGTAAATAACAGGAACTACTTACTGTCAAAGTTTACATGCCGCAAAAATGCTTGGATTATCTGATCGTAAAATCTGTGTAGACCCTGCAGAAACAGATGTGAACTGTGTTCAGGGATAAATGTTTCTGGAGAATAAAGTGCTCATTTACAAGCTTAAGTACCTACTTCCAATGTACATCATATATTCAAACCAGTCCACACTTATGTAAAATTATGGAACATTTTAAGCTGTTCTTTCTTACTTTCAGTCAGCATTCTTTCATTGCTAAACAGACTGAGAAAAAGATAGAACATCTTTTTCATCACATTTTACATTTGCCTACAACATAAATGTTGAAGCTTACATCACTGGAAGTTCATGAAGTTAGAGAGTGTTTGCCAACCTTAGTGTGCTGGTCACACATGCCCTTGCGTTTGCGGGGTATGTTCGTCTCAATCTTTGCTCTGACCAAGGTCATGCTGGGGGTGACCAAGCATACATGGGCTATTCCCTCTTGCATGATGATGGCCATCAGATCTGCATGCTGGACTGGATCACAGGCTGTGTCTGGGTGGGAGAATTCCACAATCAATCAGTTCCTATGTCTCAAATTTCACACAAAACCCTCCTCATACCACAATGCTATAAATCTATTATGTATACTCAAACACACATATAATGAAACTCCTCTGAATGGAAGTTTCTCTTGCTTGAAACAATGGGAAGGCCTGAAGTGATTCTGTAGTTGTTTGACCAGTCCTTAGAATATTGCAAAATATGCATACAACAAAAGTGTTAAGAGCCTCCTGTGTATTTAATGACAAGGTGTTCAAGTGTAGTTTCAAATTAATTAGCCCAAATATCAAACTGTTCACTATTAATACCATAAAGTTAGAATCTGATATCCAGTATCTCCCTAAAAGTCATATTTCATATCAACTGACTGTTTCGTCCCATTATTTACACTCAGTAAAGTAGTGGTAATTCTAACAAGAATGCTGGTCTAGATGTAGGTGGTTTTAGCACATTACAACCAACATTCATCCTTAATTGCATGATCTACTTTTCTGATATCTGCAAGATAATCCAACAGCCCATGTCTTACCACACAGTTCATAAAGCAATCTTAGATTCAGACTTCCACTGTCATTCGAGACACATTATTTCATTGTAAAACAACCATGAATCTCTGAGTGAAACGTTATTAAAAATTGTCCTGTGCTTTGAAGTTAATGAAAGATTTCCTATTAACTGTTTACAGTTCAATACAACAAGAAAAAAGTTGAAACTGCGTACATGCAAACTTCATCAGTTAAGCTATGACATTACTGGTAATAATAGCAACACGGAATGGAGGAATACATGAATGAATAACATACAAAACCCCTTACCAATTCTATCAATCGCTACGCTGTCCCACTCTTGTTTGGTGAGAGTGAACTGTCGATTCATTTCCAGCAGGAGGGTATGGTATGCTCCCATCTAATCGTGCAATAAAATGGGCAAATATGAATATCACACATCATTCCAAACATTATCAAAGGCACTCCTCCAGTCCTCACTTTCCATTTTGACTTCTGATACCACAGAAATTATAATGCTTTGGAAACACAACTTAAAAGACTAAAATTTCCTATGTTTACCACAAATGCAGCTTTGATTTGTTTTAGGTCTGCAACAAGCGTAAAATAGTGCTTCATTGAGAGATCTTTCATATAAAGTGCTCATCACACTACCAAACTTGCCAGTAAGTGTGAGCACATATTTAAACTAGCTTGTAAATTTATCTCTGCCACGAAATCCTGTGGACTGATAAAAGACTTATAGTTACTACTCCTGTATGCTTGAGAAATTCCACTGATGCACCAATGAAAATTTAAACCCCAGGGGTACAGCCAATTTTCACTCACCTTCACATACTGGTTTTCTCGTATATTTCTTCCACTAACTCGAAGCACACATGCCTGGGTGTCAAAATCTATGCTCTCCACTTGGATCGTCAATGTTGTCCGTACCTTGTTTACACTTACACTACCTGTTGCTGATTCTGTTTGCACTTTTCTGAAAATGAGGAATAAAGGCGCAATGTCAACACTAAAATCACTCAAGGATTCTGCAATTGCAAAACTTATGATTAATAACAATCATCATATTGGAGATTATATGGTACATTGGCTGTCATACCAGCAATAGTATCAGTGACATTTTGTCAGAGGGGTGGCAAATCTATTACAGATATGCATCATAAAATAAAGTTAGACAGATGCTTTGTGGTAAAGCTACGCATTTAATATAAATTCTATCTATGAAATTTGACGCATTTGGCATTAATGCCAAGTTGCATGGTAAGCTGTCAGATTTTCTTAGATTTGCTGAAGTGAAAGTTACTTCAGCGCAATATCAGTCAAGTTTTATGCGCTTCAATGAATTCATGGTAAGCTCTCATCTGTTGTTAAGATTCACTGTCAGCTGTCAGTATTCCCTGTACTATGATTCACTACTTGGGTATGGTTATCCCAGGCAAAGAATGGATACATGTAGTATTACTGAACTTACAACTTACATTTCATTGTTCAACACCAAATGAAAATTAATGCAAATCTGACAATATCATAACAGTTACTATTATACAATGCTTATAACCCTTGAGTGCCTTGACTCATATAAAGTGGTACCTGATAGTAGTAGACCGAATTGTGTCGCCTACAGAGACAAGATTATAGGTGTGCCACATGTCCTCAGCCTCCTCTGGCACCAGGGTCACTGACCTGAAAGAAAAAGGAAAATCACTGAAGTGTTGAGACACACTATGTCGCTTTTTTTATTCCTTCCAGACATAAGGTATTTTTCATTTACAACAGCACAACTGCTTAAAATTCTCTAGCTTTTTAATAGATTAAACAAGTTTATGCCTCACATTGAATTTCAAGTAAGAGTCTAAGACACGGTGTTTTCTCTAGACCATGCAATTCGTCCCTTAAACTTCAAAGTCTCCATTAAAAATACATTGAACATGCACAGATCTTCCCTCCTTTCCTGCACTCTATAACTGAATTACTTGAGAAAACCTAAAATCCCTATAAAAATTTCAAAATCGCCCCTCAAATTTGTGAGAAGGGGAATATCTTCTCCAGCTCTGATGACCTGGAGGAAAAACTGAAGACATGGTCAGCCCAAACGACATGATACACAGGATATGGCATTCAACTAAATCTTGCAAAAAACACAAGATGATCAGTGCTGATGCTGGAATTTGTTGTGTTAAAATGTATATGTTTTGAGTCTTTAGTTTAAATATTTCATCATCCACTCCATAATTTTATGATCCTACTATGCGCAGACACAGACTGACAGACATTCATCTTAGCATTGAGAGCTCTTTTATTTTCTGCTCTTTCTCATAGGTTCAACAAGAATTGGGTATATGGAATTCAAATAAAGGGCAGAGATTTGAATTTAGAAACAGAAAAAGGCTGATTCAGTGATTGCATCATATTATATTATTAGCAGGAAAAATTCCAATCAATGCAGGGAAGTCAAGTTTTGTTATGCTGGTTGATAACCTCAGAGAGGAATTACCTATTCAGCTTTGCAGAGTGAATGAGTAACTAGAGATGATGATGACCTATTTATTTCTAGAATTAGAATAAACTAGACCTAGACTAGGTCTAGCTAGTAATCTAATTCAGACAATTCAGTCTTCAAAAAAGTTTGTTTAAGTTAAGAGTAAGACTAAGACTAAGACTAAGAGGACTCTCTTTCACTAGCAAATCAAAGACTTTTACTTTTAGTTTAGGATCTGGCTTGATAAATTCACTCATGAAACAACTGAATCAATACTAGAATTGCAAACTGATCTAGATCTAGTCCAGATTAGATTTCTAGTGTTTAAAAAGATAAAATTGTGGCCCCACAAAAGACTTGCAAAAATGCAAGCACTAATCTAGATTAGACTAGTCTTAAGTCTTATCTGAAACGTCTAAACTGTCTAAATGTAGACGTCTGGATGTATTTGCTTCACCTACCCGGAGCTGTTTTTGTCGATATCCCTGTTTAAAAGCTTCATGTTGACGTTTACATTAACTTGGATTCAAATAGATGTCCATTTAGTGCCTGGTCTGAAAGTATGGTCTGGACTGAGGAGATTGTTTCCGTGGCATTTCACCATGTTGACGACACAGGAGAGGGACCAAAACAGGGAGATTACTCCGTCTTCTAACAACCGGAAGTAACACTCCACACTACTAAATAGGCTACTAGACGATTAGCACTACTTGCACATAGGGAACTCCTCATTTGGTGAAATAAAAAAAAAAACTGACCTGTCTACCAGGAATAAAACAAGAGTGATATGTTATGAGAAGTATGCATCTTTTTGTATGGATTGCTAAGCCGAAAGGGCTAAGAGCTTTGGCTCCAAGGTTTCTTATATTCTTTAAAGCAAAACAAAAACAAAATGAGATATCTATCTAGATCCATAGGCCCACTATTTTTTTCACAGAAACTTTCGATTATCGACGATTGAATAAAATTTTATATGTATGTGTATGTCCGATGTGATGTGTATGTATTTTGATTTTTTGCGCTGACTTTGTGGCTAAAAATGGGCTTTCTTTTCTGGCTTCAGTATAGTATTACTTGATAAAATGTTTTCAGAGTGGTTCATTATGTCATGAAAGTGCCATTCTTCCTACAAGCTGGTAGCTGTATGCAAGGAAAAAAATGGTTGCGACATGCAAGAACATCAGGAAAACATCAATACCATAATTTTCGCCGGTTGTCACATTCTACTATATAAGCCAAATTCAGACTGTTTCAATACTAATGATCCTCCCACCTTCCCCTTTGCTTCCTACTAGATTTACAGAAGCTTAGGTAATGTGCAGAATAAAATCTATCAGGGGATTTGTCATTCCTACCCTTAGAAATTTACTCTTGTCGTACATTAATGATATCGAGCATGCAAAGATCCATACGGCCGAACTATGAATAGTAGTTTTTAAAAATCAATACATGATAGAAAACAACTTTTCATACAAATTTAAGTAATGACGAAATATAAGTTTAACAGGCGAGATAATACTTCAATAATTATAAATCAATATTTTATTTTTAAAAAATTAAGTAAATATAGCCAACATCATGGTATGTGACCATAGTGATACATTTCGTAAGTCGTATAAAAATGGCGTTCATGTTCTCAATCTCTTTGTTTACATTGCGACATCAATCAAAACAATACTTTTTCGCTCGCTTCAGACAATTTATGTCAGAGATACCAGTCATCATCTTTCGAGGTAATAAGCAGCTCGTGGCGTGTAAGACATGAATTATTCATTGCACATCTTGTGCAACATCCTTACAAAGATTGAGGCATGTTTTTCTTTCTCTTTGAGTTTAATTATTCACAGAGTTTCGCGCTTCAATTTCATCAGTATTCATTGTTGTTGAGAGAATGAGAGATGCAGTCAAGATCTAAATTTAAATCTGACTAAAGTCCAGTGCCCCAACCTTTTCAAATTTCATTTAGAATTTAAGACTTGATTTAGTGATTATGGATAAGAATTTTAAGTCATGCAGATTTCCAGATAGACGTCTAGACTAGTCTAAATGCTTTATAGATCTTTTAAATGTAATAAAATTTCTAATGCAATTTCATATTACAGGAGATGGATGGAGGAGGCGCTTTTTTAAAGTAAAAGAGGGTTTGGGAATGGGTGATAACCACCCCCTTGAGATTGTTTCAGGGTACCACTGGCTCAGTTTTGGGAGAAATGGAGTTAAAATTTGGACATTCCATTAATATTATCATTAGTTGATAAGACAAAGTGCTGCAAAATGTTGTGTCCCTATGGACGTTGAAATAGAATTGAAAAGATAGTGTGCCAAGATTTTCAAACCTGTCATAACTGAATTTTACCCAAAGTGCACAAGATAATCAGGCTGTCAAGGATGAGATAAACTGACTGATTTGGAATAATTCAGTTGGGACAGCTAGGGTTATAAGAAAGAAATAAAGAGGAGGCTATGAAGGTTGCAAATAGGCCTCTTCATTGGGAGGTGTTTTGATAGAATGAAGTGTTAAATGCTTTCTTCTAAGTCCCTAATACAATACCTTCAAATGTAATTTGGGGAGAACTCAGGTTTGAGAGAGAGGAGGGGAAATGGGAAATGCTGGGGAGTGAGAGTGGGACGAGCTCTTGGGATATTGGACATTCCTCATGGCACAGGATAAGTTTCAGGGAAAGTGAGCAACTTTTTATACCTGTCTCCTTCTCTTCCCTTCTTTCTCTCTCTCTAATGCACATAATATGTCTTTCCCCCATATACACAAAGTCATTAAAGTCATTTTATCAGGCAAAGCAAACAGAAATTTTGATTTAGTTGCTAATGAATAGTGCTCCCCACCCACCTCTCTATTAGGTTAAAAATAGGACACCAAACCCACAGATGATTAAGAAGTAAGTTGTGATTAGCAAATAAATTTATGGTATGATAAGGGTGGGCAAAAACCTCAATATTATGTGTGTACTTTGCTATGGGTTTTTTATTGCGACACACTGTGACAAGCTCTGTTATAGCTATTATCAATGGAAAGAAATCGCACTTCCCCAAAATTGCTATCATAAGATCTTGGAAATAAACTAAAAAATGACTTGCCAACTTGCTGAAATCAGCAGTATTCTCAAAACAAATTCCCTCACATGGGAGGCTGTTATCGCTGATCATGTGAAATGCAAGATACTCAGTTTTGTTGTTGTTACAGAGGTTGTAAAGATAACAACATTTCATGATCCACACCTTGTCAGCATAGATTTATCGGACATTGTGATAACATTCCCACTGGGAATATATATTGTGATACTGTTTAGGTATTATCTTACCACTCATTCGATACTTTTTCATACTGCTGCAAGGACAGGCAGTCTCATGGCATCTTACTGAAAACAGTGAAATGGCACCCAGTCTATAGAATGTGAGTTTTTGATACCCAATAGAAACTGCTGTGTATCAAAAGTGCCGATACTCAGAAACGATTCTGCCTTCCACTATCAGGAGGTCTGGCAGCTCAGATACCTGTTTGATGCATGGCATTACTCTGACATGGGGTCAAAGGTTAATAGCAGCAATACACAGGAGGTGATGAAGAAAAAATGGTCTGAATAATATGTACCTTGGCCTTCTTATGTCAAGGCCCCCATGCTTTATGTCAGCATAAATTAGGTGGTGTCAAGCTCATGCTTACACACATTATGTCAACGCCTCGCAAGTTTGTGAGGATTGTGTAAATTTATTTCAGGCTCAGTGTATGCTTGTTTTTATTGTAGGCCTGTTTAGAAAAGGCAGATTATTATGTGCACTTTTTTAAGAGCAGGCTACCCTATTTTCATATTGTATAAGGTATGATTCTTTGGAGTTATGATTTTTTAATAGTGTCTGCCTGAATCATGGAAACATTGATAGTATCCTGCATTTTTATATGTATTGGATGTCTCCCTTCCCTTCCTTTCTTTCTCCCCCGATCCCTTCCCCCTCTCCTGCCCTCACTAAGAACCATCTTTTCCCCCGCCTCCACTACACCTCTCCTGCACTCACTAAAACCCATCTTTCCCCTCTCCCTCTCCCTCCCCCACCCCTTCCCTCCACTCACACACACATATGTAACACCTCTCCCTCCCTCACTAAGCATCCATGTTCCATACCATGGATCAGTGGAAAGGGTTCTAAAGTACCAGCAAAAGAAATGCCTTAGATGTGTATGGAAAGTCACATTTACACACTCAGGAGACTTTAAACCAACAGGGGTAATATTGTGCTTTCATATTTCAGTGATTAGTCATTGTCCTTATTTCCTGCTGTTTACAAGTGAATTCTCTCTTGAAATATCCCGACACACATATATATTATACTCTGTTAAATGTACTCGGGATGTTAAAATTATAAATCAGTTTCTGGTTATTCTAACTCCTTATATAGGTCCTGGCGAAATCAAATTAAAGTAGGCTCAAATATATTGTGGCACCAAATAAGCAAACCACTTGTTTTGGTTGTATAAGTAGAGATGATGAAATTTGCTTTCAGAGCAGACCGTACACAGTAAACTAACATGGCTAAAGAAGAACGCAGAGAATACTGTTGTGCTGAAATAGTGTGAGGGACAAACCTCATAAATCCGTGTGTTTGAAGATTTTAACTTGAGAGGGGGAGAGAGAAATGCCAAGTTTTCCAGGTGTCTTTATTGATAGAGACTTTATGCCAAATACAGAAACTAAACATTGACAGCAATTGAATCTGACAATATACCATTAACTGCAACACTCCTCAACTGAAACAACACTACATCTAGTTCACAGGTCATGCAACCTTATCCTTCCTGCCCCTACATCCCCCTTAAACACACAGACAGACACATGCATGAGCACGTACACACAGACACACACACACACACACACACACACACACACACACACACACACACACACACTCACGCGCGCACACACACTCACAACTGTTTCTTTGCAACAAGAAACATTGCCGAAGAGTTCCCAACTTACCATCCTCCTATATTCTCTTAAAACATGGAAACAAAAACGCTGATGGTTTCTTAATATATATCCTCTTGAAACTTGCTGTTATAAATCAAAACAGTCTAGGCATTAGTTTCAGATAAAGCAGGTAACTTTTCCCATTTGCCAGATTATTTAAGTGACCATGCAAGCATAACAGCCTCTTCTGTTCAAAATCATTAAATCTGAATACAAGGAAAGGAGAGTTTTATGAATTCTACATAATGTCGTCATGTGTTTGTGTTTGTGTCCATGCATCTGCATGTGCATACATGTCCTGTGTCAATATCTAGTGTCTTGTCAGCACCAACATATTATTTATGTGCATCATTATTTAAGACAAAAAAGATTCCTGCTATTCTGTTTTGTACACTAGCAAAATTGATTCAGGAAAACAATTTTACTGGAGTCTCTCAGGTTACAGTGACGGTACAAAAACATCTTAAAAAATGAATCGATCCTTAAGAATAGGACAAGAATTTGGGGTGGGATGGAGGGGAGAGGAGCAGGGGAAGACAGATTTTAGTGAGGGCAGGAAAGGTGCTGTGGAATAGGGCTCCTGAACTCCTCTTGGCCATCTTTTTTGCTCGCCCCTTCCCCATCTCTCTCTTTCTCTCCTTCTCTCTCTCTCTCTCTCTCCTGATCATCTTGTACTGTCCCCCATCCCAGGAATGTCTCATGTCAAAAGCCTCCCCCCTTCCCTTCGCTCTTCTCTTCCCCCTCTCCNTTTCAGCTGTCCACATCGCCCTGCTGTTACGCCCCACAGGCAGAAACTCTGAAGGGGCTAAGACGAGTCTCAGAAGGACTAACCCCGTACAATAGAATTCATGGGCGTAACCAATTNGGGGGGGGGGGGGGGGGGGACAAGCCAGGCGCATGCATATTTCTTTTAAGAAGGGAGGGAGGTATCGGAGCGAGAAGTTCTACAAAACTGATACACGTGGGGAAAGCACGTAAAAAAGTTTGGATTTATTTGAGAGTTAAGGGGTGGGCATATTCCCTTATTATACTCCTACCCAGGCCGTTTGTATGCATGCCGCTGCAAGAAACAGTACCATCATTTTGGTAACTAATCCTCATTGATTCCCCGCTCATCTGCCCCCCNCCCCCCCCTCGTGTCATGCTTTGATACGCTCTCGGCCAACTTCATGGGCTTAGGGCTTAGACTCTATGTGGCCTGCGATAATGGATGGCTTTGAACACTTCATGCCGCCCTTTCCATGTCTTCAACATCTCTTTTGTAATTGTATGCAAGGCGTCCTTCCATTTTTTCTTTTGTTCATTTTCCCACTTCATTTCCCTTCCTTCCTTCATTTTTGGTTCCTTCCTTCCTTCCTTCCTTCCTTCCTTCCTTCCTTGATAATCCTCTTTCTTTTCTCTTATCCACATTTCTTTCTTTCCATCCCCTCACCATTCTCCTTTTTCTTCTGTCTCCTGTTCGTTGTTCTCTTATTTATTGTCTTTCCTCTCTTCATGCATACTTCTTTCTTTCTTTCTTTCTTTCTTTCTTTCTTTCTTTCTTTCTTTCTTTCTTTATTTATTTATTTATTTCCCCCCTGTTTTATACCGCATTCTTGTATCCCTTCTTCTGTTCTTCCTTCCTTGATGTCCACCTTCCAGTTTTTTTTTTTTAAAAGTTTTTATCACTTTATCTGAACACAATCACATGCACCTAACCTGCCATTTATCTCTCTTCATTTCTTTTTTCCTTTCTTAGATTTTGACATTCCCTCGCTTCCCCTCCTTACACATAATCTCTCTTCTCTTTCCACCTCTCTCTCACTCCCCTCTTCCCTCTCAACACACACCTTTCTCACACCTACACCACTAACCCTCCCATTCTACTCACAGCCTCACTCTCCCATCCCTGTCCCACCTCACCCTCCCAGCGTCACTCACCTCTCTTTCTCCCTGACTCGATGACTCACCCCCGTCTTTTCCTCCCTCCACTGCCGTCCTGTCACCCGTCCTTCCTCGCCACTCATCCCTTCCTCATCCCTACCGACTCACTGTTATGTTGTGTCATTTCTATTGATTCTCCTAGTTTTTCATCGGTCTCGGCCCGCCACTTTCCAGACAACTCGATGTCGTGGCCGAGTTCAGTCCAAAGTGAGAAATTTAACAGAATCGTTTAAAAAAAAAAAAAACAACTCTTCGCTTCTGTCTGTGTGCAGAGGCTGAAAAATTAACACAGGATTCTCAAGGTTATCAATATGATGTAAGTACTTAGCTATTCACCAAGTTTTGTTCAGCTTGCGTCCGTCATTTTCTAGACAACTCAGCGTGGTGAACGAGTTCAATCCAAAAAGAGAAATTAAATTAATCATAATAAAAGTATGCCAGTATAAAAAAAAAAGCTTGGTCTAGCTTCTGTTTGTGTACAGAGACTGAAAATTGATATAGGATTCTTACAGTTCACCATGCTATTCTGTAAGTTTTCTTCAGCTTACAAGTCCAGCATCTTTTAGACAAATCAGTGTAATGACCGAGTTCAATCCAAAGTAAGAAATTTAACAGAATCGTTAAAAGAAATTCCAGCTTCCATTTGTGTGCACAGACTGAAAATCAAATTGGGATCCTTACATATATGATGCAAGTACCATGCTATTCTGCAAGTTTTCTGTTACTTTGTAGACAATTCAATGTGGTAGCCGAGTCTAATGTATAATGAGATAAAAAAATCGGGAAAGAAAAAAAGATCCTATTGCTTCTGGTTGTGTGCAGGGACCAAAAATTAATATGGGATTTTCACAGTTATGATATAAGTACTACATGATGTTTTGACCGAGCTTAATCCAAAGTGAGAATTGTAGCCGAATTCTTTTTTTTGTAAAAAATGATTCCATTCCGCGTGCCCGGACTGGAAATTAAAACAGAATGTCCGCACTTACGATGTAAATATCATCATATTGCTACATTGACTGCGTTAGATGTTTATGGCAGAACACTAATTAGGCCCATGCTAAGCATATATATATGCATGCTGTATATATTTGGTTCTTTCGTAGCATTTTATACTAGTATTCATCGACCTGTCAATTTTTTAAAAGTGAGGCAAAGAAGCATTCTTTTGTTCCAACCAGTTCTTTTCTGCAGGGGTGTTCTGGTAAGTTCAACTACATTTGATAACGAGATGCACCACTTAGTTGATTTGGGGCTTACTCTGGAATGAATCAGAAACAACAACAACAACAACAACAACAAAAAAAAAACACCGCTTTTCAGTTCACATGAGTGATATCTGTAATGGGATTTCAGACTGTTAAAAAAATATTTTATACGACATTTATTATGCTCGTAATATCATGTGAGCGCTGTAACATGTGGCTGTGTTGTGTGCTAGTTTTTGGAGTGAGCATTAAAAGATTATTGAGTTGTCAGTAGAACGATTGCGAATCTCTCAGGAGGTAGTCGACCACAAAGAAAATAAAGTATGTCCACCAGCTGCTGGTTATGTTCAGTGACTGGAGAGGACAAAATTAATGTCCTGAGGTCAATATTCAGAGATTGGGAGGGCCATTTCGATGTGCGTTGTGTGCGGTCGAAGTGTGAAGTAACTGAAATTGCGTAGCCGAGTATGTCGCTTTGGCGGAGAATGAAAAGAAATAGTTTGACGAATTTCTTCGGAGAGCAATGGGAAATGGCGGTGGGATAAGGCGGAGTGTGGAAGAAGAGGGAGAGAAAGAGAATATCTTTCTTCAGTTTGTGTGAAGAAAGTGAAATTAAAATGCTATTTTTTAAAAGATTAATATAGTATTGTCTATGTGACTGCCTTGACAAACTACCCAGTTTATGTCAGTTTATTTATATATTGAAACTTAGAGATGTCACTAGGCCGACTGCGAATTTCTCCGGAGATAATTGACCTTTAACAAAATATAATATTGACCAGTTTTGGTCATGCGCACTACAAAAATTGATACATTGAAGTCGTTATCGTGGATCGAAAACGCCATGAGTCGCCGCGTTGTGTGCTGTCGAAGTTCTCAGAAGGGATTATTTTAGACCGAGGGATGATTAGAAACAGGCTGATGAATTTCTCCAAAAGGAATTTAGGGGAAAAAATCTCGCTATATTAAGTTTGTATCAAGCGACCGAAAGTTAAAAAGGGATCTGTTTTGAATGTTAGTGCATTGTAAAGAGTGAGATAGAACTGTTGTTGCTGAACACCCATCCTGTATTAGTCTAGTTTTTTAAAATGGTTTGTTGAAACTGAGAAATGTCACAGAAGCGAATGCGCTTTTTTAAAAAAAAAATTGAGATTTAAACAAAAATCAAAGTCCCACCAGTTCTAGTTGTGTGCAGTAATTGGATATTGCGGGTATTTTTGTAGGTTAATATGGCAGTGCTATAGTTTGATGGGTTGCATGCGTTCGAAATTCTCCAGAGGATTTATGTCATGCGTAGAGATGATAAATTGGCGAATTTCTCCGGAGAGACTCTCTGTTTTATCAAGTGAACGAACGTTAAAAATGGAATTTTTGACTGTTAATACACCATAAGGTGTGAGATGAAACTTCTGTGACATGATGCTTTGCCTGTGTCAATTTCTAGAGAGGTTTGTTAAAACTAAGAAGTGCCACCGGAGTGAATGTAATTTTCTTTGGAGGAAATCGATGTCAAAGCGGAACTAAAAAGTTCACAAATTTCTGTTGAGCCCAATGACTAGATTTTTTGTGGGGTTTTTTTTTTCTAGGTTAAAATGACAGTGCTATGGTTTGATGGGTTGCGCGCTTTAGAAATTGTCGAGAGAGTTTATTTGAGACCCAGAGGTGAAAGGAAAAAAAAAATGACGGATTTCACCAGAGAAACTCTCACTCTGGATCAGCTGACTGAACGTTTACAGTGGGAATTTTTAACTCTAGAAGAGTACGATGAAATCGCCGTGACTTGACGTTTCTAAAGCGGTTTGTTGAAATTGAGAAATGTTGCCGAAGCGAATGCGATTTTCTTCGGAGAAAATCAACCTCAAATCGGAAATAAAAAAAGTCTCACCAGCTTAGGTTGTGTGCAGTGACTCGATATTGCGAGTGGCTTCAAGTTTAATGTTATGTCAGCGCTGTGGCTTGGTGGGTTGCGTGCGTTTTAAATTTCCTCGAGAGTTTTTGAGGTCCGTAGATGAAAAGAAACAGATTTGACGAATTTCTCCGGAGGGAATCGGCGAAATGGAAGTGAAATGGAAAAAAGATAAAAAAAAAATGCCGTCTCGATGCTCAGCGTGCGTGTAGTGACTTGAAATTTCAGCAGGCTTTTTTTTTCTTAAAACTATCAGTTGTTATAAGTTGTATCCACATTGACATGTTACGCCCTGTTTATATGTTCAGTTTCTAGAATGGTTTGTTGATATTGAATGATGTCACCAAAGTGATGCGGAAGTAACCTAGAGAAAATCTACCACAGATGTCAAAGAGACACGTGGTACATGGCTTCCGTGCGCTGTGGCTGGATATTACAAAAGTAATTTGAGGGATTAATATAATAGAAACACATAATAGAAGCACCGCTGCTCACTGCGTTACGTGCGCTGGAAGTCTCTCAGGGGGATTAAAAGGCTGTTTACATGTTGGATCTTGAAAATAAAAGAAACAGCTTGGCGAATTTCTCCAAAGGGAATCGGACGAAATACGCTCGATCCGTCTGCAGTTCGCATCCATTGACCTGAATGAATGGACAAGGGAACCCTCTTAAACCTTGGAGTGGCAAAGCTGGCCGGATGAAGTCGTTCTACGGGTGATGCGGATGACGGTTTCGCTCGTCACTCTCTGTTCAGCCGAAAGAAGCGCAGACCGCTCTGGCTCGACTGGTATCAAAGTGGTCTCCGGCACCTTTCCTAGGGAGTTAATATCATGGCGGAATCGGTCGACTCGTCTGGGCGCTCTTGGCATGCACGCTGTCTAGTACTATGGAAGTTAAGAATGCCACACATGTTGCCGAGTGGATATTTCAAACGATCATTAATTGCATGCCATCTTCTAACCTTTGATCGACCTGAAATGTGATTAATAACACCATTGACATAGTCTGGGTGTTTGTTGCAAACCCTTGACCTGTAATCAGTTGCTGTCGAGCCCGCTTTAGGGCAGGTCGCTTAACCACACTTCTTACTTAATCGAAACATTCAGAGAGCAGCTTTGAAAAACCAAGCACAAGGGCAGGGATAAGTCACTCCCCCTGATTAGTCGCAAATCTTGCTTTCGCGGAGCTGCGATTCAGCAGTGTCGAATATACCAGGTCTGGTAATCAAAACCTGGTACATCCAGCTAAAGTGTGGTCAACCTGAAGACGTATGTAACATATGTAGCAAGGCTGGATGGTACAGTCTTGGATTTTTAGACCTGGGTTCGAGTCCCACAATGGTCATAGGAATGCATATCGTATATTATATATTCCTCAGGCCATCCGTCTGTAACCACGAGTATTTGGCTAAAGGAAGCAAAAGATGTCGTCAAGCTAGTCTTCAGCACTGTTTGCTCCCCAGGGAGTTGAAAAAGTTGTTAAGTGATCTGGCCTGCTGGGGTAATAATAGTTTGAAGTTCCGTGAACGAGTATTGGCCCGGATATGAGATAGGAGATTTATCAACATTATTACTACTGTTGTTATTATCATTATTATTATTATTATTACTGCTGTTGTTGTTGTTATTATTATTATTATTATTATTATTATTATTATTATTCCTCTTCTTTTGCTGTATTCTACCAGGTTCACTAAAATGGATACAAAGACCTAACATCTTCGAAGATGACACAGTAATTAGTAAGTATAGTCTGTTCTTTTATTAGCGCGCAATATATAAAGCGTTTCCATAAAACAAAACCCTTACAGTGTACTTAATCAGGCAAATAAATATGTCCTTAAATGAGCAAAACTGGGTCAGTTGCTTTATGCGCAGCAGTACCGGGGCGATCTAATGTCCAAAGAACGAAAGCGTGACGTTTAAATGCAGTATTTTTAAACAAGGTATGCTCAGAAGGCGTATTCATGCTCTAACGGTGGTTAGCGAGAGCGTATCCAAATGTAAGGAGGTGCATGGTACTGTACTGAACATACTTAGCAGAACAGGGCATGAGGTACATTTGAAGCTTATAAATTAGTGATGTAGTTATTTCCACTCATACCCCTCCCCTCCATCCGTTCTCTCAAACTACTTCCTTATAGGGCCATAGGGCCATAGGGCCATTGGGCCATAAATTAGCAAGCATGTAATAGGGCCATAAATTAGCAAGCATGATAATTATCTGGAGATAAGCTTATCTTACCTAGCCACGAACTGGGTTATTGATGTTCACGACTATAAAAATGTTTGTCCTAATTGGAGTGGTCTTTATGTCAGGTCAAAGACCTGATAATATTAATGTGTCTTGCAGCCAGTCAAAATTAGGCTTATGTCGCTAACTTAGATATCAGGCTCTGTATAAGAATAGGGCCATCCGGTATCAAATTTTTGTTTGTTACAGAAATCGAGAGTGAAATCATTAGTTTGTTACAGAAATCGAGAGTGAAATCATTATTATGTAAATCATTATGGGGAAATGGTTAGGAACTGTGGATAAATTTGAGTTTTTGTGAGGCCTATTAAATGAATCGTATAGTATACAATTATCAATTGCAATTTTGTCAGAATGTTAATCTGTTGCATGGGATGACACCCCCCCCCCC
>JAWQUT010000443.1:537040-547401 GCA_033807755.1 Ellobium chinense
CCTCCTCACTATTTTCTCTTTTAATTGCTAAATTCGGCAGCTACACTGCTCCAGTCTGCATACCAAGAGCGTTTAGGCCTAACTCATTTTGTGTGTTTTGTGTCAAGGTGCGAACATTCTCTCGCGCGACTGATCCGTCATTTTAAGTTCTACTGTATCAGTCAAGCGCATGACCAGGAGGCGGTGGCATGGAAATTATGCTCCAGATGGGTGGCTCGGTGTCCTGAGCAAACGACAGCGTCTTAAGAAAACTTAAGAAAGTGTGTTAGTAGTGGAATGTGGCATACATTGATGTTTAATTTTCATTTGAAACACTTAAGAATTCTTAAGTCAGTTCCGTTTGGTTTTTTTTAATGTGAAATGCGGGCGCGGCAATGCAGTTTAATGTTCTGTATAGATACATAAACATGTTTTCTAAATCAGTGGTTCAGTGAAGTGAGACTGAGGATTCCTTTTGGTCGAGAACACTTACTAGGTCAGTGAAGAACAGTTAGGTTAATATTGCAGTGAAATGTGATAGATACATACCACACAAGGATACCATACCATACCCTTCGGATATTGCTTTTATTAAATTACAGCTAACATCTGCATACCGTTCTCTTCGTACCGCGAGCTTGTCGCTCATTGTGGTCTGGTTGTGTCACGGTAGAGAGCACGACGTAGCCTCGTACGTCGACAGTGTTTCAGTTTCAGTGATGAATCTTTATTGCCGCTAATAGCTTGATGTATCATGAAGTTTACATATTGCCAATCAAATTACCCGCTAGTCCCGACTCCAGAATTTTGGGCATAATTTTTCGAAGAACTAATGAAAACGTACAAAATGCTAAATCAGCTTGTCTTGTCAAAATATGGAAATCGACGACCGGAAATGTTATCAGGACCTACGGTGCTTCCATCCGCCCTCCTCTCCCCCACGAGTATAATAATGTGAGTTTCTAACTGAGGCTAGTGGAGAGTTATTTTTGACGGGCAGTTAGACAAACAGCTCATGCATAATGAAAATGGTGTGGTGAAAAGGAAAAGGGCGTGATCTTAGTTCTCTGTTCGATACATTGTATAAAAAAAAAACCAAAAACCAAAAAAGCTTTCAAGGGGCTCTTACCAGTATCACTGTGATTAGACGCGACACCAGATCTTCAGACTGTTTGATAAATGAGACCATGCGGGTCATGAGAATTGACTTGAGTAGCAAATCGATTACTGCAGGCCTTTCTCTCCCCTCCCTTCATTAACCCCAGACTATATAGCATTTAGGTTAACCCCTTTTTCCCCCCTTCTTTCTCTTCCGTCCTATCTTAAGAAAGTGTACACTACATAACAGCTTGCATGATCAATACTGTAGAAACTGCCTTAATCAATTCAGCTCGTGTACTGTGTGCGAAGGTCTTCGATGTCCGGACAGAAGGTGAAAGGAAAATGTCGTGATACGTATATTTAGCAAAGGAATTGTCGTAAAATGTATATATTTAACAAACAGAATCACAGATGAATTCAATTTACTGACAGTTTATTAAGGGAAACACTCGACATTCCTTTATAACAGGGACTCAGTCGATCAGTGTGACTCGGCTCTGTGTTAACAGTACTATTTCCAGTAGTGTTTGATCACTTTGTTTCCTCACTTTTTCCACTTTCTTTTTTACAGATTCTCCACTGAGTGTTGCACGCAACCACTAACGCATTAAACTAACAGAGAGTCCGCTAACATTTTGCTGTGCACAGGATTGTGAAATTACTAACCAATATTGTTGCATTCCTCTTGTGACGACAATGGATAAAAAAAGTCTGGATCTATAAGGGGTCCTTGTAAATGTGCCTGTGGAGAGGTTGGAACGATCTCAACGGCCGCTGAAGTGATTTTTTTCATGAGGCAGCCAAAATTTTATCATCCCAGCGAGGAACTCAAGTGGCTTCTTTACCTTATCATGTCTCTCGCAGTGTTTGAGTTGTAAACTCATATACAGCACAATAAATAACCCTTTGCGGATATTTACGGCAAGATCAGTGGATGTTCATGTGTGGCACAAATTTGTGTTGTTCGTAGAATTGGGAGTATTCCCTGTAATGGTTTACATTTGGAGGATCTGAGAGTGATGCAAGTCGCACCCACCCTATCTCTGATAAAATAGGCAGGATAATAGCTGGGCTTTCGCAGTTAACCTTTGCGGAGATTAACGGTAACATCAGTGGAATTTTAATGTGGCACACATTAGTGTTCTTCCTGGATTTGGAGTATTGGCCTACCTTGTAGTGTTCCGCAGTTTGGAAGAGTGATGCAAGTTTTACCCAACCCACTGCAAGAAAACTAGGCATATATATACTTTGGACTGCATATACAGCGTTCAGTCACAAAGTCCATTTGCATGTCACTTTAGAAGCCATTCGGATAACCATGGATCCTTTAGATATCGCATCATTCGAAACGCCATCCGAAGACGCCTCGGCAGCACCATCCGAGATGGAAAAGGAAGAAGCAGACAACACAGCAAGCCAGAGCCAGACAGATAATTCTGAAGACATTTTCGGAGGAGACAGTTTCGACTCACCACCGCCGGACGTCCCAGCAGAACCTCCGAAATTATCCGCGACCAAGGGCCATAATTTGCTGTTTAGTTTGGATGATGGCGAAGACGGTGCATCACCATTCTCGGGATCAAGTGGAGGGGAGAGCCAGGCCGTATTCGCCAGTTTACAGAAAGTGGCCAAAGACGAAGAGGAGCCATCACATGCTAGTCGTTCCTTATTTGACGACCTTTTGGATTTTTCCCCCTCGAAGTCTTCGAATTTGGACGAAGATTCTAAGGTAAGGTGTTGTCTTGGGTGCGGTTAGGTTGAGACTGTGTGTAAGTCAGTCATTTTGGCATATTTGCCATAGAAGTATCATGTTTAATGTATTTATGTCTGTGCAATCTGGTGTACCACATAGCTTGACGACACATCTTGCACACCTTACAAACAATCCACTGTCTTTGTTGTCGTGGTGTTTAGACCTGCATATCAGATGGAAGGCTGTCGCATGGTCTGTGTTTGATGTGGTGCGGTGTTTGATTTGAAGCCTTGCATGTAACCTGAATTTGCAATTAACCCAACCCGTTTTGTTTTGTTTTTGATTTACTTTGTGACATACCCCATTCTTGGCAGATTTTTGCAGTTTTTTGTGTTTTTTTTTGTGTGGAATACAGCGTGTTGTTCGCTTATCAGGGGAGTTTTTCTTGTCTGGTTGTTTTCATTTTGTTAATACTGTCACCTGCCTTTTTGTCTGCCTAGGAATATATCTGCCTGTCTACCTGCCTACCTGGCTGCCTACCCTCCTGCTTGCCTGTCCCTCCGTCTGTCCGCCCGTCTGTCCTTTCCGTCTGCCAGTCTGTTTGCCTGCCTGCTTGCCCCTTCCGTCCGTCTGCCTGCTTGTTTTTCTGTCTGTCCTCTCTCCTCCCTTCTCTCTCGCTCTGCCTGTCCTCTTGCCTCATTCATCATCCTTGCATTTTTTTCCCCCACAAGTCCGCACGTAAAGAATATTTCAAGCTGCCGATGCCATAAGGAAGTTAGCTGATAACATCTCGCCATCCGACTCTTGGTCCAGATAAAGTTCGTGGCCATTTCGATACTCGGTGAAGATATCGCAAGGGTTATCTGATAAACCCACCCCCGTTGATATGATTTTCTGGTCACAGAGACTACACAACACCTGGACTACGAACCGCGTGTTGACGTGTAGAATTATAATCGAGGAGCAGCTCTCTGGAGCGGGGGTTTTCAGCCCGAGGTGTTCGTTCCCCTACGTGTACGCCAAGCGGATGATTCCAAGAGATATGAGAAGAGCATGCTACTAACTTACGTCAGTAATCATAATTATAAATTAAGATTACTGACTAACCTTTTATTCCCCCACCCCACCCCCCACCCCCAAACACCAAGATCAAATGAGTTCTTTTTCATCCTAAGATAGGAGTAAATGGATTTGCCTCATAGCATCAAGGGGTACTCGAAACATGAAAAGTTGGGAACCTGTGCTGTGGATGTTATGGTACATTAATAATGCAAGATCTTTTTTTTTTTTTAATCTAAGTTTAAGGATGGGAGCGCGTGGAATCAGCATGTGACAAGGACAGTCAGCCTCCATGCGTTGCGCTATCTGCTTGGATGGACGAAGTGTATGAGGGGTTGCCCGCTGTATAATGTTGATCCTGCTTCCAAAGTATAAGTAATCCCAAGTTAGCGAGGACCCAAGGGGCATATCATGGTTCCGACTGACGGAGTTATTGCATAGCCATAAAAGTAATAGCTCGCTGTCCTTGAAACGAATACTACTACCCCATAAATCAGCACGCGAGCGCGCGCGCGCACACACACACACACGCACGCACGCACACACACACACACACACACACACACACACACACACACACACACACACACACACACACACACACATACATACATATAAAAAAAACGAACAACTGTATAACAAGTTGTATCTTTAATTTATTGTTTCAAATTTTCCCCCGGGGGGCTTCCTCAGGAGTCAGACTTACAACTAGATAAACAGACACGTGCTGACCCGGACAAACCTCACCCATTCTCAAGCACATACAAAAACAATTCACAGCTCTTATACAAAAATAGAAGACTAGGGCTCGAGGCAGGTTATGTTAAACGGTAAAACAGTGAGAGGGAGAAAGAGAGAGAGAGAGAGAGAGAGAGAGAGAGAGAGAGAGGAAGAGTGAATGGACGAAAGAGAAATACAGCAAGAGAAAAAGAATGAAGAAGGGATGCCAGTTGCATGGAAAGAAAAACAAAACGAGGTGGGGGTGGGGCTATAGGCTAGCAAAGGGAGAAAGGGGAGACAGGCAGACCAACGGCAAGAAGGGGAAACATATCAAAGGAATAAGAGCATATTAATACCTCTCACCATGTCCAAATACCTTAACCTGCACATCCATCCATCCATCCATCCATCCATCCATCCATCCATCCATCCGTATAAGATCGTTATGATCGTAGAAATGCGATCACAGCCATTGCGATAGGTATATTAAAACAATGAAAGGCTCGGCTTCCAGAGAGTATAAAGGAATCCTTACGTCTCCGTTACAATTCTGCACACGCCAAGACGCGGTTGTCCTACATATGCCTTTAAGCAACGTGAAAATGCATCTGTACCCATCTTTTCCTTCTTATGCGTTAGTGTGAAAGCTGCTTTGTGTTACCTAATTTTTATTGGTTTCCTTTCATTGCTCCTTAGTGTACCCCTAAGCCCCTGTACTGTGCTAGGTGCAGCCCCTTCTGTGTAATTAATATTGCTGGGAACAGGCGTCATATGGAAAATATAATATAATATACAGTAATATATTATATTATATTATATTTTCCAATAATGTCACACCAATAAGTAAATCACTGATCCAGCCGGCCTCTGGAATGACACAATACAATGTATTTATATTTAACCCATATGAGCTTACTATGCTTTCAGTTAGCTAGCCGGGCATGTACGAATATATTTCGTGGTACTGTTAAACATTGGTAGTATTATCAGCCTTTTGTGTACAAAGGAAGATAACAAGATTCCCGTTAATCCGACCATAGAATTACCGCCCCCTTTTTCTGTTCTTGTAGCCTCATGTGAAAAGGTACGTACAGAAGGAGTTTTTCAGTCCGGGGAAGNAAGATTATTGCGACTGGCGAGATACGGTTTTGCGTGCTACGAATGGAAAGTATTAGCATAAACTGTGGAGAAACTCGATCATCTATACACTACTTTCAGGGACTTGTAGCAATGTTCGTAGATGATAGCCATATAAGCACTGAAGACTTACTTGTTCAGAGAAAAGAACCTTATAGGTTTTAGATTCCGGGAAAAGTTTTATGAATGTGAAGCTATAAAGTTCCTTTGCTTTTCCGGGAATTTTTCTGTTATTTGGCAGGTTCTCAGATATCATCTTTACAACTTTGTCGGAACGTATTTACAGAATGGCTGTTAATGAGGTATTTTCAGACGAGTCAGTTACACCACGTGATCTAGGGATTGGTAGGATATTTTGATAAATGACGAGTAATCATACATAGCAGAGCGTGTAAACAAACCAACGTGTGAGCAAGATTTCCTAGGTCACGTGATGGAGCTGAAAATACCTACTTAATGTGCAAGTTATTTTCATTCCCACGTCATTGTGAACAGCGGAAAGCCTCGACGAAGTAACATAACAGCTATTGCTGAGTCCTACTATGAGCAGTCGGGAAGTGAGTTAGGGTCACGGGTGAACACTAGGTTCGCACGTGGAAGTTAGGGACCGATTCAGGCAGTAGATATTTAAAAATTAAATACCTGTGAAATTAGCGTCCCTGTGGTGTAGTGGTAACACGTTCAGACTTGCAAGCTGAGAGACCCTGATTCGATCCCCGGCAGGGACAGAAATTTTCTAGAGTAGGGTTTTTGGCCCTTCTTCTCATAATTGATCATTCACAGTAATTTGGTAAAATCCCTGGTGACACACTTCCTTAAAATAATAGATCTATGTAACATCTGAAAAATTATCAGACTAAGCTCACCTTCCTCCCCCTTACATATTATAAGAGAAAGAATACAATACCATATGCCTTTCCACCCGGTTACACTACTAAACCTTAAATCATCAGAGATCTAAAGGGTTATAATGCAGTGGAACATCTGATAACACAACTCCGAACCAAGCATTTGAGGGGATGTCATCAGAAGATTTATGTTATTCAGAACGCTTTCTCTAAGAAAAAAACAATTGTTGGAACGGTTGAAAAGGGAGTGTGCTAAGCAGGGGATTGCGTTAAACAACGGTTGTGTTATCAGAGGTCCACTGTAGGATCCTGAACGAAAAGAACCCGGCAGTATGTGTTCTTTTTTTTTTTCCCTTGCAAGTCAAGAAAGACCTGAAAGAGGAAAAAAAAATGCAACTAACAATTCAGAGCTTGCGCATTAAAGATGGGATCTCTTAGCAACGTAAGTATTACCTCATTACGTTGATGCTGGGTGCATCTTTAGGAGCGTTCTACACGCAGAGTAAATGTAATTGTTACATTGTTAAGATATCCCGTCGTTAATGCGCACGCTCTCAGTTAGCTGATCATGCAAAACCGTAAGGACGATAATGTCAGATTCTTATGTTCATAAGCACGTGTAGGCTACAGTGGCCTACATGCATTTTTTCAAATAAAGAAGCTCGTCCGTTGCACGAGCATTTGTCATCAACTCGCTTACCGGGGTACCGTGCAATGCCGGGTGTCGTCTGCTGACAGCTCACTCAAGAACAGTGGGCAAATGAAAGTCGCGCACCAAGTGGTTCTGCATCGTTCTTCCATCTTCCTTTCTACACAGTTAGGTGATAAAGGAGTGCAAGTTTGTGTGGGGGATTCGCGTTCTCTTAAATGCAGAGTATGCAGTTTCGAGCTGCCTGATAACGATATATTTAAAACAAAAAAAGTCTTCAACTCCAAACGTTTCCAGCACGTCCTAAGATTTTAGGAACAACGAATGAGGGGGCGGGGAAGGGGATAGGAATTTTCTCTCTACAGATGAAGCCACTGGACATTGTTCAGGCAATATCTTAACGTAAGGGGCCGAAATTGGACAGGGCAGTTTGGCACATTCTCAGTTCCTTATCCCTTGTGTAAATGTCCCTAATGCTTTTCTCTGCGGTCAGTTCTGACCTTATGACCCTTGACCTGTTGCGTTTGTTGATGTTATAGTTTAGAACAGTGCGCCCTGAATGACACGTGCCATTTGTAACTGGCACAGCGTAACTCTGCCTAGGCACTGAGATACGTCCATTTTATGGTCCAACATAAGACTAGAGTGAAGAAAGTTAATTTACTTAGATTGAGAATACACTTGATCGTTTGCAAGGACGGAACCGATTTCGACCGGACATCATTTTTGTCCATGTAAAATCTAAGACTTGAATAGAGCTACCTGTCGTCGTAGGCTCGTTCGGAGGAACAAAAAAGTTCGCGAAATTTTTACATGCTGTTGTTTTGTCCATGACCCCGACAACACTTCTCTCGGTTAAGTTATCCACCTGCTTAACACGGTCGATTGTTCCGGTCCTGCTGTTGGCCTCGTCTTGTTCCAGATTAAGTTGTCATAGTTCCTCCACGGATAAGGCGGTCTAATATACAGGAAAGGATTGAGGAATCCAGTCTTGATATCACAGTTTATGTGTGTCGTCACTACAGATGCGTCCAGCAAAGATTTTTTTTAATCACTCAAATCATCTAAGCTTTGACGGACTCTTTCTTCCCTCCCCTGCCTGCCAACCACTGATGCTGGATGACTGTTGAGATCGGAGACTTTAAGTTAAAAATGACTGGCTGGAAGATGATACTCGCAGTAATTGCCCACTTAACCACCCCCTCCATTCCTCACCGCCTTCTCACTCCCCCCTTCCTCATCCCCTTCAGCAAAATTTGCGATCAGAATATTCTTTTATTGCCTTTTTGTTTCTTCACTGATGCCATATAAAGTTCGGCAAGAACCACAACTACGTACCGGGAACAAAAGTATCGTATACAAATACGCCATATATAGATCTGAGCTAGCATACAGACGTATTCATGCAGCGAGAGACCAGGATAAATTGCCTTCAGATTACACAGATGACGGTAAATAGACCGCGATATTTTCTTATCTCCATATAAGGCTAGGGCATAGATTGATGAGGCATTGACTTAATAACACATACAGTGAATATTTAGGTAACTTAATGCTTGTCTTAAGTCTGCTTCTGCGCTCAGTGATATGAACTCCCTGTCTAAGGCCGTCACCGTCCCGCCCCACTTCCACAAGAGTTGCACACGGTCAGCTCCCTCCGCCCCTCCCCCCCTTTTTCGATATTATAATAATTCGACATCAGTGGGGTTATCGTCCTTGAAATCAGACGCCCTCTGACCCCCTTTCCCCCGATACTAACAATATGGTATTTCCTGCACCGACCAGCAAGATTTACAGTAGTTCGCGGTCGTTGAAGTCAGCGAATCTTTGACCCCACCCCATCCCCATCCGTCCCCCACCCCATCCACAAAGATGGTATTGTTGGGGTCTGTGAGAGAGAGGGGAGGGGAGGGATTGCAGTCCTTTCTATACTGTACTTTCTATACTACTCCCTGCATGAGAGGGGCCGGTTGTAAGAAATTTATGGGTTATGACATCATATTGTAACTTTCGACCTTCTTAGGGCCCACTGCGAGTGGTAAATTTAGTCGAGCATAGTGCCACCTCACGCCCTCCCACAAAACGCGGTTTGAGTAGCACTACCTAAATCTGTGACCTAGGCTTTAGTAACAGATCACAGAGATGTGCACTGTATACTGTGTTTTGTGCCTAGGAAGTACAGTCGAACCTGTCTATAACGACCATGCAAGGGACCAGGTTCGTGTGCTCGCTGTAACAGTGACTAACAGGTGGTCGCAAGGTCAGGTTTTACTGTGTCTGATTGTACTGTTTAATTGTGTGAGATTACACCCAATGACAGACTAAATCAAAAGAGGCCAAGCAGCCGCAAATAGACATGGGATGATCAGATTTGAGTATAATGCATGTTGATGGCCTTCACTCACTGAAGACGTGACAATTACCAAATGACATGGAATTGTCTTAATAAAACTTAACAACCTCCAAGGATAATCCATGACATAAAATATGAGAAAGTTGGATTGGCTTAGTGCATCTTTTCACATAGATCTAGCCTCCATAAATGTAGTTAGTACTCTCACCCATGTGTAAGGAAGATAACATCATATAGCCTATATAATACGCTTTCAGTTCTCGGCTGGTGCGAGTTTCTGTAGAGGACGAGTGCCTTCATTCCTCTGTTAGTTGGCGTGGAAAAAGGACGTCAGACGAACTGCAATTCTGGACCCATAGAATTACACTTTTGCATGAGGAGGAGGAGGAGGAGGAAAAAGAGGTGTATGTTAGATTCAGTAGGAAGATCGGCATTTCAGTGACGATGATCATAGTGCGCAATATTTCGACCACCATTGCGGACGGAGTGTTTGGTTGTGACACACAAAACTATTTTTACAAAAAAAACCTGTTTACTGTGTTTGATCAGAGCACGGCAGAATTGTGAATAGATCATCACGGAGTTAAGTTTGATGATATGAATGGATTGAGAGAGCTGTCTCTTGTGTGCTTTGTGTCCTTAGTACCAGAGGATTGAAACGCTGGTTTATCAAGGCCACGCCCCCGGTTGACGCACGGTTTGTTCAATGGGAACTCTTGTTCAGAGGCGTAAACAGTTTGGGTGGGGGCATTCTCCTCCAAAAGAAAAATAAAATAACCACATTTTGACATAGAAATGTCAAAATATCACACCCTTTTCCTC
>JAWQUT010000443.1:568286-613235 GCA_033807755.1 Ellobium chinense
CACACACACACACACACACACACACACACACACACACACACACACACACAACACGCAGAATGCACACATCGTACCGCAAAGATTTGTTCGATATAGTCAACAATACATAGATGAAAACATACACAGCACAAAGAAAGAAAGAGAGGGAGGGAGAGAGAGGGATACGAAAAAGATGTGCTCGGCAAAAGAATGCACCAGAATGCCTGGGTGTGACTCATGATATAAGTTATTATAGGAGTGAAAGGTCAAGTAGGTACATGTAAACCAAAACAAAAACCACGTTTTTTTTTTTTTTAGTAATGAGGGCGGCTCAGCATGGAAACCCAGCACTCTGCAAAAAGTAGAGAGGTGAACCGATTCCATGTTGGGTATCGATGCTATACCGAATATTTTTTGCGGTATCGATACCGTTACTGAGATCTTTACTTAGCCTAAAACATGATTGCAGTCGAATGTGTCATGTATCGTCTGTGAAAGAAACAATGGAAAATCAAAGCAGTTGGTTACAACAATAAAATTTAATAAGAATATGCCGGGACTCGCAGTTTGGTGGAAAATTATAACATAATTATAAATACAATCCACACTTCTATTTTATTGAAAAACAGTCGAAAAATACAAGTACTTTTACCTGGGAGCAGGCCCCTCTTTATCAAGGCATAAGAATTTATAAAAAATCTTTCACTTTTCTGGCTGCGATGAATGATACCCTAAACATTTTCGGTATCGAGTATTGTGTATCGAGAACATTTTGGGTATTGTTATTGTATATCGAGTACTCTGTATTGATACCTTTTCAGTACAAGTAGACACAGCAAATTATGTAATATTCTCGCACAGGATATGGTAAGGAGGGATAATGCTTGAAGCACACATGTAAAACGAAAATGAAAGAATGAGAATATAATGAGACTCGAACTTCTGCGACTTCTGCGTCAGCACCCGTCGTCTGGAATCAGGAAGACGTCTGCACCACACAAGCACTCCGCCATTTTCTTTCTTCTCCCTGCATGTCGTTTTCTGGGCGCTCTCTCCATCCCCTTCTCCTTCCGTCTCCCAGCCGCTATCTTACATTGTGCCAGCTTTGTTCTGTTTATGCCAGCAACTCCGTCTTTAATTATACTGGACGTGTGAAAGAGGAAAAGCCGACAGTAAAAAAAAAGGTGGAGGGACAGCGTCGTGTGAGCTGCAAGCCAGAACATTTGCACATGAGACAACCCCTTGATCATGTTAACGTGTTTCGTTTTTCTTTTCCGAAGTTCGTCTTTCTTGATTCCCGACGCTCGTAATACTAGGGATACTCCCAGAGGTTGTTGTTTTTATTTTTTCTTGAGATGGAAGAGGGCTAGGTCACGGTGACACGGGATTGTTATAATGTTAAAGGTCAAGGCTTTCTTGTGACTGCACGAGCGGATGACGAAGGCGACAATGTGCACGGAATGCACCATCCGGTGCGCGCGGCTTTGCTTCTCGTAAGAAATCAATGGGAAAGGAGTTGGAGGGGGGAGAGGGTAGAGAAGGCGAATGATTACAACATGAGAGAAACGGACTTTAGGTGAAGAGTTAAACGACCAGTAGAACAGAAGGGAAAAAATAATGGGTAATTATTCATGGCGGTGTACTGTGTATATTTAAACGTTTTTACTTGCAGATCGCTTTATGTCATTTTCCGCTAAATGGTAACGGTTTTCAGGTAACAGAATATTGTACTTTCTGTACACAAGAGTCACCAAGTCATTTCAGCTCCTGTTAATCGCAACTTTTCCGACGACACCATATAGTGACGATTAAGTTACGTTTCCGAATGTGATGTCGATTGTGTTGATACATAATGTCGTATTTCCCAATTTAGGTCATATGCACAGTGTTTTCTTCCGGTCATATGAGTTGGGGGAAACGCTGCCCCCTTGTTATAAATTTGAGGGGAGACAGATTTTTGGATTTTCTCGAGTAATGCAAACTTTGGAGTGCATGGAAAAAGGAGAGATCTGTACGTGTGTGCTCAACGTAGTTTTAGGGAAGATTTTGAAATGTTAGAGGCATAATGCGCCCGTTTGCAGTTTGTTTCATTTTGCTTATGATATCAGCCCGATTCTAGTGACTTTGTGTAGGTCTGTCTGAATGCATATGCGAAATCAAAAAACTTACGAACATGGCAAATTAGTGAGGATTCAGGCCTCTTTGTGCTATCAAGATTGCTGAATGCAATCTTGTGTTTCCTCCAAACTTCATTTATGTGGAATACGACGATTTACGTCAACACAGTTGACATGCATATTTACATAATATCTGGGTCACTCACATTTTCTACAGACGCGAAACAAATCGTCCATGGAAGATGAAGCGAAAAGATTCTCGGGAAGGATTTCCATATGTGTGCCAGCCTACTACATGCTCCTGACTAAAGAGACTAAAGAGGGATGATTTAAATGGGGTTGGTATAAAAGAGAAGTGGTTTTATTTGCTTGTGGGGATACACAAAGAAAAAAAAATGTGTAGTTTTCAAATCGTACAATCATGTTTTTCTGGGCATATTGTAGGATGGCACACATAATTATGAAAATCCTCCCGATTCTCGTAACACATCGGTGCCGCTTGAACAGGATATCATCTTGCCCAGTGGTGCATTAAAAATTAATGAAGTATGCAGCCATCGAACTGAACTGAACTGAACTGAACTGAACTGAATCACACTGGGTTTTTGCAAAATTATTTCACCTTTTCGAATCAGCTGGCCAGGATACACAATCCCATATTTGCCATGTCTTGAGACTGAGACTGGAAAGCGTGAATGACAGAGTAATGCTTATAGTCATTGGTAAACAAATCACGTCGTGCTTGGAAAACAAAGCTGAGAAGTAAACAAAAAGTGGATGGCGTTTGCCTACTGTTTAAGCCATGCGAAGGCCTGGGCTGGCCTGATTTAGCCACGTGGAAAGCTTTTTCGAGATGTTTCGGAAAAGTCAGTCAATAATGCACCCGTTCCCAGGTGTGATTGCCTTTCCTTTGTCTGTCAGTGTCCGTCTATCCCAGTATACAGTATTTCGTCTTACTTCCTGGTCGGCTCTCTATCTCTGTTTGTCAGTCTATCTGTCTGTCCCTCTTTCTTTCTCTCTCTCTCTTTCTCTCTCTTTACTCTTCTCTCTTTCCCAGCTCGGTTCCCTTTTACCTTCCCGTCTACACTTGTTCACTAGACCGCAGCCTTACCAACCCATAGTACTGTATGTCTATTCATGACCAGTACTGTATGTTCATTCATTGCCATACATGACTATGGACAGGCCAGACATGAAAAGAAAGACAGTAGTCTATTGTGTACATATGCACAATATACGGCACTGGACAGGAAGGTACCTAGCGAGGTCATAAGACTAAAAATACTCACTGAAATTTATTATTTTCCGAAACAGTGTCGAGGGGTGCTTGCAACAAGTGACCAAGTCACAATATTTATGTGTGAGACCAAGTATATCGTTGCAAGAACCGCCCTCCCCTCGGTGTGTTATCACTGGCTTTGCAGTTTGATTAGGCTGGTTCTTCACAGAAATATTATTATCAAACCCCTTGCCGTCCATTCACCCCAGAACATATGTGGACGTTCGCGTAAAGGGTCATGCAAATTCTGCTGGGCATCTATCAGAACAGGGCTAAAAAAGGGGCTAGGAGAGGGGAATGAAGGCCATTCTGGCAGGAGTCACTTTCTTATTATGATTCCTTGTCAAGGCTGTGTTGACCCCGCGACTGGTGCGGCTGGGGTCATAGGGTCAGGGGTCACTAAGGCACGTTTGGTGTGTCTTCACTGGGGTGGAAAAGCTGTCACGTCCGTATGGAAGATCTGCTGTGAAAGCGAAGATTTCTGTTCACTCGATGTCTAACTGCGGCAGACTCACTTTTGTCAGCCAACTAAAATATTTATGATATTAGTGAATAAGTTCGAGATTGAGAATCTTTGAAAGCATCGTCTACCATTTAGCAGCGTAGCTTTTTATGACCCTGTGAAAACATCAAGGAGGATTGTGAAATTTTTTTCGATCTTCTCAGAAGTGCTAGCTTTTAAGAGGGCAGAATGGCTGTATGGATGGGAAAGGAGAATTAAATAAGGGACGAGGGTTTGTTTATTCCGCTGGCTCTTGAACCGTCAGGTCATGACTTCCTGTACTTGGATCTATCCATTCGTGAAATTACAATTCACACGGTAAGTAACAGATGGAGCCACCCCGGGATAACAAAACATGGGCGAGAGAGGGGTGAAGAGGATAGGGGGGACGCGGGATGGGAGAATTCCCCTACGTCTTCAGATGGACGCAGAAAGTTCTCTGATCTCAAAGTGTCAGGACTGCCACTCTGATTTTTTGCCATTTCACTAGATTCTAAGGCCAAAATTTCATAAGATTTCACTACACACTCTTTCTTAAATCCTCTGTCGTTGTTTTAGATACAGTACATTTAGATTCATACATTGTTATATGCTTGTTTCGATTGCTAGAGAGGCAGGTAAATTGCCAGAATTATGAAATAAACAGCACAGACGGAAGAAAAACGCAAAACCTTTTCACTTAGCATAGCATATATAGACTAGAGAGAGCTCGACCTACCTACATATTACATGTCATTGCATGGAACTTACATTTGTTTTAAAGCGGTATTACTGGATATAGGCTGTGGCAAGTGCGTGAAAAAGGGGCTGTTTGTTTGTAAAGTATTGGTTAGGTTGAGTGTATGCTATAGTTCAGTAAATTGATTGTTATTTATTCTTTCTTGTTTTTTCTTTTATTATTAACGAAATAAAATATTTTCTTGCGCTGGCAACTTGTCACTGGATATGCCCATGTTGGGGCATCCTTCTTTAGATCACTAGAAATACTCGATGTCGCTAGATTTAGTAGAAAATTACTAGAGGTGGCAACTTTGCCAAGTGCCATTCTGTCTCGCTGCTGTTACTGTTACTTTCTCACTTTCATTGTTCTCCGGTTCTAAGTGTTTGCCTCCCTCGCCTTTGAGTTTGAGCACCCTGTCCCATTTCCCTTTCCGACTCCAAAGAACAGACAAAAAAAACCCAAAACACCACACACACATGGTCTACATAATTTATGCCATTTCCTCTCACGACAGTTCCAGCCTCTCATATAATATAAACCACCTGCCTGAAAGCAAGAGCGCTGTCCTCTGCTGGTTGAAGCTCGGTGAACTTTATAGAATGATAAGTCATTAAATGGAATAATACGTTGCTGTATAACGATAAGTTACTGTTTACTGTAAAATTCTTGATTGATCCATCCATCCATCCAGCCATCCATCCACCCACCCGTCCATCCGTCCGTCCGTCCGTCTGTCTGAATGTATGTCTGTCTGTCTGTCTGTCTGTCTGTCTGTCTGTCTGTCTGTCTGTCTGTCTGTCTGTCTGTCTGTCTGTCTATATACATAATAAGTAACTATATAAAATACAGATTGCTACATGGAATAATATGCTACTCTTTAAAATAATACTAAATGTATGAAATACTACTACTAATAATAATGCGGTTTGTAAGTCTCGTATTTCGTATCCAGGCCAATTCCTGCCCATTCAACTTCACACTGTTATAACTATCTATATAATAACTATCTATATAATATAAAAGGTTACTATATAAAATGATAACCAATAAAATGCCAAGAAAGAACTAATTGATGCTTTGTTTTTCAATTTTTTCAGAATGAAGTGACTGATTCCACCCCAGTGTCAAAAGTTGATTTGCTGTTTGGAGTGGACGATGACCTAGTTTCCCCATCAGAGCCCCAGCCAGAGGTGGAGACTAAGAACCCAGATATTCTGGATTTTGTAGATGTCCCGCCTGATCTTCCAGAGGTACATCAGTTCTACTTAATTGCAACTCTTCGAGAGCATGGAAGAAGTTGTAGTGAAAAGAAGTTACAATTATCAGTTGACAATTGCACAGAAATACAGAATTCAGTTATATGGACAAAGTTGTGATTAAGCGGAAGTTACAATTATCCAGATTGCGATTAAAGATTCCCTTTGCAATGTCTAGAATAGCTTTGACAATACCAAAGTCTTTATAATATGACAGTAACTATTTATAAAAAGTACCACAGCTCTGTTAACATGGAAATACACCACAGCTGGCCATAAAAATGGTCTTCTACAGTAAATTAGTAACTCACGTGCCATATTTGAATGAAATCCTGGTAGAAACATAAACTCACACAACCAGGCACAAAATTGTATAATTTTTCTTTTTCTTTTTTTTTAAAATAAAAGATGTACTATATTTCAAATAAAATACATACAAAGTCATTAACATAGAAAAGCATGTCGTTGCTGGCAACTGTGATGCAACACTCTTGTTAGCTTAGTTCCAAAACCAGGTCTTTTCACGTGAGTCAAGAGTGGAATGAAAGTTGTGATTCCTGACCACATCATAAATAGCCCGACAGCTGAATTCGCCAACCGCAGACTAGACAATCTTTGGATGATGAGAATGACTCATAAGCTGCTGAACCATGCTTTTCTATGCTGTTTCTGTTCTTTAACTTGACAGGTGAATTTTTATTTTCCTTGTCACAGACTTCAACCACAGAAACTATGAATAACGTGAACTCTGATCCCTTTAGTGGCCCTGGGATCTTGATCTCCCCAAAGGTAGGTCCACCAACAGCTGACCAGACATAGATTAGGGAACATGTCTATTTTAATTATGAGCTTTGATTTGAACACTGGTGGTGTACACAATGAATTTTAATGTAGTTGAATACATCCACTAAAAATAGAGTAGGTTTTTTTCACTTCTTTATGTATCTACATATTTAATCTCACATATAGTGGACTGGTCTGTCTCTAAACAGTTCTCTTTCAGCTACATTGTTGTGCTGTAATTGTACATCACACTGCGTTTTAGTGGATTTTGTAGGCATTGTAGTTCAAGCTCAAATTCAAAATTTTTATAAGGCCATAATTTCACAGTACAATATAAGTGCCTTATTACTTTTACATATATTGATATATAAATATATTTTATATATTGATATTTGTTTAATAGAGAAATAAATTGATAAAAAACATAATATAAAGTCCATGCATTGCAAAGCACTTTATGCTCATTCAGTCCTACTCCTTAGGACATGGAAAAGTTGAAGTTAAAAAAGTCACAATTATCCATGGTTTTACAAAGAAACTAATGTATCCTGCATCTGAATGATAACTGTTGCAAGTATGTGAACTGTGAATTTGCAGTGTTTATTCATGGGCTCAGCCTTTGCAGACTAATTTTGAACCTAATAACATTTTATTCTCCCTAAGGTCACTAAACAGAGTTCACCAGATATTCTGGGAAAGAGCCCTAACTTTGGTTATGATGCTACTGAAGGCAGAGTCACAAAGCGAGAGGAGGAAAAGAAAGATGAAAGTGCGAAGAAGGAAAAGCGGCGTGTGACACTGAGTCTTGGAGAGACAAATAACATGGTGAGGATGATTAATAAATAAGATTTTGTACTATAGATCAATTATTAGTTATTTGAAAGAGGAAAGATGTAAAAAAAAGATGTACTGTTAGTCGTTTAAATGTTGGTTCAAATAACGAAGATATACCCGTTAAATTAATCTTTTTTTTTTTATTGTAGGTGTTAGGTATTAAGGTATGCCAGAAAAGTTTGGCTTCAATAGAGAGGAGGTTTGGACCACAGTCAAAGTACTAACTAGAGGGTGCCTTGAAAACGCTGTAAAATATTCCTACCCAATCTGCCTCAAGCAGGACTGCAATATGGGACATTTTGCACCATGGCAGTGTTTGTTCTAAATCACATCTTCATTACAGGACACATAAAATTCTGTCGTGTTTGGTCTCAATTGGTAGTGTAGGCCAGTAGAAGAAATTAAATAAATGGTTGAGGAAAATAATTTCTGTTGGACAGTGACGTTAGTATGATCACTTTTGATTGACTGGATGAGTGTGTTTACTTTAAAGACAGCACTTCACCATATCTTCATCCGCAATATGTGGAAAAGTTTTACCATGATTGTCTTCCAGTGTAGATTCACCAGTCCAAAATGAGGCATTTCATGTATGCACCAGAGATCAGGACGTGCTAAGAAAATTTCTCCTGGAAAGTGGAAATTCTTTAGAGATCGTCGGCATAGTAGAGCCAGATGGTGGGCCGATAATCCCTATGATATTTTAGACCCTCTTGTCAGGCAGAATTATATCGTCACAGTCATAGGCACATTTGCTTATCACAGAGATAGGCACTTTGCAACCTGGGCTATTTTTTTGCTTGTTACAACCCATTACATCCGTCAAATGTCACAGACAGATACATTACAAAGTGATTAGTTAGGAAACCGCATCGAAGCTGAAAATTGGCATCGTTTTATTGTTGTGTCTGATTCAGTATTTTTCTCTCTCCTAAAAAACGTACTCAAATGACAGTTTGCCTTTGACTCTGCAATATATCAGTCTGGTACCATTTTAAGAAGCACCTCATTTGAGCATTTGGGTTGGGGGAGTCACATATCAGGTTTTCTTATTGTGTTCTTATTATTTCCACATGGCCCAGACTGACAGTGTTGGTAGCCCCGTAATAGAGGACTTTGACTTCTCAGTCATTGAGGTGAGTCTTGAAGGATTGCCAGAAAACTTAAGAGGTTTTAGGGGGTGGAGTTGGGAATTGGGGATACAAGTTTTGTTTCCCGATAATGTCAGTGTTTTCTCAAGATCTTATGAATTGGGGGAGACACCACCACCTCCCCACCTCCCCNTTTTAGAGGCATTTTAAGCTTTTCTCAAGTAATGCAAACTTTGGATTGCAGGAAAGAAGGGGAGATTAACATGTATTCAATGTATTTTTAGGAGAAATTATGAAATTTAAGGAGTGAATTGCACGGTAACATGATCTTGAGAACATTGTAATGTTATTTGAGTTACATACATGTAAAATACATGTTACTCATGGCCTCGGTCAGATATGTTGTTATAAACTCATTATTGTAAGCTACTTCATCATTGTATGATATACTGTATTTTGTTTTGATACAGTAGTCTCTCTGTCTCTTGATTGTTACAATCAGTGTTGTCAGTGTGTTCCATATTACTTATTCTCTGTTTAGCCACAGAAATCTTATTAACAATATGACTGTGCTGTACATAATTCTGTCTTTATAGCTCACAGCATCCAATTTGAGCTTCGACATCACTAAGCACAAGCGCACTCTGAGCAAGAAGGGTTCCATAGCAAACAGGAAGAAACCCAGCAGAGCCAGCATAATGCCAAACAGTGAGGACAGTCTTTTCCAAGACTCTACAGGTAAGGCATAAGTTGTGAGATAGAGGCCATTCCACAGAAAGTGTGGATGAGTTTTATATATATATTTATTTTTTGCCTTTCCACCCTTAAAGTTTATTTGAGTTCAGTCATTAGCCAAATCATGGTTATGATCAGATGGATGTCAGTAATACTGCGGTTTATGATCAGATGGATGTCAGTAATACTGAGGTACTTATAACTCTTAAACAGTATCAAATATTCATTTTTTACCAGCATTATTTATCTGTTCAGATGCTATCCCGTCATCTGTCATTCATGTGTGTATCACAGTCATAATCTGAATTTACATCAATAAACTTGTCTCCGCAAAAGTGCTTCTTGGTATGGATAGGACAGCTTGTAAGTTCTCACAATCAAAAGACTGTTGAGTCTGAGGTCTGGAGGCTCAACTCAGGATGGACTGTTAGATGTGGTGTCATCTGGAAAGACACTTTACACTCATGCCTTACTGCACTCAGGTGTAAATGAATATCAGGCTTAAGAGGGGCTGAGGGAAGATGGGTACTGCATGGCAGTAACCAACCTCCAATCTCCACCAAGGAGGTTATGCTTTCACCCAAGTTTGCTTGGTTGGTTGGCTGGCTTGTTGGCAGGCTGGCTGGCTGACTTTGTGACTGGCTGGTTGGTTGAGAGATTGCAAACCAGTTTTTAAGAACGTTGCTTTGTTAGAATTTCAGTGGTATCATGTGTAAGTGTAATACATGTACATTTTATGTGCACGCATCACAAATAAAATGTATAACACTGTATGACCGGGCATTTGTAACAGCTGTTTGTCATAGGATGAATGAAATTGTTATTTATTTATTTGTTTATCATTGATAGAGCCCAGATCTCCAAAGTCCCCATCAACAGATGAAGAGGATGAAAGTACAAGTCCCATTCAAGAAAAGAGTTTCTCACAACAAAATGGTGACAGCTCATCAAGGGAGGTCACCCCATCCAAAAGGCCATCTGGTGGAATGAAAATTCCTGGACTTCTTGAGGGACTTACCAAGTCCAAGGTAAATATATTATAACCAAACCCATATGGATATCATATTTGTTCCTTGTGGGCTGATTTTTGTTTCACACAAGTAAACTTAGAACCTGGGATAGGAAAGGGATAAGGACTCCTGGCATAGTGGGCTTACAAAGTTCCAAATGATGTGGGAAATTTGTGGATCCCATGTGATTACAAGAGGATGTGATTATACTGTAGACTTCTTTTCTACTTCATTTTTGAAGGTTACCACTCCACACTTTTAACAACTTGATGCTAACACCTCTGAGAGTCTTATTAATATACAGTAAAACCTGTGATGTAGGGACACTGATGGGAAATCAGAAAAGTGTCCCTACATCACAGGTGGTCCTTCATCGCAGGGAGAGTTGGGTTTTCCAAGTACACTGAAGTGATAGCACGGAATTCCACTGTCTGGTGTCAGTAGTCGCGATTACAACACCGCCGGTAATGAGAGGGCAATGTGGGCTTCTTAGGTCTAATATTGTGCAACCAGTATTGCGTCTGTGGTGGGCATACACGAAACATGATCTTCCTCCGGGCCTCCCACCCTCATCTCCCCACCACCACAGTCACCGTGCGGTATGCTCTGCTCTTTGATGTTGGTCTAAGTGGTGATTTTTGGATTCTGGCTTTCCCACTCGGGAAATGCCTAGGGCACATGTGGTCGCTCGTCACAGTGAGAAACGGCTCTTTGATCGGTGTCCGCACCTCGCGATCAGAGGGAGCCACTGATCGGAGGTCGGTTTCAGTGAGAAAACGGTCGGTGAACAGGAGAAGTGTCCATAGATCGGAGGGGGTCGCTTGTCGGAGGGACCGCAGAAGACAGGTTTTACTATAGTAATAAGTTAATGACATTGTATTTAATAGAGAATGTGAATGTCCTGATGCAAGTGACATTGAGGGGAAGAGGAAAGAAGAAGAGGGGGGTTTTTACTTAAAAACTTTAGATTAAGTTTGACAGAAGGAACCAAACTCATGATGGTACCATTGCCCTTTAAGATAAGCAACTATCTTAGTCCTGACAATGGAGAAAAGCCATGGTATCATATGCCCTGGTTTAGCTGGTCTCTTGATCATTTGTTCCTGTCTTGTCTTTGGTCTTTTCAAGAATTACAGCAAATGATCCTTACCCATCTCTCAGTAAGGTGAGAAGGCAAGGACCCATTGGCTGAAAAAAACTCTTCCGATTTTATGATGTTATGGGCAGAATAATGACTCTTGCTGTTAGTGGAGTGTAATCATGATGCTACCTCCAATAGCATGACTCTTGCTGTGTAATCATGATGCTACCTCCAATAGCATGACTCTTGCTGTTAGTGGAGTGTAATTATGATGCTACCTCCAATAGCATGACTCTTGCTGTTAGTGGAGTGTAATCATGATGCTACCTCCAATAGCTTCAAAATATATACTCAAGGAGAGAATGAGCAAAGTGGGAAGGGATAGCATTAAGTCGTAGATGTATTAATAAAGTTTCTCAGTTGTCTTCTTCTTTCTTTCTTTTTCCTTCAGGCTTTTGCCAGCAAATCCCCTGAAACTGAAAGAGGTAGATCTCCAGCATCCTCCAGCCCTGTTGCTGCTCCACTGCCACAACCTGCTGTTGTTCCACTACCACAACCCGTCATCCTGGTGCCAGCATCAGCAAAGACCTCGCCAGGCCCACCTGTTCAGCCGAAGCCGAAACCCATTATCTGCCCTCGTTCATTTCCACCAGCTAGTAAAAACCTGAAGGAGTCACAGAATCAGAACACAGCCGGAGAAACTCCAACACGGACAGAGCAGCCCAGAGGTCTGACTGCTTCTGTTTCTTTCCGAGACCCAAGCTCTGCTGGAAGGCCCACTGTTGTTGTGAAGAGCTCTCCAGTGCTGGGAAGATCGGCTTCAATGAAAGTTACAAGTGTATCAGTAGTTTCTCAGCCATCGACACCAGAGAGGACCACATTGATTGTTGGTCCGAAGATGCTACCCACCAACCCGGATGCCCAGAGGTCGTCGCCTGGTAAGAATGTTCCGAAACCAGAAACCAAAATTCCACCCCCTGTGGCAAGCAAGCCATCTGTGCCTGTCAAACCGAACAGATCCAGCCTGGCAATGTCTGCTTCATTCAGTGGAGAAAGACCAGTGTTAAGGTCCACTGTGACCTCTGGGAGAAGGCCAGCATCCACCTATGCCTTAGACACACAGCAACATGCCAGCAGTGGGGCGCATCCGACACAGAGGCCCTTTTCCAATATAACAAGCTCTGTAACACTGCCGGTGGATAGCTACCTTTCAAATGCTGATCAGAAGTCAGGAGAAATCAACTTCACTGTGAAAGCTGAACAAAAGCCAGCATATAGAATTACTTCAAGCACTGAGCAGAAACCAGTAGTTAGTGTCCGCACTGAGAGAAGGGTTCTTCCTGGCATTCCCACGAAGAATGTAAATGAGGATGTGTTCAAGTCAACTCCAAACAAGAAGGACTCTGTCACCATTCGTGTCACTAGTAAGGAAAGCGAGATAAGCAGGGGTGATGTCAGTGGTACGTCTCCCTCGAAAAAGCCAGAGACTTCAGTTTTTATGGATAGAATTCTTATAAAACCTGGAGAAAGTGCTAGAAATCTTGACAAAATGAAATCACAGACTTTTGATTTGGATGATGTTTTCAATATTACAGAACACAGCAACACATCAAGCCGCATTGTGGTATCTTCGAGCTCGGGTGACAAATCTGAAGGTGCCAGTGAGCAGGTTGATCTCTCTCCACCCAGGAAGTCTAGTATCAGTGGCGTCATGTCTGTCAAATCACCTTCTTCCAGTGAAAAGTCATCGTCTACTGCCATGCCCAGGAAAGGCAGCATTACCGGCAGTGCTTACAATCCCATTGGATTCCGCTCAGCCTTGGGAAGCTCTGACAGTGACTCAAAGTCCAGGGGAAATTCTGTCTCCAGTGTTGATGGCACAGCAGCAGCAATGTCTTCATCCCCAGGTTCTATGATCACAGTGACTGTTCCAGCTGTAAGACCTAGAGGAGACTCCTCACCCAGCTCAGAAGGTCAGAGATCAAGAGATGGGTCATTCAACAGTAAAGTCAACATCCAGCTGGGAGACAGCCCAGTAAAATTTCAAGGACGTGACCCTGGTAAGTTAGCACAACGCTTTCTTCAATTTTGATGCTTTCAGATAGATGCATTAGATGCATATCAGTATTTTTGCTGTTTTACAAAGCAGAACTGCATAAGCTTTAGAAGTAAGTCTGACAAAACTGCAAGACTTCACGTAGAGATTTGCATTTTGTATGGTGCTAGATCAAGTTAGGATGCTTCATCCTGTGAACTCTCATCCCTCACCAAGTTAATCCCTAGTTTCCTGGGCTTCTGGCCAAGCCATGATGTATAGTCTGATTCTTTGGTGTCTTGGGGTAGGTTTATCCTATAAACCTGCATCTCATGGGAACCGTTATTATTTCCTCTAACCCAAATGTCTGAAGAAAAAATGTATGTTGTAAAAACATTAGTTCACTTTGTAAGCAGGTTTTTTTGGTTTTTTTTTCCATTTAAAGGAATGTTACAGAGGTCACATAAGATAGTATCTGGGACATAATGTGTGATTATGGCATGAAACTGAATATATTCGTAAAGGAATTTAAAAAAACTGAGGTTGAAGGAGTTAAGACCAGCCCTAAATATCAATCTTTTGAGTTCAAAGAGTTAACGGCACATGTATTTCACAGAGGATTTGATCACTTCATGTTCTTCAGTTGTTTAGTTGTTTTAATGCAGGTTAAAAGTGATTGTGGTATTAAAATGTTATAAGATGGTGTTATCTATAAGCAGCAGCCTCCACCTGATAAGGCATCTTAGGTCAAATCTGATACATTCTATGAGAATATCAATGAAGAGTAATCAATTTTGGAATAGATATTACAGCAGTGGTCAGAAATACTGCCTATCATGATATTATTTCTAACTTGGGAATAATTAGGAAAGATGTACAGCTTTCATAAAATTCACTGGAACCAAATTTTTCTTGAGCTTTCAGCCTGTTATAAATGTAAAGACACTTTTGTGCCCAAGTACTTAAACCTTTTGAATATTCAGCAATGGCCCAGTAATTTAAGCTAGACTGCTATTGGGAATTACAACTTTATTCTCTGACTAGGTCCTATTTCACATCCTTATGTTGTTGCCATTCTAAGAGGTGATTACAGTGGTAGTTCCAGCCAGGAAAATTTTGAAAATCAACTCTGCTTCCCATTATATTAGAACTTTTTTACAATTACAATTGCTAATTACAATTACTATTACAATTGAAATATTCATCTGTAAGCACAAAACTTATAAAGAGAGGAAAAGGGGTAAACAAGGCCTCAGTGAAATAGGATCCTAACTTAACTACCAATTGTAGATCATCAAAGTGTAATCAAGACTCCAAAGACTTTTGTTGTATTTAACATCTTATTCTGTCTGCTTCACTCATGTATTAGGTTTCACAAATGTATGCATAGGCAGAAGGACCTTCTGGTAAAATACATTTGATTTCTCTTAAATCTGCTTTAACAAACTTGGCAATCATTTGGTTTGAGCATACAAAATATCCTTTCATAAAATAAAAAGTCAAAGACAAGAACTGCTCTTAACTGTACTTACCTCATTCTACATTTAACATTCTCTCGTGAAATGACTGTTAACTAGGGCCAGCTGTTTCAATGTCGAGGTTTAAAATTGACTGTGAAGGCAGGTTGGATATGTGAATGATAGATATTAAAATTTTTTAGGAATAGTTCTTGTTGCTCAGCAACATCTTTTTAAGATCTTTTGCAAAAGGTTTTGATACTGTGCGATGATGCCCTGCAATTACCTGGAAGGAAAAACTAGCAACCAGAAGGTTCCTTTGTGTAGTTCACTACATTCATTTATTGTTTTTGATATAGAAAATAAGTATCAGGTTAGAGGCATTGAAGTCTGCCATCCCATAATGAAGACTCAAAATGCAGTGTTGAAAAATCCACTTATTATTTGTGCCTTGTGGGAAAACTCTGGTTTGATTTCAAATTTGATAATATAATTCCAAATAATCAGTGAGAAATTAACTTGTGAAGTTACTTGAGATTATCTTTTATTCTTATAAGCTTGGGCTGAATGTAAGCAGTGAAAATGCCAAGTTTCTCAAAACAATTTTCACTTCACTCGAGTTTTGTCAGAGGAAGACGGAACTGCAAAAGCTTGAGCATGATGCAAACACTGCTGGTACTCAACAGTAGAGGAGTAGAGAGCTAGAAATCAATACTAATTCTTCCATGGTCCATGGAACAGTCGGTACATTTTATGTTTCTCAGACATGAAACTGAAACGTCGTAGTTACCCTGAAATGAAATTCACAGTCCAACTTACTTCTGCTATCCGCAAAGATGATAAGAAGACGGAGACAGCTGACCCTACCCCTGCTGTTCGCAAAGACGATAGAAGGAAAGAAGCAAGTGACCTTCCTACTGCTGTCCGCAAAGAGGAGAGAAAGAAAGAAGCAACAAATCTTCCTACTGCTGTCCGCAAAGATGATAAGAAGAAAGAGGCGACTGATGAAGCCAACAGAAGCATCAGAGATCAGATCAGGACTCCAAAGGACTCAGGAACTCCCCCTAGCAAGATAAATGTAACAACAAGTTCTGAAAAGCCAAATGGAACAGCTGGAAAAACGTCACCTTGGGGCGTTTCTCTGAGGAAGGTGGAGAAAAAGGTGAGAAAAGTTATTTCTTATCTCTTAACCACTTCAGAGGATGACTGTGGAGAACAGGGATGTGCAGTAAGTGGACTGTGGACCAGACAAGGCTTATGATGTTTAATGTGGTCCACAGCAAGGGCTCTTAAATATTAGTGAAGCTGATGCCCTGTTGATTCTACTTAAAGTACTTTATATTTTCTTTCATGATAGACGTAAGTGCCTCTGATTGTAATGGGTTTTCATGCTTGAGATTTCACTCATAACTAGCAAGATACCAGGCTACAAACCATAATTTTCCCTTCACCAATCAGCTCTCAGTTAACTTAGTAATTACCACCCTGGGGCTTTTCACGTTAGGCCTATTCTAAGAACAATATGAAGGGGCATAACTGTGAAAATCAATATGGATGTCCTAAGAAGTAATATTTTTTTACTGATTCATCGCTATGACAAGTTGTATAGGTGATGAAGCAAATAAACTAAGGGCAGGCAATCCAGTAAATAGAGGGTTTTGCATGGCTCATTGTTTGGCTGAAGAGTATTGCGAATGTCCAGCATACAGGCTGGATGGAGCTGTCATACCTGATGTGTAATGAGTGATTGAGTGAGAAGTGCAGTGCAACTTTGTCATTACATGAAAACAAGAGTCCTTAAAGTGAGATCCGAGTTTTCCTTCATGTGATAGTGTAAACCTCCTACATTGTCCACACTGACACACAGGTGCGTGTGGCATTGAGAAATTGTATTTATATGTATGCCTTAATCAGCAGTGAAAATGAAGCTAAATTAAGATGATTTTTGTGGAAGGAATATGGGAGCTAATCTTTGTTGCCCGTCTGATTCTTAAAGGTCATTGATGGAAGTAAATGTATCATATATATATTGTAATATTGTTTTAGGCCAAGTTCCTTTCAGTATTTAATGAATAATATAAGTGTCAAATCCAGTTTAGATCCATTGTTTACGAAGGTGTTAGAGATTACTTAATTTATCTGCACTTAGGCTGTAAGATGTGCTTACATTACATAAGGGCAAACATATTTTTCGCAACATATGTCTGACATCAGGAAACTTTGATCTATTCAGTCACAAGATTTAGCTTTCCTTAAGGAATGCAGACCTTCCAGTGATGAAAATAATAGGACTGTCAATAAGAATTGCAAGCCGTATATGCTCATGTGGGCTCAGGCCATTACTATTACCCTCACCAGGCCAAACTTCTCAGAAACTATATCAGCTTCCTGGAGAACATAAACTGCCACTGCCAACTAGGCACTGAACAGTTATAGAATTCTCACAAAAGCCTCACATGATATAATGCCGGTGTAATTATGAAAATGTTTTATTAGGAGCCACCACCTAAACCAGATCGAGCCAGTAAGGCCAATGACGGTCAGACTATGAACTGGAGACAGAGTCTGTCAATGAGGAGGAAAAGTCCAGTCCCTGAGAAAGGTATTCCTGCCATTTTGTGACATATGTTCATGAAGAGACCTACTTCTTTCACAAAATGGTTAAATTCTTAAGTCTTTAAGATGAATTACAATACTGTCTTCAAAGTCAGTCTAACTTTCTTAAACAAAATAAAATGTAATAGTAGTACTGTTACGTATGTTTACTTATGTCCGTGCATTTGACCTAATTTATAGAATACAATCTGAATATGTGTCAGCATGGAGAGTATGAGAAGCAATGTGATATTTTTAGTACCCAACTGCAATGTTTTGCAGTTTCCCACTTCAGATGCTGTTTCAATACGTGTTTGCTTTGTTTCTTGCACTTCACACTAGCGACATCCAATTGAAGAGCATTTTTCCAAAACTCATAAAGGGAGCTTTAAAACTTTTTTGAAGAAAAGGTAAACTGATGTAAGGGTATTTGTTCTTCAAATGCACTCCTTTATTAAATCATTCATAACAAACTGGAGCTTGACATTTGAATTTCCAAAAGAGATTTGTCATTACAAAATCAAGAAGAACTACTTCAAAACTCTTTTTGGAAATCAGATTTCAAGCTCCAGTTTGTGTTGAATGATTTCATAGAGAAATGCATTTCTGAATATACATGTACATCCAAGTCATTTTTTAATGAATGTGCACTCACAGAGTTTTGGCTAAATGCCCCTCACTTCTCACCATTCTTATGGTGTATTTCAAACAAAATCTTATTCATAACTTAAAATACACCAGTTCTTTTTATTTTCTGTTTTTCTTTTCTTTTTTTTTTCTGATTTTGACTTCTTTCTGTTTCTGCTGACCAGATTAACTTTAACCTTAGTAGGCCATTACTTAACTCATCCTTTTGAATAACTGTCTCACCTTAATGCTTCTCTAGGCCTCTTTTTTCCTAGATTATGGTAACATTCTTATGCACTACTGAAGAGATAGTTTCACTTTTATTTTAATCAGGCATATGAGTAGTATTCGTATTTGGAAATATTTAGAACTGGATTTTTATTTTGCATGTTGTATATGTTATAGTGCTTTAAGGTTGACTGGCATACATTTTTCTATGTATGAAGATGATGATGATGATTTATTTTTATACTTATTTCTACTGATGAAGGCCTTAGAGCTGAAACATTTACTCACATCGTAAAATTTTTAACCATATGTTTATCATGAAGAGTATTGTAGAAATAGTGGTAGAGTTTTATGATGATGATGATGATGATCCTTGCAGCACTGATAATAAATTTTACAGCATAAGAAAAGTGCTGACCATAGTGATTTACCTTCAGAGAGACTTGTCTTGACAAAGGATAGACTGCTTTGACACACAAAAAGTTTCATTTTACACTGAATTTCAATGATAACTTGTAATATTTTTACAGAGTCAGAAAAAGCTAAGCAAGACAATACCCCGGAATGGGCCAAGGCCTCCATAAAGAGGAGGCAAAGGCTAATAGGTAGGATGCATAGTCATTAAATCATTATCCAAATTGTGCCTGCACACATAACTTCATTCTTTTAACCTTTAAAGACCATACCACTGAGTAAGATCCTCAGTTTCATAAAGAGCATGGAGTGTCACCACAGTTAAGGTGGGTATCATTAGCATTCAGATGGTCTGGAATTTAGATTTCACAGCTCATGGCCAGATATCCATTTTGTAGAGGGACAGAGAGAGGAAAATGTGATTGAAATGTGTTCCCAAGATCATTTACAAAAAAATCACAACTTTTGGATCCAAAGTCTTGGGCTGTAAGTATTCAGCAATTCCACTTTACCAGCAGAAAGGTGTTCATGATCACTTTTATTGCCTATGTCCTTACTAAGATCTGTTGGAATTGATGGTATGTTTGATGTTTTCTGTAATATAGAAATGTGGAAAATACCTGGTATCCGCAGCCATGGCTGGTTCTCAGACAAAAATCATGGATAATTCAAGAACATTAGATTGATGATACATAACTTTGTTTGGAGCTATTCTCCAAAGCATTGACCAGAGTGAAATTTACCAAAGACCACAGCAGTTTTATGTGACGAAAAGTTGCCTCATGGCAGTTTCAATTATATTGTTATCATGGAAAAACACATAGACCACCAGGACACATCAGGAAAAAGTCGTGGAACATTTTTTTGCCATTGTGTGGGAACTCTTGATTCACATTATTTTCACTTTTCTCAACAGATTCTGGAGTTATCAAAAAAGAGGCAGCACAGTAAATGTTCAGTTGACAACATCACAAAGTCTGGTCAGCAATTTGCTCAGCAAGTGTGAATCTGGGAAGTTTGGTTCAGTGTTGTGAGTTATATTCAAGTGCCAATAATCAAGTCAGAGTGAGATCAAACCATCAGAGCAAATATGTTAAGGTCAAACTTCAGTGTTGGTCTTTGCACTGTTGTATGGCAGTGTGTATTTAGCATCTATTTGCTCTGAGGGACATCCTCACAATATTGGTTCTGTTGAACTCTGGTTGTAATTTCTTTTCTTACTTCATATCAGTGTTGAAGTCAAGAAAGATGTGATTGTTACAATGTTGGATGAGTCCTTGAAATCAATTACATATGTGAACAAGATTCTCAATATGATGTGGATTTGTTGAACTCCTGTTGTAATTTCATTTTTTACTTCACATCACTGTTGAAGCCATGCAATATGTGGCTGTTAGAATATTTGATGAGTCCTTAAACTCATTTGGATATGTGAACAATACAAGGAAAGATGGTGCTGTATTCTGTTTCTAAAATTGCCTTGGGAGAATGCAACTTTAATGACTTGATGAAAGAGAACTTGAAACATTAAAATATAAAAATGGTAAAATTTTGTTTTGTTGACCAGATTGAAGCAACCACTTATGACACGGTACAAATGAACCAGCAATTGCATGAATGCATTTCAAATTTTGCATGAATGTGACCCTTTGTTACTCTTTGTTACAAAGAGCCAAACTGAATTTCAGCAGCAGTTGTTCATAATCAATTTTAACTTTTTATGTTAGGTTGCTTCGTGATGGTGTCATAATTATACACCAGCTTAGTTCAATATTTTTGTTTTCACAGTAGTCATTGCCGTAGCCAGCGTAGCTTCCAGCCCCTGGGCATTAGAGAAGGGAACTGAATTTGATTTTTTTCATTTTGTGTAGAAAAAAGAAAGACACTGTAATTTTCATATATACCCAGTTCTCACACACTGGATATGCTGGCATTGTTGTTACACCACAGCTCTGATCAAGTAGTTCAAGCATCAGCTCATCTCACTTTGTGCGCTCAACAGAGTTTGTCCAGTTAGGTATTCCCAAGGAATCCGAGAGCAGAGAAGTAATCTTATCCTGAAAGGATGGAAGAATGGATGTTTACAAAGTCTTGGCATTGCATAATGAATTAGCTTTTCAGCACAAAGGTTCATGACTTCAGTTAATACTTGGCCGTGCTTTCTTTGTGGCCAGAAGATGTGTACAGCCAGAGCTGTGAAAAAGTGTTTCTTTTACCAGACTTCAGATAATTCCATGTGTTTTTTTGCTCACATATACAGGCAGTTTATTATTTCATGTTGCGGATATATTTCCTTCTCAGTTACACCAAAATAGGCAAAGAACTGATGACTTTTAAAACATGTGAATTGGTTTTATGTGTATTTATAGAAAATTCTGCTGAATAATTATTATTCTCTGCGGCCAAAATCATCACCACCAGGCATGCTGAATGCCCAACAATCATTTATTAGGATGTGTGCAGCATAACGCACAACATGATAGGCCATAGGAGGCTTGGGAGTCCACATTTTTATCTACAGAGCTGTAGTAGTTAGTGAGACTTAGCATGGTTTGTTTGAGTTATTAGAATTTGTGGATTGGAAATACACTGTACCTGTATGTCTTATTGAAATTGTTAGATGAGCAATGATGGACTTAGAATAAGTCTGAAATTGGTTAGACAGTTCCAATGTCATGCAGTGATGTGTCAGATAATAGTGGTACCAGTTTGCTCAATGTGCTCAAGCCAGGATTCATGTGAGTAACAAAACTCAACTCTTTCTTTTGACTGATGGACAGTTTTTTTCTTATGTAACCTTATTCCTATGGCAACACTTGTGCATAATCATGAACTGTTTGGATGAACATTTTATGGAATGTTTATACACAAGACATCTTTTATTGCCATCTGGATCATTCCACAAAACTTGTTGTCTCTTGGTTATTTAGGGCATGAAAATACTGTACTCTTTCAATTTTTGTTTTTAGAATGTGAAAAATATATCATCTCTTTTAAATATAAAAGTATAAGATCATGCATATACATTGCACATTTGGCCTAGTACTTTCAGAAGAAGTGGATTCATGCCCCAAGTTGCCACTATTTGGCAGTGGAAATGACCACTGATCTTAGTATGATAAAATTAACATTTTGTGACAAATTACTGGATGCAGTTAGGTTGTACATAACAGCATACCCTCTAAAATATGGCAGAAGTTTGAACACCCTGGATCCATTCTGTTTTACAATCTTGTGTTGTGATGCAGCATGCTGATATGATATATATAATGCATGTTTTCAAACCACTCGACCTTCCGTCCTTTCAATGCCAAATTCCTCCTAATGTTCCAAATTTTTTCCACCACTTTGAGATGTGAGTAAATTTGTTTCTGGGCTCGCACAATCATACGACTCATCATACGCACAAGACTTTTATGTCATTCTGTATTACTGAAAAAGTCTTTGGTAGAAACATCTCAGTGACTCTGCGAGTCCCTGACTGGAATGAAGGATATAGTTGGATATTCTGTCACTGATTGCCTAGGGCCCAGAATATGTGCTTGAACTGTTCAGAAATTATTTCAAGGAATGGCTCAAGCAATACCAAAATTTTATTGAAGGTGGATCAAAATATTGATTATGTTATACAACTTCAACTGCATTTTTATTTTTTCTTTCTTAATCAGGATATCTCCTCTAGCATACAAATAAAGAGTGCATGCATCAGAAAAGGAAAATAATGCTGTCCAATTTAGTAAAATGGCATTAATTCCTGCCTTATAAAAAGAACACTGGAAAACGTATTCATGGGTTTACCCATTTTATTAGGTGCTCAACAGCTTTATCTTAAATGAAAGGATGACATAATATGCACTCGAGAAGTTAACCTCATCCTTGAAAAAGAACAAAATGGAGAGAGTAGTGCCATTTTACCCATATGTTATTAACGGAATCTTGCAGGACTGTAAGCCTTTTCCTGTCTTTCATTTAGGTTGATGGAAATGTCAGAATTTTTCGGACAGCAGTTTCGGTGTTCATGGCAGAAAACCTCTTATAGATAAGGTTGCCAACATGTAATTATGTTTTATGGTATGTGACCATATATATTGATAACATGGACTATATATATGTGAATCAGAAATGTAAATCTGTTGAACTAAAACCGATTTTTCAACACATTCTGAGTTGTGGCTGCCTCTGAAGACTGTCTACATCCTAAGGGGGGCAGTAAATGAGGCCCAAAAGACATCAACAAACTGGTTGTTACTGAAGATATTTGTTTTTTATATTCCTTCAAAACCCCGACATCTGTATCATGCACCTCTGCAGTTTTCATTATTTTGCTCTTTTATTAGTTTACATTCTAGTTTAGCTGCTCAAAAGTACAAGTACTGTATCTAACATTATATCTAGGTGAGGAAAATTTGTTATTTTAAACAGATGCTGCCAACAAATGAAAATAATTGCCAGTTATTTGAGGGCATGATTGAGCTTTGCTATTTATTTTTGAATTTTTTATCAAATAATGTGTTACTTAAGTTAAGATTATGAATAAGCAGATTGTAAAAGCAGATTGTAATTAAGTGTCATAAGTTTACATGTGTATCTGGTTTGGTTGTTTTTGCTTTCATTTTTCAGCTGCTAATGATGTGAAAAGCTTCCCTCCTCTCTGTCTCGAATGCTGAAATATACTCACTCTTTTAGATTGTAAAATATGATTGCCTAATTTATTAAAGTAATTTGCATTTAAACAGGTCAGTTTAGTATTTTCATTATTCACTATAAATATAACGAACGGTTTCTTTGTTTCTTAAGTTGTGGCTTCATGATTATTTTTGAAGTGGTAATGTATTTTTTTTTGCACTGTATGTTTTCTTTCGTCATTTGTTTGGACAGTGAGGTTTGCACCAGAGCTTAAACAGTAATATTTGTTTTATAAGCTGTTTCATCACGCCACATTTGTTTGCAGAGTCAGTTAGACTCATGCCTCACATTTGAAGGGTTAGTTTTGTGGATAGTAGATATTGTTCTTACTGCTTAAGTGGGATAGTTGTTTCATTTCTTTAGTGACACAGTCTGTTCATAGACTTCATTATGGGTCCAGATTTTGTGTTTCTAATTCCTTTGTCTTACAAGGACATTAGACAAGCTTCTGTTTTATCTGAATACTTGAATTTTAGTCAACCCAGTTGTGAAATATTGTTTATTTCTTGCTTTGACAGTTCAGAATTTTTTATTGTGGTTCTGATCAGATTCCCGAGAATGTTTTTTGTTTTGGGCAGCCATGGAAATTTGTCTGTATAGGTATTTCAAGAACCATCCAAGTTTTTTTTTGCATATATTTTCACACAGCCTTCTTCATTGGCAGTAACAATGGGATGAAAGCTGTTCAACATGTCATGTAATAACACAGCTTTAAGTTTGTTTTCATAGAATGGGCAGTTTCTATGAAATGAAGTCTCAGTAACACGCCAAGCACTCTCTGTTTGATGAAAGGTGTCAATCATTTGGTGTTGTTAAGTCTGTCCTGCCAAGAAATCCATATCCTTCAATCGGACAATCTTATTTTTGTTGGTTTTTTTTTGTCTTTGACCGCGAACATTTAGATATGTATTGAAAGAATGGACAAAGTGCAATGTTTTTAATTTTCTTTTTTTCAAGCTTTTATTGTTCTTTCAATAAAATGCGAATTTTTTTATTACTATCCTCTCACTACTTGTATATCCACTTTTCATGCTTTCATCTGGTTCAGAGTGTGAACTGACACCTTTTATACATTTTCTGTCCATTTTACCAGGTTTTGTTCCTCTGTGAACAAAATGTGAAATGTAATGCACATTTTCTTAATAATTTCAAACCTTTCATTCTCACTGGGCATAATTACGTTTCTGTAGAAATGCTCCATAAACATCTTTGCTTCATCAGTCATTTTGGCTCATGAATTTTAGTTTATTCCCTGAACTGGTAAAGTGATCTAGGAATAATGGTTCCTTCCAAGGCATATCATTCAGCGACTGGCAAACATTCCACTGGATGAGAATTTTGTGTCCCAATTTTCCCAGTTATTAATAATTTTTCTGGTTGATGCAGAGACCACTGACCTACTTTCCCATTGAAGAACCACAGTTCACATCTGGGCCTCTCAGTTTTAATCCTTACTGAATGTGAGATGATGAAGACAGCTGACAAAACATAAGTGGTCCAATGAACAGATGAAATACCTCTGAATTTAATCTTTAAAAATGAAATTTTTGGTATAGAAATTTACACTACTTTTGAAGGTTTCAAATTTGACAAGATATCCTGAAATTTTGCTGATGGATTACTGAGTGAGACACATAGTATTGATTCCAGATGGCACTTAGGGCCTCGGGTGATTTAGAGAGGCCATTTTGTGCTATGAACTAGGGAATGAGAGTATAAGTCACAACAAAATATCAGCAAAATGCAGGGCTTGCTGAAAAGTCAAGCTCGCCAGCTGCCAGTCAAATTGTACGTAAATTAATATTGCAGCCCAGAGTTGCCAAGTTAGATTAGCAGGCCAAATTTTTCAATAGGTCTGATCACAATAAATTTGTTACAAGAAGAGCAGTATAACTCTCTGTAGGTGTGACATGACTTTGGTTGCTCTCCCACGGCCCCTCAGCATCTTTTTTACATTAATACTGGGACTGTCATGGCTGGCTTATTATTGATGGGTTGCATTACTGTTAGCTTTGTATTCAGTACGCAAGTTTCAGTCTTTCACTGCATTGCACACAATCTTCAACACTGTGTATGAATGCTATGAAGTATAATTCATTTTTGCATGAATATATTTATTGCCTCAGTGCAGTTATCTTGTATATGCTTCCTTTTTCGTGTGTGTTAGTTACAGAGTTATTGCACTGAGATAACAATGGTGTTTTCCTTTCTCTGTGCTATGTCCAATATTGATTCTTTGTATTCACATTATGAAAATGTACCAAGTGTACTTAAAAGTCAAGCATAATAATTAAGATGTACATGTATTCTAAGTCTTCAAAAAATTTAAATATATCATTATGTTGTTCTTGAAATGAATGATTGATGCACATCTAATGGTTACATAACCAGAACAGAAGAAATATATTCTTACAGGCAGTCAAAATGAGGCGTAAGTTGCTCTTTGGATAAATCAGTGTTAATGACATGAAAGCTTACATTGTATACTTTCTTTAGGTGAAACAATTTTTGGCCTAGCATCTTCTGGCCCAAGATATTGTTTGAAGTCAAAGGGGGTCACTGAGAAATCACTGTTGATGTGCAGTTTTACAGTAAGTGAAGCATATCATATGCCTCACAGAAATTCAAAATTTATTTACAATCACTACCCATTCACCCATAAGACCGGTATTTCATGTAGAGAGATGATTTTGTTCTCAATTTTCGTAGCAAACAAGAATACTGTAGAAATGTATTTCACTTTCAGGGACTGATATCTCAGTTCCAAGTCGAGTAACATAAGCCTCATTTTGGTTGGCTTCAAGACATATTTGTTGCGGTTGTTTTTGTAGTGTATACTACCATTGTTTTGGGGGGGTTTTTTGCTACAGTCTGCTGTCCTTTCTCAGAGATGGTTACAGAATTGTTGTTTCATCATTGCTGCTTAGCTGGCTTTGCCTGTTCGGTCACTCCATGAAATATGTTCATGTCAGTTATCAAGAAACTAAAGCTATAGTTTTCAAGTGTAAGCTGAATAATGAATGTAAAAGGAAGAACAAGATACAAGAAAGCTGTCATTTCAGTTTCACTGTAAAGATGGGACATATTCCATGGAATGAATCTGTCTACATGCCAAGTGCATTAAAGAGTTACCTGTCAATGAATACTCACCAGCAGATAGAGACATGCGAGGGACAAAATGATTATCTGCATCTTAACTGCAATCAATTATGTGTAAGGGGCATAGCTTTAACTTCTCTTGCACACTTGCACTTAGAGGCATGCTGGGGATTTTCAAAGAATAACTCTTTTATGTACTCTGCCTGTAGTGCCAAACAGGTGGATTTGTTTAAGAGTGCTCATACTCTGAATTTGGTATCTAACTTTTAAGATGGCAGCAGAGAAAACTTCATTCTTCCACCATTATGATCAGGTCTCACTTTTTGATGCTGATAATGCCCAGCACATAAATAATAATGGTGTTTATGCATCTTGTATCCAGGCATTGCCTGTTCACACATCTTCACATATTACTGACTTGCAAACCAGGTCACCCAGTAGCTTTCACTATACCTAAGGGAGCAGGTAGTAATATTGTCGTGTTACAGATACTGAACACTATAGCATTTGGACAGTAGCTTTCTGTTTCCATAATCAGGTACACATTTTACACAAGTGGACTGAGGAAAATGTGCATGAAATGCCTTCCCGAAATATTTACAACATGCCTTTTCTCATCCTCAAGGATTATGAAGAGTGAATCTGCTCTTGCCCAAGTAAGATAATTGTGGACGATGTGTGAAACACAGTGCACTGTACAGAGTGTCACACACCTTTTTTTTTTGTGTGTGGACCAGAATTGTTGTTTATGTTTACATTCATACCATAATTCAGAGGGACCAATCATAATTTATCCGGGTGCATTGCCTGATATTGGTGAACAGTAAATCATGTTACGTCTTTTTTGTATGTTGTAACAATCTGGCGGAAACGCACATTTTTTTATAGTGTATTCATAAGATTCCAGAGCCATTTGTGTTGATGCTAGAGACTTTGTTATCAACCCTTACACAAAAATAATGGTTGTTGTGTGAGTGGGGATGTTGCTTGTGTTAACTATAGTCTAATGTTACTGAATGGTCTTGTGTGTGTTATGATTATTCAGAACAGAATGTTGCAAACCACAATTTGCAAGGGGTATGTGGCCAGTGAATGTTTTTTTTTAAGGTGGTATCTTACACCATTCCATGGTCCTAATTTGGCGTGATGAGATAAGTGATGGGAGTTAAATACAAAAGAGTTAAACGCCCAAAGCTGGGGCCAGATTTGCTTTTTTTCAATTACATAATTACAGTGTGGGTCAGCTACTGTTGAAGGTAGCTGCAATATTAGTCAATAGCTAGCTGTGATAGTCTGAGTAGTTTACTTTGTCAGTGACAGTGAAGAGTCACAGTGGTGGCAATGTCAGCCAAGTTGTGTGCCTGGTGCATTATGAAAAGGACTTCTCGTTCATTCATAATATTAATAATAATGTGGTTTATAAGACTTATATATCTAGGTCAGTGCCTGCTCATGCTACGTTATATATATTACCCCAGTAGGTCACATCACACAAGGACTTTCGCATCTCCCATTTATGGGCACCGGTCGCTGACATTCTGACAATATCCTTCATTATCTATGGCCAGATATCCTTTTTACTAACAAGTGGACTGAGAAAAATATGAACGAAATGCTTTCCTAAGCCACTTTAATACAATGTGGTAGGGATTCAAACACAATATCTTTATATCTTGAGACCATCATTGCATCACACATATACTGTATGATACCAGTATGCTGTTGGTGAAAATACCAATTTTGATTGCATCCTTCACTTCTGTCATGGATCAGATTTCCAGCCTTGCAACTGGTGGGTAATTAGAGCGTCAAGATTCATTTCAAAGGATAAGATCCAAACTTAAAAATGATGCAGCCGATACTGTACAAATAGCAGAAACAAGGTCTCATGCTGCCGAGTTCTAAAATATAAAACCGGTAGGGCGTTTGCCTTAATGACCAGCATGGTGAATTGTAAGATTCTTGAAGTCTTAAGTTATGAATTTTTCACAGGTTTAAGTAAGTATATTGGCTGTAATAAGATGATGTATTACCGTTAATGGCTTTAATCAGTCAGACTAACTATCTCTAAGGGTCACCCATCACATGCTCGCAGCTGATAGTTATTATATAGGTGCCAGCAATGATAGGAGGTAATTTGAAATACTTACTTAGCTTGAGATATTTTAGGGGCTCAACATTAGAAGTTAGTATATAATATTAGAAATTTAGTTTGATCCTCTCCATTTGGGACCATTTTGGAAATTCATGCATAACAAATGCCAGCTTCACTTTTGTGTTGAAAGAAGCCAATGTATGTAGCAAATTTATTTTCTCATTGATATGCTCACATATTTTTGGACATTAAATTTTTTTTTTCACAACAGATGTTGTTGTGTTTTGAGGAAAAAAGAACTGTTTTAGTGTTTTGAAGTTGTTGGTACCTCTTCTTGGTCTTTTGCCCACTATTACCTGATGTATGCCTGTTTGTCTGTTTGTTTCTTTGTTTGTTGGATAAGGGTTTTATGGTATGTCAGGATGGTGACGGCAATATTGCACCTCTCTGATTGTAAGATTAAGTTCTTGGGTAGAATTGTGTGGCGGTCCAGGAAAACCGGTCAGAAATTGCAGATCAAGTTCTTGCACTAGTTGCCAAACAAAGTTATATTTGTGCTCAAGGTCAAAATTAAATTCTTTTCACTTCTACATTAATCAACATTGTATCCACCACTTTTAGAAGTTTGACATTTTAGAATTCTGCATATAAATAAATCTAATTACAACGAATCAAGAAGGCAAAATAACTGATGAAAACATTCTTGAACTTCAAAGCCTTTTTTCTCAGTTTTAAGACTTATTACTTCTTGAACTTAAAGCATGCTTGTCTCACTCTCTAATTAAGATAAAAGCTTGAAATATAAAGCATACAGTATATGTGGAATATACATGTAGACACAGTAATATCTACATTTTTAAAAATTTTGACTATTGTGAAGGGTTTTCCTGGACCCCCACACAATTTTCCTCACATTTACCAAATCATGGGGATGTGCAAGCAATTACTCTTGTTCGTTGTTTTTTTTTTTTTAAGAAGGAGACCACAGAGGTTTATATCACCTTAGAGAGCTGGCGATGATTAAAAATGTAATGAAGTTTCAATCCAGACACTTTATCACTTTAGGGGGAGCACTCAGACAAGGGGTCCAATAAATATGCTGTAACTGTTTCTTTGTCTTCTCCCACTATTTTTTATTTGTGTCGGCACATACATCTCCTCCACAGTGCTTTGGATAAGCATTCCTGTTTGTTTTAATTTTGTCTATAATAATGTAATAAAGTTCATAAGTCTCATATCCTGGCATTACCTGTTCAGGTGACTTCACATTAATATTACCATAACAGGCCAGGTATTCAAGAACATTACTAACTATCTAAGAAGTATACAGAGCCACTGCATTAGCACTTTGGTTTGCAAATTTGCATAGAAACTGCAAAGCACATATGGTGATGATCTATGCACCTTGTCTTCTGCATTATAGTCTATGAAAAAGAGCTTTGTCTCCCATCAGATGAACAACCTAACTACGGTCTGGTCAAAATTTCACTTGCCAAGAAATACTCCATTAATTATAAATAACGAAGATATGATGTACAACAAATATGCCAACATGTTTGGAAGATCATAATAACAAGAAACAGCTACATTTTGATCTTTCAGAATAAATTTTAATAATTAAATATTTCTTGATACAGTGTAAAGTATAATGTACATTATTCACATTTTAAAATGCTTTTGAGGCAAGAAAATTCCAGCTTCGATAAAGAGAACACACAGATCTCATGTTTTGATTTTTGGCTAGAAAATGGCATCACAGTTTGACATATCTACCATAGGCAGGAAGATAAAAGGATGAATAATTTCTTAAGTTTATGACAATGAGGAACATTTCTCTAATACTTGGTATGTGCACTTTGAATGTTTTTCAAAGTAATAGGAGATTACCAAGGAACCATGAAGGAAGACAGATTTCAAGCTCAGTACTCGTCGGTATAAATTAATACAGAATGAAACTTGCTAGCTCATTTTTCAACAAACGTACAAAATCTGAGTTTTGGAAAAGCACTCCTTGGCTATAACCGACTGACTCCGATTATAGTTATACATTGAGGCATGGAAGAAGTTGTGATCATGTGGTAAATACAATGCAATTTTAACAACATAAGCTTTCTAAAGCATGCTGCAGTCATGTGAACATAGGAATATAAAAGAATTGCTGTTAAGTGAAGTCAACCGCCTGTGCTTCAAAACAATCATATATTTTCTCATAACGATTATGGATAGAGACACATATTGTGGGTTTAGAGCAGGAAGTATGTTATGTGACCTTTTTCATCCTACCTGGCTTCTGGTCCATTTCTTGTTGTGTAGAGTCCTTCTATCATAAGAATAAAAACCTAGCTTATCTGTATGACTGTGGTCTCTAAATGACATAATTCAGAACAAGTACATACTTTCATGGGTAGAGGTTGAAGAAATTTGAAAATTAAATAAAGGATGGGGGGTTTGGGGGTGGGAAGGGCATTAGTGATGCTGTTTATTTTTTAGTTTTCTCGACTCTTGATTTCTGAGACATCTTGCAGGTGGATTGGAATCAAGTGAAGGAAGTCAACAACAGAAGTGTCTTCACAAATTAAAACACAAAATTCAGCAGCTTCTTGAACCTGTCCAGGTAGAGCTACTCACATCTGCTCCTTAGCCCACAATATACCAGTATCTATAGTACATTCCTCAACATACAAAAAGATCATCCCCAGACAATCCCCTGCCCCCACCCCCCCTTCCACACACACACCCACTCCTGACAACATTCTTTCTCTGAATTCAAATACAGTAAAACCTGTGATGTAGGGACACTGTAGGGAAATCAGAAAAGTGTCCCTACATCACAGGTGGTCCTTCATCGCAGGGAGGGTTGGGGTCTCCAAGTACACAAAGGTAAACAATGTCTCCTATGGCTTTTACAGTATTTGAAAAGGGTATCACAAACTATGAGCCTCATATCATGAGGCGAATATGATGGTACAAATACAAATTGCATGTACAGTATTTAAAGACCAGACATTTGAAAATACTCTTTTACCATTTGAATTATTACAGCACATCAGAAGCCATTTATAGTCACTTTTATTTGGCCCTCATTTATACTCCTGTTTATCCCTCAATGTTTGTAAAGAAAACAAAAAAACTCTTGGTAATAGAAATAGCAGAGTAATAAGCTTGCAACTGGAGCATTTCTGTCGTCATATTGACAGTCTCTAAGTTTGCATGATCAGTGTGTATTGAAAACCCTCCCTGACTTAGGTTATATAATTAGTCCCGTTCCCCCATTTATGGAGAACCCAGACACGGACAGTCACACAGCAGTATTATAACCCTGTCTGTTTATCAGTCATCAGGAATAAAATGTGATCATCCTTCCCGCTTGCTTAGAGTGTAATAACAATTACGAGACAATGTGAAGTGTGTAGACTACCTCTCCCCTCCAACCCCGAAACCCGATTTTTTTTTTTTGGCCTAGGCGTGAACAGTGAGTACTACTCACCTCCCGGCGCCGGTTTGTCTGGGTGCGTTCAGGCAAGAGAGAAGAAAAGCATAATTTCTACTAAAGAACCTGCGTGGGTGGCTTACTGAACTTTTCCCCCCTCAGCTTGCATAAAAATGTCCATTTAATAAGTTGGGACTTGCTTTCAGTGTTCTTTCAACAAAGCCCCACGTGTCCTTCTCAGTAGAGATCACTGTTAGGCCTACCGTTCACTTTACTCCTAATCACGGAAGTTTTTTGTTTTTTTTTTACTTTCTTTTCTCTATTTTGTTTGTGCAGTCTTTACTGAACTCACCGCCATTGGGCGCTTTAACGTGCCACCGTTACTGAACCTATCCCAGACCCTGGCTTTTAGAAAGCACCAAATGAGCAGACCGATGACGGCTACACTAGTCGGCGGTAGACGCACGCGATTACAACGTCGCCACTGCCCGCGTAAGGGTAATGTGGGCTTCGCAGGTCTAATATTGTGCAACCAGTATTTCGTCTGTGGTAGGCATACGCGAGACATGGTCTTCTTCCCACCCTCACCTCCCCACCACCACAGTCACCGTGCCGTACGCTCTGCTCTTTGATGTAGGTCTTAGCGATGATTTTTGGCCTCTGGCTTTCCGACTTCGGAGATGCGTAAGGCACACGTGGTCGCTCGTCACAGGGAAAACGGCTCTTTGATCGGTGTCCGCGCCTCGCGATCAGAGGGAGCCNGTACATTCCTCAACATACAAAAAGATCATCCCCAGACAATCCCCTGCCCCCACCCCCCCTTCCACACACACACCCACTCCTGACAACATTCTTTCTCTGAATTCAAATATACCCCTTTTCAGCTGCCATGCAAAACTGTGTTTAAATATTATCTGAATATCAAGAGAATCTTCGTGATTTGGCAAGAATTTAACGTTTTACAAAATACTTTTAAAAAATGAATTAGGCTCAAAAGGCACACAAATACATGTAGACTGTAAATATCAATACAGTGATAAAAGTGATGTTTAGACAATGTTCATTAAGTGCTTATAAAGCTGTGTCGGTACATGTTTTAATATAATACAATTACTTTACACATGTAAATAAATTTACACTGCAGGACCCTGATTTCAAAACTGACAGAGGAAATGCATGGTTCAGTTCTGAATGCTTAATAACTTTGCTTCAGATTGAAGAGAAATCATATCTTTGAAGCAGGACTAGGGTATCACATCATACAAGTTTTTGAGTCCATTATCGACATCTAACATCCCCTTTTAACGCTTTTTATCCCAACTTTGCTGCCACATACAAACTGCTGGTCCTAGCACTGGCTCAAAAAGACTGCTCAAAATCCCAGCCTTTCCTCAAGACAGAACTGCTTTGATAACACTAGTCTAAGACTAAATCAACAGTAATATAACCACAGCTGTGCTGTCCCAGGAGAGAGCCACAACTCCATCTTTGTAATATTTCCCTCACCTATAGGCAAGTTTAACAACACACAGGGAGCAGGACAATCAGGGAAAGTAGTGTTGCCAGGTCAGGTTTTATGAAGGAGTCAAATCAAATTTGAGAAAATGCAAAAAAATGTGCAATCAAAGCCCTAAAACTAGCCAGAAAGTATCTAACTTTTTAAAAGCAAGAAATCGCATCTCATTTTTAAGGTATGCACTTAAAGTTCTCTTGGCTCAGGTTCTCAACAAAGAACACATGCTGCTTTTACTTGGAAATGATAAAAAGATGTATAGAAATCAGATAAAATTTCAACTCTTAGAGAAGAGCCAAAATGTAGTCAAGGAGCCATAATGTTAAAAAGCACCAAGAAACTTAAGAAGTGGTCAAGTTTGGCACCTTATGAGGCAACCTGACAACAATGAGGCAAAGCCAGGCTGTGAGCGAGTCAGTATAATTTTCTATTAACATGAACAGAAAATCCCTCTCATAATCCTGATCAGATGCCATTATGAGTAGTCTCATAGCCCAGATAAGAGGAGTTAAACAAGTACTGAGACTACTACAAACTGGTTTCAGTAATTAAAATAACATTCACATTTCAAGGGGCATCCAACCATAACCATTAGTACTACTACCGAACAATTTTATATAAGAAGCCTTCAAAGTTCAAAGAGGTAAAAAAAGAGATCCCCAACTTACCAAGATGTAGTTGTACACCCTACACTGTGTTTTCTAGCTATCTAGAAAAATATGTCCTCGGCATTTCAAAATAAGGTAACCAATTGTAAGAGTAACTGAACGTAAAAACTATGGTATCTTGACTTACCTTTCTCCTGAACCAAATTTAGGCTACACCAGCCTTGACTTGACAGTTGGAAGACAAATTGCTGGTATGACAGAACAGGGCATATCACATGATACACCTTTACTCTATGACATCCGCAAAATGAAGCAAGGTCATCCTAAATTTGATCATCTTATGGGTGAGTTGACAACACGTTATCAAGAAAACTATGCCTGCCAATTGGTGGTTCCTAAAATTAAATCAGTGCCTGACACAGAGCACCTCTGCCCATCTCCGGCACTGCCTGGACTATCTTGGGACAATCTTTGGACTTGGACCATTTCGTTATTTTCTCATTGAGAACCTCATGCAAAACTGATGCAAGATTATCCTTATTCTAAAATGTCTAAGAATGCAATTACGGTAAAACATCACTGTTTGAATTTCAAGGAACTAGCTCAGAAATTTGAGTGCATGAGGTATTTGACATGGTGAAGTATATTTGATATACAATTTAGAGTGTGGGGCCAGAGCTTAGCAATGACCAGACGAGGAATTCAAGTATATAACACTGCACTGTAATTCAATTTTTGCGTGTTTCCAGCTAAGTTATTTTGTATGAACACAATGAAAGTGTACTTTCATGTAACTAATCTTAAATGAACTGACACCCAATGATATAAAGATTTACAAATATATCACAAAGGATGCAGTTGTGCTTTGCCATAACTGGAAGAGACAAAAACATTCTTTTCACCTAAACAGCATTAGATTTAAAATCAATAAACTGAAATCGTGAAATCAAGGAAAAATAAACTGAAACTGTTTCTCAGAATGAGATTCTTAATGTGAGCTTAATAAGAAAAAAGTATTTATCAATATTTTAAATATTTTATGACAGTGAATATGCAAATCCGTCCCCAAGAGATTTCACTCAGTTTATATACATATACTTGTATGTGAGAAGCTAATAACCATTACTGTTCTGAGTTTAGACATTGGAGCATTGCTTAAATAGATATTTTTTTGCAATATCAATTTGTTAATATCTCATGTTTACAGTGGAATGTTGAAGTAAAACAGAAAAAAACAACATATAAACCATATATATGGCTACTCATACAAACAAATAGCTTAGTAATAGCATTATGTTTTATCAGGCTAGATCCATTTTTGGGGGGAAAAAACAAGTTAGGATGACAGTGCACTTGATCCTTCATAGAATTTTATGGAGATGACACTGTTTTCCTTCCATGTTTGTGCAAGTTTCTAGAGAGACAGAGATGACACTGTTGCACTTCAATAGTTTGTGCAAGTTTCTAGCAAGACTTTTTACAAAAGTATGATGAGGTGAAATGTCATAACTTTGATTTTCGTAATTTTGAAACAAATGCTTTCTACAACAAAGTTTATGCATGCATTTCTTTAAATCCACTTTCACTGTGTATGGTTGAATTCAGTAAAAAATTCCAAGGCATGTTTTAAGACCATATGCTTCAGTGCTGTAGGGTCATCTGAAAACTGTCATCTTCTTAAGAAAAGAAAAATCATCCCAAAGTTCTCTTTCGATATGCATTATTACTACCATAATTATTGCTACTAAAAATATCCTATATTTATTGCTGCTAAAAATTTACTATTACCATGCAAGTACTGCGACACCATCTAATAGAAAACTGGCACGGGTGATCATGATAATGATGATGAAGTTTCATTGGCAGTGGTTGATGATGTAACTATTGTTATGATATAGTTATTCAACAATTTCTACAGACAAAAACAACCTGAACACTAATATTAACTTTATCAGCTGCCAATAAATACATATTGCTCTGTGAACATTGTACAAATACAAAAAGATGATGTTTGATGTTTGCTCCTTTGAGTCATCCAGAAAGATAGATATTTCATACTCATGGATTATTTCAAGCCCAGCCATAGATTTTGTGAAATAATCAATTGCATTTCTGGTATTGTTCATTGTTCATTGTATGCTTCAGTACTAACATCCCATAGACAGTTCACATGATTTCATCAATACTTTATGCTAGCCTTAAATGAAAAATCACATATCAGGAGGCAAAAACTGAATAAATACATCATAATGTGCCCTGTTATTCAAATACAGTAGATCATCCTCTGTCTCTTTACATACAGTTCCAGTGAAATTTTGCAAGGTGTGATGCTATAAAAAGATATAAAATCATAAATTATTGATCCCTTGTTTCATATCACAGTTCAGAGAAGTAAATTTCTTATAACACTTTAGTCATTGGCACGAGTAACATCTGAAGTCAAATTCTCAATTCTCTCAAAGTTGGAGTTTAATGGCTCAGTTACTTTCTGTGAAAACCAGCTTGCTTACTGCAACTGGACTCTTCACTGAAACGGCCTGAAGTCCATTTTGTTCAACAGAATGTGCTATGTGAATCACTATCAGTGAGACATTACTCACCTAACCCAATTCTTAAAAACCATTTTTAGAATGTAATGAAAAGATTAAGTCCGAGTGAAGTTAGCAAAAAAATGCCTGAATGTATGATATTTAGGCATTGTCCAATCAATATGCTCCAATCTCCTGATGCTTAAGTACGTAAATGGCTTAACAGATTCACTTATTAACACTGGAGTATCAGAACTGGAAGTGAAGTCCATGTTAAATCCTTCGTGACCTACAAAGGTAATTTTAGGATGTTATTGTAACATAGTACATCAAACCTTTTCAGCTGGCCTTGACCTGCATGATCTATAGCAGGCTGCATGTTATTTCACTCACTTTATAACTAATTCATACTACAAGTTGGAATAATACAAACTGCAGATCAAAAGTACCTGGCATCATGAAAGATGTTCGAAAATATGCCTGGAAAATCCTGCCATAGCCTGAATACATCTATGTAGCTAGGAGTATGTTAAATTTTCATTACACAGTATTGCTGAGATTCCCCTCCCCAGACATCACTGTGTCTTTATCATTATCGTCAGCATTTCCTCCTGTGTCCACACAGTTTTCATGCGCTTCCTCTTCCACTCTGTTCACCTCAGCCACAACACTAATCTGGGTGCTGCACTCTGGGCGCTTGATGGTGCTGACTGAGAAATCAATATTATGTTTGCGCAGTAGTCCTTGTAATGTCTCGATTTCCGCCTCCTGGGCAGTGCAATATTCCCGAAACTTGATCAGTTCTTGCTCACAAGCTTCCCGAAGATGCCTCTCCTTTTCTATTTTCTTTTCTGCCTGCTTCTTCACAGACAAAACAATTCCTGTAAAAAATTAAGACAAAAAATTGTGAAAGTGAAAACCTGACAAGCCTTCAGGCTGAACATGCTGTACCACGAAATCCATGGTTTGTATTATTCAAGCTAAGGCTAATGACAGGAATGAAGCAACAAAGGAAGAAACAATGTGACAAGCCTAAGCAGAGCATGCAATAAAGGAGTTTTACTGTAATCTTCAAAGACAAGAAAAAATACTGGGAGTATATGCAAGGAAGGTAACATCTCTAATGTATGATAAAACTTCTAATGACAGTTGCAGAGGTAAAAGAACTTGGCGCAGCTAAACAGAGTGACATAAGGAGAAGACTTACAGGAACAACTCAGTGCTTAAAGGTTTAACAAACTAATGGACACAGTTTATAAACAGTCACTTTGGTGGTTAATATCGAGAGGAGTGGAGCACTCGCAAGAATGCCCTGAAAGTTGTGAAGTTTCAAAATAGCCTCAGCAAACTGAACATGCAAAACAAATTTAGCTACAGCTCATGAAAAATGAAGATATTTTTTCATGCTTTTCATTTTGCTGTCCACATTTATGAACAAGACCAATTTTAACTGCATTGAGAATGTACTGTGTAAGTAACTGATATACTGACATTTTAAATAGGTTCAAACTCTTATTTAAAAAAATGTAAATATGATCGTATTCTCCTTGTGAATATTAATAATCTTGTAAATTACTTGATCATGACCTGCATAATATGTAAATAGTAGAAGTTAAGAATTCAAATAATCAGAATAACAAACTAACTTTAACAAAAACTACCATTTAGGTTACCTCAGTGATGCATAAGGGAAAAGTGATTGTCAAGTTTTATGCTCAAGTTGACATTCTATCTATGGACAGGCAACAAATTACTCACCATTTACTATTCTTGTTACTCTCCATAATCTGAGAATTATAAGTAATCCAATGCCCGTTGCAGCATCTTCATTGTCTCGAAATATAATGTCTAGGATGAACGAGATGATGACAACCAAAGCATCAAAGAGCTCCAATTTATGCTTAAAAAAGGTAAGACGTAGGACAAACAGGCGAATACTGATTTCAATCAAAAACAGACTCAGTATGGCAAGACTGGCATAGTGGAAGATCTGGGGAAAGAAACCAAAGAAAAATTTCTATAAAAGTGTCATGTACTGTCTTCAGCAGAATCTGTATATATCATCTTCTCTTTATTAATCCTTTCATGCCTATGAATCCAGTTGCTGTGAAGCACTAAAGTAACTTATCTCTAGGTTGACACTTGTTTAAGAATCACATGAAAAAAGTCTCATCTAGTATATACACAAAAAAAAAAAAAAATCCTCCAAAAAATGCAACTCCATATCTATACCATAGTAAATAGACTAAAGAAAATGTTTTATTAGCAAAACTGTCACTGAAGAATTTTGTGACAGGAGGATCAGGAGGGTGTCTCCTGATATGCATTCTGAGTTACGTATAAATAAAGATTGTAATACCAATACTAATTACACATTAATTAGTCTTGCATAAGTATAGTCATGACTCAAAACAAACCAGAGGACAACCATTTAACAAGAGAATATCTGATATTTTTATGTTTTCATAGTCTCAATGAGAAAGAAGCATTTTGCCTGTTGTGACATTTCCCACATAGCAGTAAAATAGTGGAAGATAGTACAGACAGCAATGACAGTGTATTTTCCTTATCAGTAGAAAATGACACCTATGGTTACATGTCATCAGCTGTAATGATCAATACAATCAACAAACATTGTACCTTGGGAACAAATTTGTGCTCCTCACCCAACTTCACAATCTCTAGGTCAAAGAGCAGCTCAGCTATGACCATCATGCAGTCCAGGATGACCAATACAATCACTCCTACCTGAAGAAACAAAGTATTTGACAACAAAAGCAATGTACAAAGGGACTACAGAACAGATAATGTTGCATTTCATGGTATATGATAGACAAAAAGGCTTATCATGCTATTAAAGCTATGACCTTAGTCTTTGCTGTTCACCATTTACCCCAGGACTTCTTACTTGTCTGTGTTGCGAGAAAACAAATCTATGTGAATCTAACAAACAAATCTATGTGAATCTAACCAATCAGCTTCAGTTTCACAGTAACTGTTCGGATATGTTACAGAACAATCCTATATGTGTATGCATTAATTAGCCCCACTGCATGTGAGTCTTGTGCCTTACCCTCTCTGTAACCAAAATAGTACCAACATTACATTATCATAAAACCAGTGTGACAACATGTTATTGTGTTGCAAGCTATGTATCATATCTTTTGGGCTGGCCATGACCTGAATAGAAATGTACTGACACAGTATTGTCCCTTCATAGCTAATCCATCTAGAAACCAAGATAATCAAAAGTAATTTAAAGATAGAAATTATGAAATCAAGTGTGTCCTCTTCTTATTTTGATCTAAAACTGTAATAATTACTAAACTTGTTTTCTTTCATAAAGTTCTAAAACAGACACATTATGTATCAAATAGAAAATGTTTGCTCTTCATTTGAAAAATAAAAACCAATGAAAATGAAAATTAGACTTCTATTTATCCCGTAAGAAAAGTGTTTGACAATACTATACAATTAAAAATAATTCATTCATAATATGCATAAACAGAGAACAGTTTAAATACTATACTGAACCCCAAAAAAAACCGCAAATAAGCAACAAAAGATAGGCAAATTGGTTCTAAATTCAAAAAGTACCATTTATTTATCACTACAATGCACATTTTTGGGTTACTATCGTGTTTCCTATTCCGATTAGATGTTTTTCAATGAAATTAGACATTCAATATTTAAATTTAATGTTGGCAGTAAACACTTATCTGACTGTTTTAAATTCCATTGCTTGTTTTACAAAATTATCACAAAAATGCCAAAACGCTTGTCCATTTCCACAGTTCAGTATTGTGTGTGCCCTCCTTGGGCATTTACAACAGCCTGGCACCTTCTAGGCATGGAGTGCATGAGTCTATTGACAGTGGCCTGCAGAATGTTGCGCCACACTTGTCGAATGTTCCGTTCAAGCTGTTGCGCTGTGGCTGGCCTTTGTTGCATGTTGTTTAACTCCCACTGGAGATGGTCCCAAAAGTGCTCGATTGGGTTCAGGTCAGGGCTGAGGGCAGGCCAAGGGAGCACTCTTATATTGTTCTGCTGCAGGTACGCACGTGTTGCCCTCGAAGAATGCGCTCGTGCATTGTCATGCTGAAACACAAGGTGATTGTGCTGTTGAATGTATGGGACAACCACCAGCCGGAGGACCTGGTTGATGTAACGCTGTGTGTTGATGCCATTTCCACGCCCTGGGCCTATATTCCGGAAGAAAACAGGACCGACGATGTGATTTAGTCCGATGGCACCCCAGATCATGACACTGGGGCCACCCCAAGTGTTGACTTCCATGACGTTGATATCAGCATAGCGTTCTCCCCTCCTCCGCCATATGCGGATTCTTCCGTCCGCATTGCTGACGCAAAAGTGGCTCTCGTCGGAGAAAAGGATGGTTCTCCATTGCCGCCATGTCCAGTTTTGCCGTTGCTGAGCCAATAGTAGCCTCTGCTGTCTGTGATGGGGGGTCAGAATGGGGCGAACCACAGGTCGGCGGCAATGAAGGGCTCCGTTGTGAAGCCGGCGTCACACGGTCTGGCTGGAAATGGGCCTTCCATGGTCCCCCACAGTCCGTCTGGCAGTTTCGGTTGCAGGAACGAAGCTATTCCGGCGATGTTGGTGAACAATAAGTCGATCCTGCCGTGCTGTCGTCACACAAGGTCTTCCGGTTCGGGGATTGTCTCAGGTGCTGCTATTTGCTTGAAAACGTGCCCATAGCCTGGATATCGTCGAGAAAGCCACACCAAATGTGTTTGCGACATCAGTACGAGAGTCTCCGGTTTGCAAGCGCCCAACGGCTTGGTTTCGTTCAGCAGCGCTCAGTCTTGGCATCGTTATAGCGATGTACTGCATGACTGACCAGAGCGTAACGGTGTGTCCTTTTATACCCCAATGGTCGACGAGCACAACTCCCCAACAAAAAAAATTACTCACCATTGTTTCAAAACATACAGAGCTTTAAGTGAAAACTGTTCATTGATCGACAATGGTGAGCGAAAAATGAGTAGTGATTATTTGGTTCTCACAAGAAAAACACTTGGGACATTGACGCTTCAGAGGCGTATACTATTGTTCAGCGGCGCATCCATTTTTAGGGTGAAAATGTACCATCCTAGTGATTTGCGTTTCTTTTGGTGTTCAGTTTATATAAATACACAAATGTGGGAGAGCATGAATAATGTACACATTGTAGCAAAAGAGTAAATCTAAACGGTGGCTAGCTAGAGCAAGCCCAAAATATGTTACAGTGAGACACATAATCGTGCAGTTTCTGAGTGAGTGTAACTGCAATTTGGGGTCATATATAAAATTAATGCCTGACTGAATACTGACCATGAATCTGTTGGAGTGTATGATAACATCAAGCTTCTCCCGAAGTGTTTGTCGCCCATGTATGACTGTTTCATCTGAATCTGTTGTCACTGTACTGCTATCATCCTTTTCTATCACCTTTTCCAAATCGTCCTGCATCTTGTGCAAACCTTCCAGCCTCATCTATGGGGCAAGGAGAAGAAAATTGACAGTAAGTAATGTCATCTTCCCCCTTTGTTTCATTCATTCAAAATGAAGTTTCTGTACGCTTTCTTTCAACCAGGCTAAGTCTGAACTAACAATTACAGCCTGAAGCAGCAGCCTAGGGGTGTGTCTATACACCTGGTGCATGTGACTACTTATGACAGATTACTGTCTCCTGTGTAACTCCCACATGCCAGATCAGTCCAGGGTTGGGTGGAACTCCGTTCATATGAACTAAGTTCCGGAACTTAGTTCCAGTTTCGTGAACGGGGCGAACGGAGTTTCGTTGTTTCATTATGAACGCGATCGTGAACGGAGTTCGTGATTTTTCGGGAACGGATCGGAACTAAGTTCATTTTCAAGTCCGTTCAAATTCCGTTCACACATCAGGACCAGGGTTTTTTTTTTCATTTTTTTCCGCAGTTATTGCACTCGCTGCACTAGGATCACCAGCTTCGTTCGACCTCATAACGGTCATTTTTCCAATCGGCAAGATCAGTTTGTCACTCCTGCCCTTTTATGGCGTCAGGTAAATAAGACCGTCGAGACGAAGCTGCTGTTGCCGTCCGCATTACACAACAAGGACTGGCTTATCACTTTTAATCGCAAGTGAAGCGTGTCTCCTTACTGATAAAGACGTGATGACACCTGGTATCCAGGACTGCGTCAGGAGGCTTGACCGCCTCAAGTCCGTCTCTCGCGAAACAACGCTACGCCCATCGAGAGGACTGTATCGTGACCGTGAGTGGTGCCTGACAGTTGAACACCAACTTGAAAGCCATAAATAATTATGGAAAGCGAAATAAAGGCTCATTGGGTAACGTAGATGGGCAGGTGAAAAGGGCGGAGGATTAGAGAACTAGGGGCGGGATATAGTACACACGAAGAAAGCGGAGGGCGGCAGTGGGTTAGGAAGACGGCCCACTGGTTTTCATACACATGACGTCGGCAATTGTAATTGCAGCGTTGCTTGTCAAGGATCCTTTAAAAAATACCTGTTTAGAACCAACCAGAACCAGGCAACAGATTACATCGACTTTAAGAACAAGAAATGCCAGGATTTTACTGTAATAGCGACTTTTGTCCAAAATTGTGACTCATGCCTTTATGATCTCTCTATTTTTTTGGGGGGTGGTTCGTGCAATCGTTAATAAATCCTCAAATTTATAAGAAATTATAAGTATGTATGGTATGTGCACATGTAATTTCTCCAGATTCTCTCACTTGCAGTGAATTCTGGAAGGAGGAGAGGCTCAAATTTTTTTGTGTTTTTGTGGCGCACGCTGCACTTACTCAGAGTTATTAAATGAATCTGGCTGTTTGGTTTTTTTTTTTTTTAAGGAAGGGATGAATGGTATCATGTTCTTCATCACCAAGTAACAGTTACATCTTGCGCCTCCGAAACTGAACTTCTCCATGGAAAATACTCACACACAGAGTAACATTCATTAAACATCAAAATCCTCGTTTCCCTTTGTGAAATCAGCAGTCGGAAACACGTGCTATTTTCGGCGGGAAAAGTAAACGGAACGGAACGGAGATCGGAACTAAGTTCCTCAGACGTGGAACGGGTGAACGGAACGGAATTTGAAAGTCTCGGCTGAACGGGGAACGGAACGCAGTTCCCCATTTTGGCACTGAACGGAGAACGGAACGCAGTTCCCGATTTTCCGTGAACGTACCCAACCCTGGATCAGTCAGTGAGTATAATATTTAGTTAACTGTCATGTTTCCCAGGTCGGCAGTAAGAGACATACATATTCAAACATAACATTCAATGGCATTGCGGGCCTGTGCAAACTGAGCTGCTGCTCTTTCAATAAAGGCTAAATGAAATATGGCAATCCTATGTAAGAATAGTTACATTAGATGTTCTTTTGTTCATTTATTCTCCTGCCTAATAGATCACTTTAAGACTTAATGACTTGACACCTTCCATACCATATTCAGATGCTTCTTAAGGATAAGGAAAAGGATAACTTTATTTGTCCAGAGAGGGAAATTTGCCTTGTTACAGTGTGCTTACAAAACAAATATCAGTGCAAACACAAACACTCCCTCGCTATCACACATACATACTAACATACTTCCACACACACAGTACACCCACAAGTAATCACGAACACACACTTATGTAATAATACATCCCCACCCAAACACACCCACACACCCACACACATATACACACACACAAACACACATAAACACACGAAGACAGTTAGTCTGTTACAATCACTGCTCTCACGACGAGGAGTCTCGTTGCACTCGCACTGAATGTGGCACAAAAGAATTACGATATCTTTCGGTGCATGACTTTTGCAAGAGTAATCTGCCTCTATGCGAAGATCGCTCGAAGCCTGAAAACAACGGATGGTTTTCGTCCTTGAGTATATGTTGTATTTTTAACGAATATTTGTTTAAATATAATTTGTCAAATGAAAGCTGCACAGTGTTCATGATTTTTGAAGCTTTTTTTATGATTCGATTTATTTTATCTTTATCTTGCGTTCTTACATTTATTTGTAATTGGGATCAGTAAATGCATGAAAAGTTCATATAACAGATAAAGATGCCTCGAGACCTTCTGGATTAAGCTGATAGTTAGATGTATATCTTTCTGGAAAAATTTCCTCAACATCTGCACTCAAGAAGCACCTGATATTTTACACACATATCATATAATGTGGATTCTGCCTTACTGTACTTTAAAATTTTTAGCTCCACTGAGT
>JAWQUT010000444.1:0-12544 GCA_033807755.1 Ellobium chinense
AGCGTGAGGCTAGGGCAGAACGTGGTTTATGTGCTCAAGGACTTGATTTACATCAAAATCTGAGAAGAGACAATATTAAAGACTGAGATCAATATTTGTGCATCCCAATATTAGAGGAGCTAGGCACGAGGGAGGTGTAACTGAGTTTGGCAGGATTTCACACACATACATGCACAATGTCATGCTGTCAAATAGCCTACAATACAAAAAAGCTTACTAATACTTCATTTTTTTGCGAGTTTACAGTTTTGCAATAAAACCATTCAAACTGAATTCTTAAGGCAAACAAATGCCACCAGTTAACATTACTTCCCCGAAATAACATGATAGTATACTACTGTCTAGACAATAAATAAGTTGTTTGATGTTCACTTCTATGTCATTTGACCTGCGCCATGGACGCTGGCTGCAGGAAAGAAAAGAGGCGGCCCCTTTGAAGTAATAGGAAGGATAGTCTCGGAGGCGTCTCCATCGGTAACAACACGAAGAGGGCGGCGCCTTTGTGATAATGACTAACAAACAAGCCGTAATCTAGGTGTGGTGATAGACCACGTGGAGATCGATGAATGGTTAGCCTAATCGGGTGATTTCACTGGCGTCGCATAGACGTTGGCTACAGAAAAAGACAGAGGCGGGTCCCTTTGATGCTATAGGATTATGACTACCAGATACATGTTTGGTGTCGCCGACCGCAGTAATCTAAGATAGATTTCCTGAAAATCGATGGATGGTTGGTCTAATTTGGTAATTTCACCGGCGTCACATAGACGCTGTCTACAGGAAACAAAAGACGCGGTCCATTTGATGCCATAGGATTATGACTAACAGTAACAGAGACGTGTTTTGTGTCGCCGACCGCCGTAATCTAGGGTATAGTCTAGTGATAGACTTAGTGAATATCGATGGAGATTAGGCCTTTTTTAGATATTATTAAAACAAAGATGCATAATACGATGACAATAAACCTAGGTGAATTTCATTCCCGTTAATTCCACAATAATATTAGATGTAAGTTATCAAGATTATCTGGCTAATTGAAAAAAAATGTATATTTACATACATAAATGTAAATAATATAAAATAATACTCACCGTTGATGGGTTCCTGACTTGTCTCTAAGTCACGTCATTTTCTCTTTGACGATATTGCGAAACTCATATGCCAGCAAGAAACGAAATAATGACGAATTTCATCTACGGTCTACACGCATAGAGTACTAAAGTATACAGAGCAGTACTTATTTTGAATTATCTCTCATGCTGATGGCCGAACGATTCATTTAATTCTGTATCCTAATACCAGCAGCCTTGTGATAGGACGGTTCGTCAAAAATTATCATAATCCGTCTCATGGGAGTGGCTCTTTGACGAAGCGTTCTATCTCGATAGGACGCTTCGTCAAAAAACGCATGGCTGACCCAGCGGTCGCGGTTCGCTGACGAAACGTCCTATCGCGATAGGACACTACGTCATGAAACAGAGTGACCATATTTTGGGATAGGACGGTATGGTCAGTGCGTTTTTACAAAAAACTAAAAGGAATTAGGTGATAAAATTTATAGGATATACAGATCTTGATACGTAGATTAAGATTCTGTAAAAAAAAAAAAATCCATTTTTGATCGATTTTTAGCGATAGGACGGTTCGTCAAGAAACCGACGATATATTTGTTCAACATCGTCACTCAATATCATCCAGAACATTTTTGATACACCCAGTTAACTTGAGCAAGCAAACATGGCTCCGTTATTGCTGATAACAAACGAAGTTCAGCATTGCTTGTAACATCTGAATATAATATTTTAAATAAGTAGCAGCAGAACATTTTACTCTACTGTGGTGATAAATAAATCTAGTCAAGGTAAATGCTAGAAAATATAATATCACATAGCTTTCAACATTATAAATAATAGCCTACCTGCAGCATGTAGCCTAGATCGTCCGAAATATTTTCCACTATTAACAGAATAATCTACTTCATGAGTGAAGCAATATAATAAAATATATTCTTGGTTAATCTTCACATTCAAGAAGTTATTGCTATGTCTTTATATGACTCAGGTATTTTCAAGAAATTTTTGATTGTAATATGCTTTATGAAATTGCACCCTTCTCTCAAAATTTAGGAAATAACCATTGCATATACAGTATAGATACTGTGTTTACTTAAATACAAACAATAATAATAACACATGTAAAATGAATATAGTTGCAATTTCATATTCAGTCTTGGATCTATTAGAAAGCCAGTGTAGTACAGCAGTGGTAGGGGCATTTCCTGCTTATGTTCCCTAAAAAAAATAGTACAATATTTTCTTAGGAGATCACTGATGCAATGCAATGTTTTAAAAATGCCATGATGAAATTGCCATCTTTAACTGTTTGTGCTGAAAGATAACAATATAAATGAAGTCTTGAAGACAAAACAAAAGGGCTGGACTGAATTGATCGCAGACATCTGGATTATTTTCATGTGATATTCACAGTGGAGTTGGTGAAATTAAGTTGCAGGAGCCAAATTGTAAAAGCTTCTTTGAGCCATTTAATAAAAATTTCTTCTCAAACCACAGGAACGTTCCAAGATGGCCAAGACTAGTCTGCAGGTCTGGTGCCACCACTGTGCTCAAAGTATATACTGTTTACGGTGGGGGTCCTTTGGTTAAATTTTTCACAATTTTAAATTACATGAAAAGGGGTTAAAAATTTGGCCTTCTTTTGCAGATCACAGGTCCGCACAAATGAAATCCGTTGAAGCCATTAGGAAACACTGCCTGCAACAATTATTTTTTTACAAATTCAAAACTGAATTTCACCACTTTTACGGTGTGGTGGTGTGTTATATGATTATTTCTACACAATCTGTCCAAAGGACCTATTTTCTACTTTGCTACTATCGACTCGGATAGTCCATTTTTTTTACCAATTAGGCTCCTGCAACCATAAAGGTAGGCCCAGGGTTGTTTGTGAGCATGTGAGTAGAAGCATGATTGATGGGTAAGTAAAAATGTGCTAGTCTGCCTTTTTTAGTTAGGTTGCTGCATGTCATCTGTGGGAAGAGCTTCATGTTCATTTCTTGTTACAGAGGCTGAGATACGGGCCATTTGAAAATCAGGATCATCATCAGGGTACACTTTTTGTTGCAGAATGTTAAACGATTTTCTCTTTTGTGCAGCTGAGGAGTCAGTATCGTGGTGTTCTGGAGACTTTTAAAAAAAAAAACCAGTTGTTTTCATTATCTCCCTAGCCGCAATTCCTTTAATGGACAAAGCTGCGTTCATGCTCTCTCTCTCTCTCTCTCTCTCTCTCTCTCTCTCTCTCTCTCTCTCGTTCCCTCTGCCTTCATTATGATTATTGTCATACCCTAGGCTGCCAACACAAGATCAGTTATTCGCTTTATTTTATTTAGTGAAATAAAAAAGTACATCTTAGGGTCATGTATTACTCCGCATTCACTAAACCGCCCACCACAGATTAGATCATGGCAATACTGTGTTCCGGTTTGATTAGAACACGGAAACCAGGTCAATTCGTGTTACAATTATGTCTAATCTTTCGACTGTGCAAACTCGGAAGACGGTTGTGTCTTCCTGCGCTGGACAAATTGTGCTTTTCATTAAGGATAAACTTTCACACAAGCTAGAATGTCAGTTGAAGGACTACCTACAGCTGTTGAAACTGTGATTCAAGCATTGTTAGAGTCCAGTGGCCTATCAACAATCAAGACTGCGGGAAACCCAAACTCGCTGACGATCGTCCGGCGATTCGGTGCAATGGCGGACCACGGTATGGTCTCACCCATAGCAGAGAGCAGTGATAGTAAAGGTTCTCTGCACGCGCCCCACCCAAGCTTCGGTAAGTGGAACCGAAAGTCCCCAAGCCAGATCAACCTTTTCTCACTTCCAAATCAAGTTGTAAACCACCTTTTTTTCCATCAGTCTTCCGCCATATTATCCAGCCCGCCACCATCACCCCATAGATGTGTATCGGGTGATTGCAGTAGTACATCTGAAAGTCATCGTGACTCAGCTATATAAGCTTCCCCCTTGCAAGACGATTATTCTTCATCTGTGACTGTCAACACTCAGACAAGTTCGAAGTTGTGTTGTGCTACTGACTCTGCCCTTTACTCACCTTCTTGTGAGAGAGGCAAGGACACACTCAGTGACATAATGAATGTGAGCACACCACACAACAAACAATGAGCAATGACTCGGGCCTTGAGAAGAATCAGTTGCCTGAGAACAACACATCTATATATGGTTTTAGTGAGCAGTCTCAGGAGACAAGTCTGGAACATGTAATTGCCACCAACACCATTATCTGGATCAATTACCGCAACAAGACAAAGCAAACGAAGAGGCACATCAAGAAAACGACAAGAAAGAGATTAATCTAGAGGAGGCCATGAAAAGTATAATTCCAAACACACCGTCGTTGACAGAGACTCGCATCTCCTGTTCCAGCTTCTCCTATCCTGATGTTGAAACTTTCACCCTAATACATGACAATGATAAATTTCGCTCTTATGTATTTTGTCGCCCGTCAGAAGGCATAAAGGCCAAGCTGAAGCACGAATCAAGAAACACCTCATTTAAGAAAATTACACTGGACTGTTTTGATGAAAACAGAGACCTGATTTGTCAGACTGATGACGTTGTCCTGGAATGTGACCTTATCAACCGTAGAATGCATCGCTGGTTTGCCACAGAGGCAGCACACAGGCCTTACGAACTCATGAGACTTCGACACTTAAAAACTTTGAAACCATACACCCAGACGACATATGTGAGGGAGCCTCACCAGCTGCCATCTGTATTACATACATGCTAAGGCTAAGACTAGTGAGAACAATAATTTGACATGATTCAGTTATACCTACTGGCTGGTGAAATATCTTTGACAACACACTTAACTGATCCCTTGCATATCAACTTTCTATTCCATTCACTACCAATCTCCTATCGCTTCTCCATCTCTCTCTCTCTTTATCTCATTTTCTCTTTCTCTCTCTCTTTTCTCTCCCCTCCTTTCCACTCTCCCTCTCTTTCTCTTTTTCCGACTATCGTTATTTCTTTGTGCCTACTGCCTGTTTTCCTTTTTTTTATTTTTTCATCTGTTTTTCTTAACTTATTCCGTTCGTGGGATCATAACGGTAAATGTAGAAGTTCTTTTTGCTATCTTTTTTTCACTGATGTTTATACTATGATTTACTGTATGCGTTGCACAACGTTTTATCTACGCGTATCCCACCCATCCATCCCATTCATTTTGCAGTAGCATGTACAGTGTAGTGTATTCCTTTGTTTATACTCAGCTCATGAACGGTACTGTATTGTGAGTGACATGAGCTTTCACGTGCAGGTTATGTACATACATGTAGCTGCTCAGATATAACCCCGTGCTGATGACTATAAATATTGCAAATGTTTCTATTTGCAGTACCCAGCTAGATTAATGCATGGTAGTCCATGCATCTTATTAAAGACAGCAGGTATGAATTTTAGGTATATGTTTTGCCGCTGGAGTCAAAACAGAGGAGGAAAAAATGTTGTGGGCACGGACGGTTGCAAGATGAGTTGTTGCACTGTACTGTAGAATGTCACATTGTTGCATACTTGAAGGTTATTATGTTTCATATAACACTGCCGTATGATGGAAAATAACATAAAGTTGCAAATAATATTTAGAGCAACTTAAAGTTGCTTATACACGATATTATCTATGTCATCAGTATGGTCATTACTTTTTTTGTGGGGTGGGAAGTACTGTAACCTCGAAAATATTATCCATAGGATGGAATTACTGCGACGAAATGACTCTTATAAGATCTTTACTCTGTTGAATTCCAGCTCCTCAATGAAATCAGTACCGTCACTATTTTCATCACTGTAACCATCGATCATCATCACTAACACTACAGAGAAAAATCATCATAACCTGTTGATTATTATTGTTTTGATATTGTTCAAGCCTGTTGTATGCTGAGTGAAAAATAAAGTTATTTGAAAAAAAAAAGACACCCAATACACACGATTCCAATGCCAACGAGCAAAACAACAACAGAGATCATGAATGTGTACAGAAATGTGTACACAAGGTATACCTTTTATAAGCTCGGACTGACCAATTTCTACTGGTCCTGTTGGCTTCAAATTTGGCAGAAGTGTGCATAAATGCTTTATAAGATCGGAAATATTTTTTTTNAAAGATTCTAGTTTCAGGCACCTATTAATAGGCCAAATCACTGATATCCTATTAATCCGCTAATGTATAAAACTTCCCTTTCTTGGGGTTCTGCCAACCAATGCCAGGGTGTAGAAATATATATAAAGACTTATTTGAAAGTTTCAGGTAAAATTTGATCTATATAAATGTAAACTTAGTGCCATATGCGAATTAATTAGCACACGGTCAAAAGCAGCCTAGAAAAATATTGGAATCACTTTAGGAGAAGAGGTTTCTGTCTTTGAAAGGAATTTGTGAAAAATAATAGAAATAATAGAAGTATTTTAACCTCATTCCAGAACAGATCCCGAAATCACGGTAGTATTAGTAGAATAACACGCTTCATTTATAGGATCCAGAGAAGGAAAAGCAACAGATGCCAAAGACCTACACCACTGTGAAATTTTGTGTAAAAATAATGGACACTAAGTGTAGGTGTTGCTTTCGTCATTGTCACTGTCAACGCTTTGTACACTTCCATCTTCAGCATCCTCTTGATTGGCTCGGTGGCATCCGTACATGTTGCCATTCACAACACAATTCTCAGGTTTGATAACTTCCACTTTCGTTGTATTCAGGTTCATATTGATGACGTTTAAGGTTCTGGTGGAGAATAAAGATATATATTATTATATACATGATTACGTGAATGGATCTATAATAATTTAACCAATGAAGTGTTTTTGGCCCACCCAGGTTTTACACCAAGGCCCAATTTAGTCAATGCCTTGGCAATGCTTTTATGAAAAAAATCAGTACTGTGTTATGATCTGATCTGTTCTCCTTCACCAGATGTATGGCTTTATATAATATAAGATAGATGACATGAGATAAATTAAATTGTATTTGTCCATATAAGCACAGCGGTACTTTTGTTAGCATGTGATACCAAAAACACATAAAGGTATAAAAATAATCATGGATGGATGGCCGGACGGACGGACGGACGGACGGACGGGCGGATGGACGGACAGACGGACGGATGGATGGACGGACGGACGGACGGGCGGATGGACGGACAGACGGACGGATGGATGGAGGGATGGATGGATGGATGGATGGATGGATGGATGGATGGATGGATGGATGGAGGGAAGGAGGGATGGATGGATGGGCATAGTGTCACCACAAGCCAATAGAAAAGAACGAAACATAACGTGTGCAAAACACGACTCATGTACTTAAAACAAAACATAAATGATTGCATTTACATGGGACTGTTTTCAGGAACAGCTGCATCAAGAAAACCAGAGGAAGAGCCTGATGTTCCTGGTGTTATTAGCTGGCGGGCCCTGACCAGCTCCTGTATCCCTGTCACTATCTTTTCAGCAGCCTCAGAGTTAGCAGAGATGGATGATGCTGTGGATTCTCTCTGAGGAGACGCTGAAGATATTGCGGAGTCACTCTGAACAGATATGGAAGATGTTGTGGAGTCTCTCTGAATAGACATGGAAGATGTATTGGAGTCTCTCTGAGCCGACAAAGAGGACGTTGTGGACTCTCTCTGAGCAGACGTGGAAGATGTTGCCGAGGCACTCTGAATAGACATGGATGAGGTGGAGTCACTCTGAGCAGACACACAGGATGTTGTGGGTTCTCTTTGAGCAGGCATGGAGGATGTGAAATCTCTTTGTGCAGACAAGGAAGGGTTTGTGGTTACCTCCTGAGCCGACGTGGTTTCTGAAATGTGAGAAATTGCAGCTAAAAAGAAAGAAAAGGTAAAATGATTGTCACGAGGTGAGTTTGCTTGTTATGTCTCACCATGAGTTGTGTCTGACGAGGGTACTCTTTAATCTGAATTATGCACTTTCCGTTGCCTAGATAAAAGGGGAGGGGGGAGGAGGGGAAGGAGCTTGGAGGTCTAGACGCCACAGCCAGAATTTTCTTTGTCGTGAGAAGGGCTGCTGAGCGTAAGTCTAGTTACCGTGTAGCGCATTCTTAAATGAAATTATATTGTTTAACAGTGTAAGGCTTTGGAATACTAGTGATGTAAATGTGGCCATGGACCGTAATATTAATTGACTTTCTATTCCTTCTTAATTTGATAAAGATAACTATAAATGACTTGTTCGAACACCAGTTCTGGTGAGTAGTAATGCCGACGTCGCGGATGTCGGGATTGTCGGAATCTTTTAAGTCTTAGTATAGATTGACGGTACCGACGGTTATCATTCTATTCTTGCTTATTGCAGCCTTTCAGAAATAGGTGCCCAGACTAGACTAGGACTGTATATCCCTTGAGGAGTCACTGGGTTGTGAGCTTAAAGACTATTAATTATAGCTAGTATTTCGTGCTGTGCGCCCAAGACTAGATGCAAAGCAATGTATAACCGGATCTGAGCCAGTAGGTCTATAATTCAAGTAGCCTTGGTCAAAGTGGTCAGCAGGACCTGGAACCCTCATTAACATGTGACAGTGAAGTAGTCCTCGAGAAGAGGCCACGTAGAGTGGGCCCCTAAGAAGTCGCCGTTGGGCGCAGAAGCATTCGTCGTCTTTCTCGTCGTCGTCTTCGACCTGTCTTCGTCAACCTGGATATTCTTCTGGTCCTGTGACTCTCGTCGCACCCGGAGCCTGTAGTGGACAGGGCTCCGTGAGTCACAGCATCGCTGAATTACAGATTATTAAGTTACGTGCTAAGTATTTGTAGTTGTACGTGACTGTATTGTGTGTGTGTGTGTGTGTGTGTGTGTGTGTGTGTGTGTGTGTGTTGTTTTTTTTGTTTTGTTTTGTTTTGATAATTGTACATGTCATGGGGGTGAATTAATATGTGCATTGTCTGTTGTTAAATTTAATACATTTTGTCATCTATGGTAATTCTTATTTTGTCGAGTGGTTTGTGAATGAGCGTTAGTGTGAGCGTGTATAAATAGTGGCTGAGTGTCAGGGCTATCTTTCTTTGTCTGTCTGTCGGGTTATCGTCGTCCACTTCCTATCCTCTGTGAGTATTTTAGTTAGTGTGACGGGTGGTTGTCTTGTGGCTGGTGTACGTCGTCCGGCATGGTCGTCTCCCTACACCTTCCCTGTCTTCTCTAAGCCGTGTCCTGTTCTCGTCGGGATCCTTTGGCTGTTTTCGAATGATGTGTGTTCGTGCAGTGAAGGGATATCGTTGTCGTTGTCTTGTCTTTTCTTTCTGCCCTGCCGTCTCTCTCTGGTGTGTCTGGGGTAGGGGCGGTTTGTGACAATGATGTGGTGACCTTAGCATTTTGGCGAAAAATGAGTTACCTTGAATGTCGCATTCTCCAGTTAGTTTCAAGTACTCCATACAGAGACAGTGGTTTCATTTAAAATTCAGTGGGAACTTCTAGATAGGTTAAATATCTCTCTTCAGGCTTATAGAATCCCATGAGTGTCTCTAGTATCTAAATAACACGTGTACATTATTAAATAAGGTCAGTAAAATGCATACATGAGTTTAAAATTATGCCAATTTCCTCTTTGTTCCCTCACCTTTTATTTTCCTTTCATTATCATGAAATTTCCCCTCTTCTTATTTTCTGTCGGTAATCTGTTCTCTGTCTTCCTTTCTCATCCCGTCATTTGAAATTCCTGGCAGCCACGGCTAAAAGAATACTTACTTTGTAGTTTATTACTGGCTCCATGCTGATGATTGCAGCCGCATTCATTATAGATAATATAGACGTTGTTGGGCCTGAAATAGAGATCAACAGCTCCATAATAATCTGTTGTTAGCAGCCGTTGAGTTTAAAGCTGTAGACAGCAATATTTGAACATATGTATTTTGTCAAATAGCCTCCTTCCTTTGGAGTCAATTGCCCTGCACAGATGTACACAAAAAAATGTTGTGCTGATGGATGGATGGATGGATGGATGGATGGATGGATGGATGGATGGATGGATGGATGGATCGGTTTGTGAGTGGGTGAGTGAATTGACGCGTATCGTATTAATGACATGAAAGATGAAAACATGACTAGATTCCACCGTGTGTTACCGGAGAAAACTGACATTTCTGCTGTTCAGAGGCATTCATCAAGTCTGTTTAACATGAGCAACAGAACTGAAAATTTCCTAGATGTCACAAGCTGAAGCCGTTATTTGCAAGCCGCACCTACATGTACGTAACCTTTGCCTGTAAGAAAGTATTTGACAAGATTATCAGACACTGAAGTAAGGATACTCGTTAATGCAAACTCAAAGCCTAACGACGCGGTCATTTAATCAGATGGATCAGTCACAAGAACGTGAAGAGTGGTTGATACCTCTTTGGTGTAAGAAACTGGACTATACAAAGTGCTGCTGATATCACATCATCCAGAAAGAGAATGAAGATGGATCCAGACACCGGGGCAATATAATGGATAGAGAGTCACAGACCACTGACCACCCATGCTGTCATAGTCAAACACTCCCAGTAAAAGAACCTTAAGTAGAGTAGAGACTTGTTGTTTTAGGACAGAGTTGGTGAACTGTTCAAAGTCCAGAGCAATCCGGTAGTGACATGGACTGACTCTTAGGACATTCTGGTGTCTCAGAAAATAGCATTCCTGACAGAATGGCCGGGAATGTACAGGTGTCTAAGATATTGTAGTATGCCAAGATAGATGTGTTGAAAGAACGACATCAAACATGAGGGAGGAGGAGGAGTAGTGATGGAACGCAAACTGCTACCTACTAAAAGCATCAGAAATGGGCGGAAGTATGGACGAGGAGAGACGGTACAAACTTGCAAGGAAAGGTATATAATCAAACAACAGCAGCGATTTCTAATGGAAACTCATCAGTGGGTACTGAAACGGGGCATTGAGCACATTTGGAGCTGTTTCCAAAAAGTAAAGCTTTTACGGTTTAATTATTAGGTTTTTTTTTCATGTATTTAGCAGTTTTGAAAGGCATAGTGCGAGAACTGAGAAGAAGAGCCAGATAGAAAGAAATGGATGGGCAGGCATGAACCTGAGACGCCCTGAATGATGTAGAGATCAGAAAGGGACACAGGCAGCTGGTTACCAGGTCATATTCTGTGGGTGGTGTCACCATTATCGGTCTAACTGTGGGATAGGATTGTAAGATTATTGGATAGGATAGGAATAAGATTGTAGGATTGTTTGGAATTGTAACACGTAATTTATCATATTTTATGGTACTCTAGTCAATGCGCGCTCTCTCTCTCTTTCTGCCTTTCCCCCCTCTTTTCTCTCTCTCTCTCTCTCTCTCTCTCTCTCTCTCTCTCTCTCTGTCTTTCTCTCTCGCTCTCTTTGTCTTTCTATCTCTTTTTGCTTCTTGGTATAAAATATTTGCATTCTCAGGTGCCTAGTAAACTGCATCTAAAAACATCTCTTTCTCTCTATACACTCTCTCTATTGCTTGCTAGAAGTCATTATCTGCTTGGCAATAATCTGGAGCTCGAAGATTGCTATACTATCATTTACCTCTGAACTGCTCCGTCATTACGAGCAGTCTGGCACTCCATCATGACTTGCCGGACTTCTGGTGTCAGTAAATTTTTAGGATCTGCACAAGCACCTATTGTTGATGTATTCCGCATCGGTCCGGTCATTGATGATGAAGCAGTTGTTTTTGGTAATAATGATGTAGTGGGCGTAGGCTCATGTGATATAGCAGACAACGTCGACGATTGTGGTGGCGCAACTCTTCCTGGTGGCGACGGAAAAACTCTTCTCCGCGATGTCAATCTCACTCCTACTAGCATCATGGGAGAAGTTGCTCTTCTAAATTGTTTTCTTTGTCTTCCAATGAGCTGCCTTGACCGGGCAAAGGTGTACGGTGGTGCTGCTTTGGTTTGTCTTGCTGGACAAGTTGGTGTCTGTGAAGCTCCAGGATTAGTATGTACGAAAAGGGTGGAGTCGATGTCTGCTATGTTAGTCGACCTGGTTGTTGAAGTCTGTTCATTTGAGGAGGCTATCAAAGACAGTCTTTCCAAATCCTCTTCATACATGGTTGCCCAGGCACCTGTTTCTGCTGTTTGCATAGGGGCAGCTCTCTCAGCGCTTAAAATGGACTTCTTCTTTCTTTCAGATGACAAAGGACTTGAAGGTGATGCCGGAACCAGTGCAGCCGATGGAGATGTTGATGCCGACGAACTTGTTGCAGGTACGGCACCTCGGGCCAATGAAGCTAAGGTAGAAGACAGTGGTATTAGTAGAATGAAGATGAGATTTACGAATGGAAACACAGGGGGTCAGCATTGATAGGGATTTTCGAAAAGCAACAGCACATAAAAGTTACCTGATCAACGTTTATTCTCAGTCTAGACTAACCCCTACTTGTCTTCTCGTATCCTCGTTTCTCACCTTCCATCCAGCTCTCTCTCTCTCTCTCTCTCTCTCTCTCTCTCTCTCTC
>JAWQUT010000444.1:25257-46030 GCA_033807755.1 Ellobium chinense
CCCTCTACATTGTTGAACTGAAGCAGAGTGGGCGAATGATTGTGGCATTGGGTTCGATTCCCATCCACGGTCATGTTGGAAGTGCCATAAGAGTATTTAATCCACATTTTCCTCACTCCATCTCTCTGTAAATGGGTTTCTGACTATAGGCAGTAGAAGATATTGCCAGAATGCCAGTAATCAGAGCCTGTTAAATGCAGCAGCACTGTACTCGTATTTTCCACCAAGGAGTTAAGAAAGTGTTAGAGTGACCAGGGGTAAATAAACTGCATTATAATTATGAAATTAATGATGTGCCACAAAATTGTACACAATTATCAGAGATTAACCTTATAAACATCTTGTGGTGAAATCTTGTGTGACATGAACTGATATGTATTGTAAATTATTAGGAAGCATTAAAGCGTGTACGGACAGCTAGAGAGCGTGTGAAGAGAACGAGACAGAAAGTATGAAAGAACGAGCATTTGGTAGCTGTGTGAGATTGGAAATGGATGACAGTCAAGTTGTGAATGGGGATGGAGTGTGAGAATGGAAGTCGGTGACAGTTGAATTGTGAACGAGGATGTCACGATATGCAGTGATGGGAAGACTGATGTGCATCAGATAACAGTACGAAATGAGTATAAGTGAATAGTTTGTTAATATTATTCTGATGTATATCTATATTCAGTATTGGCACATGCCTGGAATAAACAAACTAAGAACTGAAGCTGAATTATAATTGTAATAATGATGATGATGATGATGATGTGATATGTAGTATGCAGTGCCTGTGATATGCAGTATGTTAATGAAGGGTATATAAATAGTAGACCATCCTACCAAATAGCAATTAAATCAAAGGAAAAAAATCAAAGAAATCAAAATCATCTGTCACTTAGGGTCCCACTGCATACACGATGGCCTCAATATTGCTGAACCTTTTTTCAGCAGCCTCCCCTTCAGGATATGAAATGTACCCCCTCCCTATGCTCTTTTGCTTCTGTCAATTTTCCTCACCTTCTCCACCCACCTCCTTACACTTCTAATATAATAATGTTGTATAATTAATTTCCAACCTTTACTGCCGGTACTCTTGTAAGGCCCACTAATGCGGGGTGAAAGAGATAGCAAAGAGAAAGAGAGAGAGAGAGAGAGAGAGAGAGAGAGAGAGAGAGAGAGAGAGAAAGAGAGAGAGAGATGAGAGAGAGAGAGTGAGGAAGCATAAAATGTAATTTTAACACTATTCTAGTTATTTATACACATCTATTATAACAACTCTAAACCACACAATGTTTTCACTGCAATTGACGCTGACGAACGCCTTTTTAAAAAATCTGTTTTAAGCATGCAGTTTGCTCTATCTGTCTTTGAACTTTTAAACTTTCTTTACTTTTTCTATTCGTCACTCATATCTATAAGTAGTTTTACCAATTCATTGTGTGTCTTAAACTAATTTTTATGCCTTAAGAATATCTTTTTAGACCGAAAATTTGTGCCATTAAATTAACTTTATTTATCTGTGAAGATCAACCTGTTTACGTTTGTTCTAAAGTTCTAATTTTTAAACATTCTTAAATGACGATGGTAATGATGATGATGATAATGATGCTTTTTTTTTTATTTCAGCTTGTATTTTAGCCTGTCGATTTTCATTCTGAAAATTCGCATTCTTTTTATCTCTTCATAGTTTTAGTTCATGTTTTAATATTTATATATTAAAGTAAATTTCTAAATTCTTCGCTGGTATGGACAGAACGTTTACATCTTTTTATTCTGTCTTCCAAATGATGATGATGATGGTTAAATCGCCTTAGCTCAGGTCATCTTCGACGTACACTCCCGTACCTGCTGTCCTCTAGATAAGTTTTAAACATCAAAGACGTCTGTTGAAAACAAAATCGCGGTGTTCTGATCCATTTAATTTGTGGTTTAAATCCCAGGTACAAAGTCAATGTCTGTCTCTATTGCCTTCGGATGTAGCACACATAATGCTATCATAATATTTGGGTATATCAATAATAGAAAACACCCTAAATAAACGCCTAAGATAGAGAAAGAAAGAGAGAGGGGGAGGGAGAGAGAGAAAGGGAGGGAAAGAGAGGGAGGAAGTGGGAGAGAGAGGGAGAGAGAGAGGGAGGGGAGGAAGGGAGAGGGACAGACAGACAGACAGACAGACAGACGAAGGGAACAGAGCGTGTGAGACTACTTTGAAGTGTCTTTGTCACATTTCCTTCTAGATAACACTAATCTAAGTCGAATACAGTTGACGCAATAATTCTGAGCTTAGGTGATATTATAAACTAGCACGAACACTCAGTCTATGAATGGGATAGTAGGTGATAAAAATAAGACTGATATATACATAGAAATCATTGCATTACCACTGTGGTGTTGTAACAGAATGAGTCATTACAAAAAAAAAAAAAGCCACTTTTTCTTATCATGAGACAAACTAGACTATTGCTGCTCACTGATTATAAAGAAAGAGAGAGAGAGAGAGAGAGAGAGAGAGAGAGAGAGAGAGAGAGAGAGAGACAGAGAGAGACAGAGAGAGACTGTCAGCAGCGATCGCCTCAGAGTGCGGAAGAGAAAGGGAAAAGGGTTTCGAAGGGTTTTCGTGTGTGTGAGTGTGTGCGTGGGTGTGTGTGAGTGAGTATGTGTTTGTGTGTGTGGGTGTGTGTGTCTGTGTGTGAACTAGCGTGCGTGCGTGTATGTATGTGTTTATGTGTGTGGATGTTGAATTACCTTGATGTTAACACATAATATTGTATTTATTCGAATTGGCTGAAGGCCTATAATAAGCTTGAACTTGAACTTGAACTTGATTATACTTTCATAGTACCTGGCGGTAGGGTGGAGGGGTGGGGGTGGTTCCATACATCCCTTAGAGATCCTTTGGTCTTAGCATATATATTTATATACTTATACTGACATAAGTGAAATCGGTTCTATCCTGTTACCTCTCATTATGCAAACATGATTGTTTCTTATATATCTTGTTCTTAGAGTATTGCAGAGTTCATGTGAAATCATAAAAGCATCTTGGCGCAATATATTTCTTGCTTAATGACTGACTACAACACGTTTTCCTGTAATTTACATATCAAAGTAACTATAATTCTAACTACTATGTAGCCCTGGTTTCTATTTTCCCCTCTGTCTCATTTGGTTAGCTTTCAAGACTGGCTCATTGGGTGTTAAAGAAAAGAATAATATAAGATACCAAAAGTTTACTGGCGACGTAGCCTACACATCGAAGACTTTGCTTCAGTTAAACTGTACCTGATTCTGTAATGACGTATCCGCTCCTCTCTTCTTCCCAATGAACAAAAAAGTATGTTTACTATGCCTTAGCAAACGGCTTATAGGGTCAAGCCATTGAACGTTAACTTAACTCGAAAGAAGGAAATCGATATACACATGCAAGCCTTGCTGAAAAATAGCTGTCAAGAATTAGAGGACTTCAGATAACGATATCAGGTCTTATAAGACACTTTGTAGAAAGCTGTATGGTTATGTTTTTGTATTTCCCTATAAAGAAATCAGTCTCTGCATTTGATGAAATGGAAAAAAGAGAAGATTTACATTTATAGAATTGTAAATATTGTGAGTCGACTGTTTCTTTCTGTCCTTCACTCTCTAAAAACACAAAATGCCCACAGTGATATTTTAAAGGCAAGTATGGGTTCTCAAGCCCATCGTTCTGAGCTCTAACTGTACTACCATGTTGCGACTAAACACCGTAAAGTACTGAAACCAAAATATGATGACTAATCTTTAAACGACAGTGTGGTGTGCCTGAAGTTTATGATGTAGGCAAACTGCCAGTTTTTCGTGCTAATTCATAGGTAGATATATGTGGCTTTACTTATCTGGAGCCCGAGAATATCATGAAATTCCACTCATGCTGCAGAGAAGGAAAGAAGCGTTTAAAGTTTATATTACAACTAACTCGGCCAGGCACACAGTATTACATTACATAAAGTATATTATTATGCAAAGCAAACAAAGAAAGAAAAAAAATAACAGATATAAATGTAAAGGGAAAAAAAAAGAAAGAAAGAAAGAAAAAAGATAGAAAGAACGAAAGAAAGAAGAAAGAAAGAAAGAAAGAAAGAAAGAAAGAAAGAAAGAAAGAAAGAAAGAGGAGAGAAGTGATCAAATTTAGTCTTGTCTAACATACAAAGTTAAACAGCTTGACACATGTCAACAAAATTGTGATCAAACTGTACACTGTAACATATTAATACAGTATATTGGGTCTATACGGCTACTTCGGGAACTTTGAACCTACCTATGAACTTACGGAAGATCATTTCTAAAAATACCACTTATGGATACCTACTGTGGAGCTGAATGGCCGGATGGTTGCTGCGTTGGATTCAAGACTTAAAGATCCTGAATTCGAATCTCGACTACGGTCGCGTTGTAGGTGCAATGGGAAAACGCTGCACTCACATTTTTCTCACTTCACCAGCCTCTAAAATGGGTACCTGGCTATAGGCAGTGGAAGGTCTCGTTACAATGCTGGGGATCAGCCTGTGAATGGTAGTAGTACTGTGTGCTGCCCGGGGCGTTGAGAAAGTCTTTAAGTGATCAGGCTTGTTTGGCTAGAAATAGTGTGAGCGATCTTTAGCTTGGAAATGGGATATATAAACTGCATTATTATTCTTATTATTATCACTTATTATGGCAGCATAAATCAGTCAATGTTCGTTGCAAATGGTTTTGCCTTGACCATAAGCTAAAGCGTTGCTTTAAATATCAGCTGCAATTCCCGCCAACTAATAGTGCATTTCCAATAGCCTTGCCCGAAGCGGGTCCAGTAAAGTTTGATAACATGTTCACTGATTAGCGCAACGGCAGGTTGTTTACATGGAGGCAGCCAGCTGTTTCTGTGGGGCCACAGAGATTGCTCAGGATAGTAGACGTAACAAACTAGTAGGAATAATGTGGCCAAGTGGCTACGAAAGATCAAAAGATCGTAGGCTCCATCCCCACTATGCTTATGCTGTAAATGCTTGGAAATCATTTCATTCATTTATTTCTCAGCTCACCCGTCGATGAAATGGGTACCTGTGTATATGCAGTGGAAGATATAGTTTAATAAATACTGGTGATCAGCGTCTCTATATTAGTATGTTGCGCTGTAGTGAATTGGGAAACATATTTCATTGGTCTGGTCAATAGTAATGTGAAGTATTCTGTGAAGTCGAAAGAGCTGGCAAAGCCTGGATGATAGATTTATAAACTTTCTTGTTATTATTCAAGTTTATATCAAAATTAGGCCCTCGGCCAGATATACTGTATTATATTAAATAGAGTAAAATATTATGCAAGGCAAACAAAGAAAGAAAAAATAAGAGACATAAATGTAAAGGAATAGAAAGAAAGAAAGAAAGAAAGAAAGAAAGAAAGAAAGAAAGAAAGAAAGAAAGGAAAGAAAGAAAGAAAGAAAGAAAGAAAGAAAGTGATTGAAAGATGAATCACTTGGCCGTCTTCCTTTATTCCCAAAACAATCCTAGTCTGGATGCAGAGTTTTGGCGAAACGCTGGTGGACAGGGCTAAGGTAGGACAGGGTCTTTTGATATCATTATTCTGCTAACCGTTGGTTGATAGGCCTGATATAAGAAGCAAAGTTGCTGCTAAGGGTTTTTGACATTATTATTCTGCTAACCATTGGTAGATAGGGCTTATGTAAGATGGAACGTTGCTTATTAGGGTCTTGTAATATCATTATTCTGCTAACCGCCTAGAATAGGGCTGATATAAGATGCAACATTGCTGTGGAGTGTGGAGGGTCTTGTGATAATATTATTCTGCAAACCGCTGATGCACAGGACTGATGTAAAAAGTAACGTTGTTGTTCTCGGTCTTGTGATAATATTATTCAGCTAACCATTGGCTGATAGTACTGATGTAAAAAGTAACGTTGTTGTTCTCGGTCTTGTGATAATATTATTCTGCTAACCATTGGCTGATAGTACTGATGTAAAAAGTAATGTTGTTGTTCTCGGTCTTGTGAAAATATTATTCTGCTAACCATTGGCTGATAGTACTGATGTAAAAAGCAACGCTGTTGTTCTTGGTCTTGTGATAATATTATTCAGCTAACCATTGGCTGATAGTACTGATGTAAAAAGTAACGTTGTTGTTCTCGGTCTTGTGATAATAATTATTATTCTGCTAACCATTGGCTGATAGTACTGATGTAAAAAGCAACTCTGTTGTTCTTGGTCTTGTGATAATATTATTCAGCTAACCATTGGCTGATAGTACTGATGTAAAAAGTAACGTTGTTGTTCTCGGTCTTGTGATAATAATTATTATTCTGCTAACCACTGGCTGATAGTACTGATGTAAGAAGCAAAATTGTTGCTAAGATATTGCAGTAGTATTATGCTGCTAACGGCTGATAGACAGTGCTGATATAAGAAAGATGTTACAAACATGCCTGGTTTCGCTCATAATGTTGGCGTCAACAGTCGTGTTACATAAATTAGGTCAGCTGTAATTAAGTGTCTTGCCGTCAGTCAAAATAAGGGTAAGTCGCTTTTTGACTATATGTTGGTATCATCAGGGGCGTAGCGAGGATGATTTTCTTGGTAATTTAGCATCTATTGTATATGCGAACTTTTTTTTTTCTTGGATGGGTGAGAAAAGATCGTTGTGAGGAGATGCTGCATATTGGAATCAACAAAATGACCAAATAGTCAGTCAGTTATTTAGGAGTCCTTGGCTTTTAAAAGTAAAAATAATTGGTAATTGGCTCCAAAAGAGCCAATACCGATTACCCGGTTACGGTCTAACCTGCCAGCCTCTCGGCGCTGATAGAAAAAAAAAACCTGGAGATGTCGTGCACGGAAAAGGCTCTTGCATAAAAAGAAACACAGACCGTAGTCAGAATAGCGGGTAAGCAAATGTTCTGAGATTACTTGCAACCTTTTAAAAGAGTTTATATCTTTACATTGCCTTTGGATGCATTGAGCTGAGGATGTAGGAGCACTGAATCTGTGGATGTGAACAGACGTTCAGATTACCGGCGAAAAGAATTAGCTAAAGTCAACAAAAAGTATATTGTTAATGCATGTAAATGGCTTATACATGAAATAGGACGAAGATGATTTTTTTACATTTCAGATAACATTGAAGATTAATTAACTTGTATTAGACAAACAGATAACATGTTGGTAATATCCGATGCATAGATCACATGGACGATACGCCCTAGGTATCATATAAAAATGTACTATATGGTCATTTCTCAGGTGAAATAAATTTAGACACTGCATTATTCTGGACCAAGATACTAGCATTTAATGTGGGAAGTGGGAAGAGTCTCTCGCTGACAAGGTGGAAGCAGAGGGAAAACTGCGATTAAGGAACAAATTTGTTATATTCAGATAATATGGAAAAGGATCAAACTCACAACAAGTCATATTAATCCATAACTAGTTAGCAATAGAATATTATATAAGAATTAGTTTTTTTGTCTTTTTTTGTGTGCAGAAATGGAAGGACTTTTGATTTTCTGCAGCTAACGCATTTTGGTTTTCAAAAAAAAGGAAAAAAATCACTAAAAATTGCCGATCATCTCAGAGGTACGTCTTGTGACATAGGCCTCAATCTGTCTGACCAAGAGATTGTTATGCAAGTATCTCGTTGTTCGGGATGACAGGTCAGTTCTGATTACAGTTATGGAATTCACGTACAAGTTTTCCTTTTTAAAAAAAAAGGGAAAAAAGTACGGATGTAACAATTCTAGGAGGATATACTGTAGTCCTTTTCATGCTATTAGGAGCGTGGGCGAAAAGTTACGCCGTTGACTCATGACCTGATGATTGCGGGTTTGAATCCTGCCATGGTCAAGATGCGGTTGCTGTAGGAAAGCACTCAGTTCACGTTTTACTCGTCCCACTCATTTGCAAAGCAGGTACCTAGTATAGACAGGGAAAGATATTCTATTACAACTAATAATCAGTGTCTGTATCCGGCAGCGGTACTGTTTGCTTCCCAAGGAGTTGAGAATATTCATGTGTGATCTGGCCTACTGGTATAATAATAGCGTGAGCTGCTCATCATTAGTAGGCTACTTGTATTACATTCATTGTGTGCAACTCCGTTTTTCCGTAAACATTCCCCATGTGAAATACTAATAATAATAATAGCAACAATAATAATAACAACAATAATAATAATAATAATAATGCTGATTATAACTCTGTGTCCAGGCTAATGCCCGTTCACGCGAATTCACACTATTATTACCCCAGCAAACTAGATCACTATAGGTCTTTCTTAACTCCCTGGGTTGTATGCAGTGTCGCTGCCATTAGTATTCTGACAATATCGTTTATTGCCTATAGCCAGGTACCCATTTTATAGACGAGTGGACTGATGGAAATGTGGATGAAATACTTTCTTAAGGCACGTACAACACGACCGTGGTGGGAAATCGAACCTCACGACCTTTGAATCTTCAGTCCAACGTCCACAACTATTCGACCACACTTCTCTATGTACGACACTATACACCACAATGACGTTATGTTAGATCGCTCACCTGCCTCCATCAGGTCAACTATTGACAAGATGACAGGTGCACCAGTATACAGCTAACCCATAACATTACCTCAGTGATCAATATATCCAGGGTCATTCCATGGTAACTGACTGAACATTTAGACAATACTTTTCAAACAAAAAGCACTCGCACATTTACCTATAATCTATTTTATTTAGTTTTCTTTACACAGATTTTTTTTAAAAAATGGCAAATTAATTGACAAAACTAACATTAGACTTAATAGATAAATTGGATCTCATATGATCACACCTCATAGGGCTGGTAATTGATGGGACAGAAAAAGTACTTTCGTTTTTATTTGGTAACCCAAAGTAGTAAAATTGGTGAAATTCAACTACTGATAATAGACAAAAAACATGTTTTTTATACACTCAGATAATGCATATTAACATGTGGATAAAGCAATTTTATCCAACAACAATAATTCAGCACACTAGGCTCATCTTTCTGAGTAACTGATGAGACAAAAAATTGGTAACTGATGAAACACAGTGGTAATAAAATATTCTAGAGAAGAAATTTACTTTGCAAAGAAGAAAGTGAACTCTTCCTTCCAAATACACTGAACTGTTCCAAATATTCTGCACATTGATGCACCTACTTGCTTTATAGTAAGCTGCATTTGAAAAAAAAAATTGGCCCTCGGGTAACATTTTACATGGAATGACCCTCCAGTCAAGAACAAAAGCAAGAGGATTACGGTAGAAAGGGATGAAGAGGTAAGTACATGTCTTTTAGGCAATTCTCACTCGGAGAGCAAAGCACCAGAAGATCTTCAGAGGAACATACTCTAGTATAGCAATCGTTTAAGCTATTTGGCTTACTAACACTCTAAAGGGGCTGGGTGGCCACACTTGGGTCACGAGTCCCATGTTTCTGTTGACTTGGCAGTTCTGTATGTGTGCTGTTGCTGTCCGTCCATCCTGGACTCAAGTGGTAAAGTCGGTTCAATTAGTAGCATCTCTTTTGTGGTTGAGAATTGTACGACGATATCTGGTCACATTTTGGATGCTCTGGTTCCCTCAGAGAACTTCTGACAGTCCGGAAATCTACTGCTGTTTTCCAGTCGTCCGTAGCATCCAACACTGTTGCCACCCAAGGACCGATGGATTTGTTGCCGATACGTCGTGTTTCATCACAGAAACATCAGAGCTATCATGCCTTTTTAATCTTCTGTTATTGGCCGTTCATAATTAGTCAGTTTCAACAAAGCTCGCGCCCTGTTTAAGAAAAATGTAAATGTAAATACAGTAATGTGATTTCATCATCAAATCTTGCTTCCGAAAGTAAAAAACTGCATCAACCAATAAAAGCCAAAGCTAAAGTTATAAGGGACAATATCAGCCAATCATATTTCTCAGAATATGGAAAAGTAGAGAGCGGAAGGAATGATTGGTGGAGTTGTGGCGTGGGATTTTCCGGATGATAATACATGCATAATACCTAAAAGCTGTATATTTGTAACACCTCGCGTCCTTCCAACTGTCAGCTGGTAGGGTGTGAGGCGTTACAAATATACAGCTTGAAATAAATAGTGCATGCGCAAAGACCGTATCGTTATAGAATAGTGATAAGGCCTTTGCGCAGGCATCTCTCGCGCCGGTCTCTGAGGTCATTTGAAGGCAAATCCGTGAGTTCCTGTTTGTGACAAACCCATGGAATTTTCCCAAGGTGTGTTTATGTAAGGGATAATGAGGCAAGGTTAGGTAGAGCAAGCAATTTTGGGGGAAAGTCCATAACTATTACCCAGGGACTTTCGTAGAAGCACATTTTCCTCCTCATTCGTCAAGCTACTCTAAAACCTGCCGTCACCCAATAACACCTTGTTAAGAGTCCCACGATCTTCCTTATTTGTTCATCTAAAGATTTTTTTCCAGTCCGTTGGGAATATCTTACCGTAAACAGCAACCCTCCAATGGAGCCTATGAGGAAACAGTGTCGCCGCAATTGTAACGAAAGAACGACAACACGAAAGTCATAACTGTCAGTAGTGTATCTGTTAAATATAATTATGCCACTCTGCAGCCACAGCTCCTCCAGTATTTGCTAGAATTTCTTTGCACACTGCAAACATGTGCTGTTGTTGCGCATCCTGTATGCACTATAGTCTACTAAAACAGTTTTTAAAAAATGTCTTATCGCCTATTTGCTTGACCCCATGTCACTGCCCGTATTGTACTTGTAGTGTCTCCATGGGGAAGTCCGAATATACAGCAAGTGATCCAGACACGGAATTACACACGCATAGACGCCACTGTCACCGAGTCGTTCATGCCAGAAATAGCTTTATCAGCCATCTGACAACTCACCGTCACCTGCAACCTCAACAACCCAAAGTACTCCTCATGGACATGGTAGACAAACAACAACAACAACAACAACAGCAGCAGCAATAATAATAATAAAAAACAGCAATAATAACAACAAAAAACAACAGCAATGTCAACAACAACAGCAGTAACAACACACCAACACCACCACCAGCGGCAACAACAAAATAAACTAACAAATGGAAGCAACAAAATAATTATGAAATGAATATCTGATGACGAAAGCACATAAATATATTTACGCTTTAGAAAACTAATACTTTTGTTTTTCTAGTGTGAATATACTTTATTTATAAGAGACATCACATAGTACAATTAGCAACACCCACAATGACATTGACAATGGGTGATAACAGGGCGGCCTGTGATGTACAGAACAATTTACATTACACTAATTACAATCTGAGCTTTTCTATCGCTGCGAGATTACATTCTCAAGATGGTAGTTTAGAAAGGTTGCATTTACCCAAGTATTGGAAACCAGTCATCGTCATTGCCTCAGAAAGTCTTCTACTACAGCAGTTACGTAGATCACAACTCTCATGAAACAATCCAACTCATATTTCATTTCATCGAGGAATCAAGAGTTACTGGTTTCGTGTCAGATACTAAGACCCCGTCTATTCGCGGGCATGTTTGTGTGAAACAGACCACCAAATTATATTATCTACTTGCTGTCATATAACCTGTCGTAAAGAAATTGTGTTTAGGCTCGTGACACAAAAGCCATAAGGCCACAATATTGTTTTTCGACCATAGCCGCCTCTCACAAAAAAAAAGGCCAATCAAATTTGGCTTCATAAAGTCATAACTGGCAACCAGTGCAAAATATCCGCTGATGTCCCGGTATGACTGCCAAACATAAAAGCCAGCTATAAAAAAAAATTGTTTGGAGGTGGCAACAAATAATTTTTTTTTTTTTTTAAATCCTAAATCGGATGCACAACAGCTGCAGACCACAAAAGGTTTCTACAGCCAGGTGACTGTTCCTTTTCTACCACGAGCCATTGGCTCCTTGTGGCATGAAAAAGTCTGCGGATGGGACTCCGTGTGGTCTCCTCACGTCTTACATAGAATCATGTTATCGCAGTGTCATCCCCCCAACCCGCCTGGACCCAGGTCCTGCTTCAAGGGACGGGCTACCAGCTGGGCAAAATAGTGCCGAATGTCTCTCTGGGGGGCTGGCTGTCCTGGTACAGCTTTTGCAGGCGGGCACCTGGCCAGGTGGCCACCCCGGTTTCTACAGCCAATATGTAACGCATACAGCAAATTGAGCAAAATCAGTCCAGTCAAAAAATACTCACATTGATTGGACCACAGTAAATCTATTACAATCTGACAAGCGTGAAAACTAAACTGCGCAATGCGCATGCGTTTGTTTGTGTTGAGTTACCAGTTTTTGATAACAGTAGCTGTTTTACGGCCAAAATCACAAATTAAATGAAATGCAAGCTTTTACGCTGCGTTTCTTTTATCGGGTAACTCTTTGCGTTTACTGTTGGCTATTTCTGCTACTGTAAATGTTACGAGAAAATAAGCCAGCTTGTAAGATAAATTAGAGAACATGATGCATTACATGGCTGCCAAAATTGTATATGGGCTATTCAGGCATATTATACGGTCTTAGTAACAAGTCAAAGCTTCACTGTTTTTCCTAAGTAGAAAAGCTGATGTCTTAAACTAAGGTTAACAGTTACTCATTTTGTCCAGTTCAAGGTATGGATGAAATTGGTATTCTGTTGTGAAACAGTGGTACTATGCCTTTAAGATTAAAATTAAATACATGGTCACATAGTGTGAGTCGTACTCAGAAACTGAAGACTTTCAGGTCTAAGATTTATGTGTTTGACTTGTGAGCTGGGCGGTTTACGCTGTAGTGTACTTGGGAAAGACACTTCACTTCCATTTCCTCACTCTGACTCAGGTGTAAATGAGTACCTGACTTTAGAGCTGGGGGACCAAGGAGCTGCATCGCTGACGACCATCAATGACTTTATTATGTATTTCGTTTGTAATATTATGTACAAAACGTGGATTATGTGTATTGTCATATGTATTTGAATTATGAATGAAATGTATAACATTGTATGACAATTTTCCTACGGGGTAAATAAAGTCGTATTTTCATTTTCATTTTGGACAGGACAACCTTAGAAACAGGCATGTCGATTCAGAAAGCCTATCAATATTAGAAACGAAAAGGTAGGCTTGAGCAGTGCACAAAGTTAAAACCGTGTCTAGTGTTGTCAAGTCATATTTTACGAAACAGTCACACTGAATCTGAAATCTACAAACAATAAATGCACATAAAGCTCTCAAAAGGGGCCAAAATGCGGCCATCTGTTTAAAATCGGAAAGAGTGACAATTATTGCCATTTTTATAGAAATCTGAAATGTGGGAAGATAACACAAAAGAAGACATAAAACATTTAAACAATGTCTCACTTCAGTTTCTAATTATGCATTTAAAGTTCATCTGGCACACGTTTTAAAACATACATGCTTCTTTCTCTTGGAAATGATGATACCCAAAAAGTAGCCACACGTGAAGAAAAAAGCGCCAACAAACTTGAATAGTAGCCAAATTTAGCTCTTTGGGAGCCAACCTTGCAACCCTGAAATTATCCGAGGATAGTTCCTTAAACAGAACAGCTTTATATTCTCAGTTAATGAGAAGAATTATAAGCGCGAAAACATTACTTATTACATGCACAAACATACTAGCGAAACTGAACTTAGTCGATTTTTTAAATAGACAATTCCAGTAAGTTTGCCCTCCTTGAGGGATTAATAATACTGCTGATACAAAAACAAACCAAAGCAAAACTAAAAACAATATAAAACAAGGCGGTACACGGGATCTCGAATACAAGGGGTCATCGGTCAACATGGATTTTTCGCCGTTATAACCGAGATGTCCTCGAAAGCGAGGTCCGAGGAGTGGCAGGGTGATAGGGGAGTGTAACTATACAGAGCAGAAACATTTCAGTGTTACTTCTGTTAAGTGTGATTCAAATGAAAAAAAAACAACAAAACAACGAGTATTTAAGAGTATCCCGTTACATGCGAGATCCTGTCATTTGCAAGGCTTTTATAAAAGTACATTATTCAAAATGATGAATTCATAATATGTGAATATGAGCTACAAAGCGCAAGGAAATTAAGACTAAGCACATATACAAAATATACAGTAAAGCATTATATTGCAGATTATTCACAGTACTATATTGTGTCCATTAAATAATCAGTATATCAATCTGAACATTATTCTTTCGTGTACACCTATGAACTAGGGAGGTACTTAATAAATTAGATCAAAACAATAATATGTAACTTTTAGTTTAATCGATTTTATTGACTTTCTGGTAGATTTTGATAACCATTTCGGAAATCATGTAAAAGCTATAATACTTCAGGACGCAACAATTTTATGAAAAAAAATCAGGTCTTTTCATAGAGTATTGATTAAAAAAAAACCCTAACATTGTAAGTCCGTTTTTATCTAAACTTTATATAGTAAAGCACAAGGCTATGGGTCAACAGGAGAAAAGACGAATTTACGTTTTTCTTGGTCCTGTTCTACGGACTACGGTCTTTTAAATTGCTTGAATTTAAATATCATGCATATTGCTTCACTGGACACCTATGCTGCTCCTTGTTTGTTTGTTTGTTTGTTTGTTTGTTTGTTTGTTTGTTTGATTGATTTATAGAGTGCTCGTCCTCACTATCTGTATACCAAAGTTAAGCATATACATGCCTGTACTTAGCAATGAATATATTTTTAGAAGTCAAACTGATAACAGCATGCACCATCCTACAAAAGCATTGCATTTCTTTAGCTAAACTGTCTTTGTTCTCAAGGAAGGGAAAAAGGGTGTTGGTATTCATAGTATATACACTACAGTCCACCAGGTTCATCTGAAGGTTTTTCTCTGAATTCATTATGAGTGGTAAATAAATGAAAATCGAGTGCATTGCAGTGTATTGTGTTCATGTCCAATGGTATTGTGAAATGATAAGTGTTGGCCTATGGTCTGATAAAAGTTTTGAACTTGAACTTGAGAATCCCATGAATGCCCATGCACAGAAAACCGATCATTTTGACGTATATTTTCACAGATTAGGCTAAAAGTAAATATTACATAAATAAATATGTATAAAACACAAAAGCTCCTTTTTCATTATTTCCAGAACGCCGTAAGAAAGCAACGGGTAAAAGTCAAAACTTCACACACGATATATTGTTATTTGTTGTTGTGCATTTTGAGTATTTTTGTGAGTGACTGGATAACAGTTTAGGCGCAGAAACTTTTTTAAAAAATCAACAATATTTTGCATTCATTACCTCTTACTATGTGACTCCCAAAATATTGCTCTTGAATGCCAAAGACCTTGCGGTCAGCCCCTGTGTTCCTGGGAAAAATGCAAGACAAAATCCTTATTTTTAATCGAAAAAGTCGCGTCGATAATTAATAATTTGTGACCATTAAAACTGGATAATACATGAATTTGTGAGCTGGCAGTTTTGTCATCCAAGATGCCTTTCAGAGAACAATGGTACATTCTAGTATAGGTACAGTTTAAATGTGTTCAATCTCTTTAAACTGGTTCTGACGGCATTATTGGAAAACATCTATGATTTAAAGCACAGAAAAATCACAGGCATTGTATAGGGACTATCACTTTGTTTCCTACATGATAAGAGAATGGATATACAATATTTTTACAAGCCTCATTCCCCCCTAGATTATGACACTATTCATCAAATTGGGTGGCAAAAACTCGTTAATAATAGAGGGTTATTTATGCACACGGTACGCTATCCCTTCCGCCAATCGGCGTGCGCAAACTTCAGGGTATGTCAGCTTCATGATCTTGTTAACGAAATTTACAGGATTTCTGGCGTTCGACCCTTGCTTCTAACCATCAGCTTTGGCCCTTGGGGAAGCCCCATGACACCGCCCTTAATACATGCATAAATTTAAATCTTAAAGTACTCCAAGCCTACTCAGTCTGTCTGACACTGAGACCGCCTACATCTGACTGCTTGATTTCCTTCACAGGCAATAGAGCTTGGTTAAGCAGGATTAGAAAAGAGAAAGCACGCATGAGTGAGCTCTTAGACAATGATAACGTCAAGGCACTGTCCTAATTTTGCATTTCCCCCTCTAATCCTACTCCCAATCCTGCCCGTAACTCTAACTCAAGCATTAGGCGGAAGCGACCCTGGATGTTGCTGACGAAATTTGCTGGATTCGGGGTTAAAGTTGAGCTCAATACTGTGCCGTGTGCAGAAACTCAACCCTCTATTCTCTCAAGGGCTTCAAAAGAGTAGATTGTTCTTATTACGACTGAAGCTGACTCTCGTTATCATACTCTGACTGCGACATGCACGCGCGAAGAAGATTTTTGCTCCCTTCCTTCTCCACGTCTCTGACTCCACCCACCGAGTCGTAGGTAATGTCTATGTCGCCTCTGGACCCGCTCTCGGGCTGGAATTTGCCCTCCCACTCCGTTCTGAAGCCACTCACGTCTTTGCCCGCCTTGGTCACAGGATCACCTGATTGGGTCTTGGATTTATCACAACCTCTCGTGCCTTCCGATCGCCCCTCCTCTTTTCCCGTTCCGCTTGGTCCCGGTGTCGAGTCTTCTCCGCAGCCTTTGCCATCTGTGGACGCTTCTTGATCGTCTCCTTTGCTTTTCTCATCACCCTCCAGTCTCTCACCCTCTTCATCCTCTGCCAGGGATGGAGTTAAAGATTTCTGAATGCTGAGTCTGGAGATCTCGAAAGTTCCAAATTTGCCGGTGTTGTAAGGGTACAAGACTTCTCCGTCGTTTCTGGAGTCCATCCCAACCTGGCTCCGAAGGTCCTCACCTTCGTCCTCGACGTCATCGTCAGCACTAACGGTAACGGGGATTTCTCGGCTGTAGTCATCTGTCATAGTCTTACCTAGTAACCAGTATGTTGTCATCGGACCTTTGTCCTGAAAGTAGAAATAAATCGTGAAAAATCAGGAATACTTTTTTTTTGTTGGTTCCAGCACGTTAGCCGGGAAAATAAGAAGAGCTTGGACGTAAGGTAGAAAATGTAGAATTTAAAGTTACACTGGGATTAATAGTTTGGTAATAATGGCAACCAACATTTACCATCTTAAATTTGTTAGTGTTACTTTTTATCTAAGGCCTTGTGTCTGAGGAAGATATATTAGGAATGAACGGTGGTATGTATGCTAATAAATAGGTATCAAACACCACTCGCTAAATCAGCCCACTGTTTTCTAGCTCTTCCGCATCAGTCGCAGCCATTTTGGCCTACGTAGAGATTCATAGTTCTGCTGCTTAAAATCTCGGGGGACGGTCACAGAAAAAAATAACCACCCCTTTCGTTCACCCACAGGGATCAAAACAAACTAGCTCAGTGTCATATTATGCTATCCATCATCATGCAGGGTATCACTTTCATGCCTAATATATTAATAAGAGAAGACGTCGCGAAACTGAATCGATCGGAAGATTCCTAAGGATGGTAGGGGACATTTCTCGAAAGTATCTGTCTTCCAATATTTATTTTATTTTGGAATGTGTTTCTTTTGCAATTATGGAGAAAATAGGAACATTCCAGTTGCAGGCAGTCTTCACAAGACTATTTATTCATCCATCCATCCATCCATCCATCCATCCATCCATCCATCCATAATGTAGGAGAGATTCCATGATTAAATGAACCGCTTGCCGGGAACTTGGAATATAAATTGAGGTGTTTTCACCAAATAAACCCATGTTTCATTAAGAATGGTTTAGAAATGTGTTCGTTCGTTTTGGAAGCCTAACTGTCATCCTTGGAACAGTAGGATCTCAGTCTGTCTCAGAGCCAAAGCAATACCAGAAGCGCAGTATAGTAGAGGCCAGAGGCTACATTCAGTCACTCACTGTGCCTCCATAATAGTCTATGTCAATTTTTAAAGTTTTGAGGAGACTGATAATGACTTTATGGCATACCAAAAACAGCGTATCTCAGTAACTGCAGTTTGGCAGGAAATGATAAGCGCATTATATTTCTTTACATCTCAGCATGGGCCTTGATCTAATAAACAACATGGTATGTTTATATTCTACTTTGGCCTGGGTCTGACTTAAGGTCTTTGACACCTATTGTTTTTTCTTCTTTTGGCCCTATTAACATTTTGCGTTATTCTAAATATACCACTGTGATTTGGGGAAATTTCTTCCATGGAGGTTAAAGTACTTCTTTTGCCCGATCTTTTAACGGGAAGAAAAAGGGGGGTCAACGCCCAAAATTTTTCACAAATGTCTTTTGAAAAAGATCACCTCAAATTCTGATTTGGTCCCCAAATTTCCATTTGGCTGGTTTTGACCGCGTGCGAATACATAGGTCTACACATTTTATTTTTTTATCTAGAAGGCTCAAATTGTACCTGAAACTTTAAAATTGGATGCTTTATTTAGATCACAGGTCATATACACATTTCTACACCCTAACACTGGCTGGCAGGGCCCCAAAAAAGGGGGATTTTATAGATTAGCGGATTAATTGGGTTGTACACTATGAGTGATTTGCCCTTCTAATAGGTGTCACAAACCTTAACCGTATCTCAGTAACTGCAGTTTGGCAGGAAATGATAAGCGCATTATATTTCTTTACATCTCAGCATGGGCCTTGATCTAATAAACAACATGGTATGTTTATATTCTACTTTGGCCTGGGTCTGACTTAAGCCATCACGACAGTGTGATTACGAGCGATTTTTTTATTGCTTGCTTGGAATTTTCCTTCGTCTTCATTTCTTTAATGTTGACTTATAAGAAGATCGTATTCCACAACTTAAGTCATATCGTAATGTTGTTGTAATTTTGCTCAGAACTTTAGCCTGGATGTGATGAGACCATCGAAGTTTATCTTCCAAATAAAAAAAAAACAAAAAAAACTTAAAAACAGAACAGGGAGGAAGGGAAAAATTGACCTCTCTATAGTACTAAATCGTCGTCTGTGTGGTATCAAAGCGTTGTATACAGTCTTTTTTTTTGGGTTTATTTTTTTCAAATTTTAATTATAATATACAATAAAATGTTAGATACGCCAGTACTGTAGTGATGCTTTCCATATAACTTACCTTGATGTTGATGGAACCTCTCATGGCCATAACGTAGTCGCCGTGTTTTCGTAGAGAGTGGTATGTGCTGGCACTAAGTTGGATCTTGTTGGCTGAAACATTCAGGTTACATTCAGAGTAAGTGTCAGCGTAAAGTTTTATAGGTGATGAGCGTACATACAACAGACACAAGAACCACACAGACACGAGAACACACACACACACACACACACACACACACACACACACACACACACACACACACACACACACAACACAAACACAGACACAGATACAAAGACACACACAAACACATAAATACACACCCATCATCTATCAACCCTCCTTATATCAAGGTCTTTATATGATAGTCTAAACGGTACTCTTAGAACGACCGAATTCTTCCATCATTTCCTTGGGAGTCATGTGTGGATCGTGGATCATGGCTTCTTTACAGATGCAGTATTAATAGACGTGGCTACAGGATTTGGAGTCTCTAAACAGAGATCATCTTCTAGACCATAATACTATCTCTAACTATCTCTATACTATCTTTAACACGCCTCATCCATCTGAAGATGCAATAGACATCCTTGCATATCCCGCAGACCGATCCGGTCTACCAGACTCTCCTTGCGATTTGGCCAGAGGCACCTCACGTCAGCACCAAGCTCTGCAGAACTCACTTAGACCTGTAGTGGTTCCATCAAATTCTCCACTACTGCAAACTTGAGGGCATGTCGAGGAACGCAAGAGAAGAAGGAGCAGATATACACATGTGTTCCAACAAAACGATACTCACACACTCCGTAGCTTTTCATACGTGAGGCCACGTTAATGGTTTCTCCAAAGAGACAGTACCTCGGCAGCATATTTCCTACAACACCAGCCATGCAAGGACCTGAAAATTAAACAGGATGGGGTGAACGACTGGGCATTCGTTTATTCGTGTAAAAGGGAGAAAGACAAGGAGGCGGGAGAGGAAGAATCATGGAGGGAAGATGAGACAGAACGGAAGAAAAAGAGTGACAGAGACCGTAAAAAAGAGGAAGGTTGGAGTGAAAGAAAGAGATTAAGAATAAAATGAATAGATAGAGAGAATTGGGGGCAGGGGGAGAGCGAGAGGGAGAAAGAATGAATGGAAGAGTGTAAGAAAGATGATTTTTGATAAAGCTTTTAGCTGCTTGTGCAGAAGATTGCTTGGTTGACAAGCAAGTCACTTGAAGTCAGACTGACTTGTGATCTGTGCTGGGGAAGAGATCTTGAGGGAGTGTGTAAACATGAATAAGGATTTCTAGATTCAAGAAAGTTAGTCAGACTCGAAGTCAGTGACATCTTGAATACAAATATTTGAAATAACTCGATAGGAATTAATGGACATGGACAGGGAAATTAGAAAGTGATGGACGGAGGAGAAAGAAAGAAAGAAAGAAAGAAAGAAAGAAAGAAAGAAAGAAAGAAAGAAAGAAAAAAAGAAAGAAAAAGTGAAAGAAAGAAAGAAAGAGCACCCGTGAAATTATCAAATTCATAACTCTATAGTCAAAACAGAACTTTATTCTACCAAGGAATCTGGCTGGCCGCTGCCGTGGAAACATTTACTTCCATAGCCTGACACAGTTTCCTGATTCATCTGGGTTGCGATAGGTTTTAAACCTACGAGCCCTGACACCCTGAGTTAATACGCCCCTGGTGCCTAAGTTCCTGACCTGAGTTTGCTCTTCTCCCGGTTTGCCGGGATCTCGGTAGAGCTTCAGGGGGGG
>JAWQUT010000444.1:46110-65186 GCA_033807755.1 Ellobium chinense
ATAGCCCACACCTGTGTTTATACCAATCCTGAGCTGCAGTTTGCAGTCGAAGTTTTTGGAGAAGCTCTTGTCGACCATCCGCTGCAAGTTCAGTGCGACGTCTGCAATTTCAGCAGAGTGTCTGTTCCCGATTCTGCGTGGGACCCCTGAAAGTAATGAAAATAAAAGTAATATAACAATTACAGTACTAATATTAGGTATAATAAAAAATAATGTATATAAGTCTCGTCCTCAGGCTAATGCCCATCCCTATGAGTTGTAAGACCCAAAACACCAAATCACTCAAAGATTTTCTCGGCTCCCTTGGAGCTTGGCAGCTTGTAGCGCTGCTGTCATTTACAGGCACTGATCACTAACGTTCTCACAATATTTTGGCTGTCTTCAGTAAGGTACCCATTTACGATAGGGGTGGACAGAGGAAAATGTGAACAAAATGGTTTTCCGAGGAATTGACGATGTGACCATAGCGGGAATGGAACCCATAACCCTTAGATCAAAGGGTCCAATGCCTAAATTATTTGGCCACGGGATAGATCTTCAGACTGCTTGATCGATTGATCTGTCATCTTTTGTGCCGTAAATATATTAGATGGAATATCACGGATCGATCAGTCAGTCTCATCAGCTAAGTCTATACATGCCACACGAAAAATGCAACCATCAATTTGAGCATATCGGGTGAATGATCTTCAGAGAGTAAGCAACCGATCGACCGAGGGACCAACTAGTCAGCCAGAGACTCGCAAATACGATAAATAAATAACTTGTTTCATAAATCTGATAGCAAACAAAGACTCATTACAGATCCTCTATGTATATAGCTAACACATATTATGTGATAAATTGCTATTCCGGTATGTATTTATTTAGACCTTGCTGTTCGGGCATACAGCTAAGCTATTAAACGGCAGGTCGTACACGGTTAGCTAAAGTCCTCAGCCAAATCAAAGCACGTATCCGATATGACCATGTAACAACCACACATACCCGATACGAGCATATAGCTGTCACACCTACCCGATACGAACTAACAACTATTCGTATCACTCTTTCCCGATATGACCATGTAAGTAACACGTTAACTGGATACGAGCTAACAACCACTCGTATCACAGCAACCAGTTACAACCAATTAACTATGACACCTACCGAACATAACCATTTCAATGACTTGGTACTTTTACGTGTATAAAAAATACAAGATACTAACTAACATTTACTAACATCACATCAGGCAAATACGACCACGCAGCCATTACACTTTATCCAATATTTCCGTTCACACCTAGACGATATGGTCATGTCATCATCACATTATTCTATCCCATAAGAACTAACAACCACCCGTATCACACTTACCCGATACAACTATGTAACTGTCACACTCACCCGATGCAACCATGTAACTGTCACACTTACCTGATTCGACCATGTAGCTTTCACACCTACCCGTTTCAACCATATAACTATCACACCTACTCGATACTACCATGTAAATATAATCTCATATCTACCTTATACGACCATGTTACTACAATAATACATGTACTTTATATGACCATGGAACATAATAATTATTCCACGTACTTTATACTCGTATGATACCTACCCGATACGACCATGTAACTATCATTGATAGCCTCCACCTTGTACACCTCGTGGTTCAGTAACAGTTCATCAATAGCACCGTACAGATTGTTCATCAGGTCTATGATCTCCAGAGGCGTGCGTTCAGTGGACATGCTGGTGAGGCCAACGATGTCTGAGAACATGATGGTCACTGACTTAAAGTACTCCGCATCAAATTCCTTGTTCCTGCCAAGAATCTCAGCCACCGGCGGCGGTACCATCTGATACAGCAACTCATTCATCTTCTTCATCTCCTTCGATAATTCCTAAAATATAGAGAGAAGGTGTTTAAAGATCCTCCTAGGGTATAAAAGAAGAGGGCAGATATGATGGGACATTTCTTTAAGTTAAATTTAATCGGATGCTTCACATGAGAGCTCTATGCTGCCTTAATTTCACAAGTAACACATTTCATACTATGAACTATGCAGATTGGCTGTTTATCTCTCCTCAGAAGGTCTTTGACACCTATTGTTTTTTCTTCTTTTGGCCCTATTAACATTTTGTGGTATTCTATGTATACCACTGTGATTTGGGGAAATTTCTTCTATGGAGGTTAAAGTACTTCTTTTGCTCGATCTTTTAACGGGAAGAAAAAGGGGGGTCAACGCCCAAAATTTTTCACAAATGTCTTTTGAAAAAGATCACCTCAAATTCTGATTTGGTCCCCAAATTTTCATTTGGCTGGTTTTGACCGCGTGCGAATACATAGGTCTACACATTTTATTTTTTTATCTAGAAGGCTCAAATTGTACCTGAAACTTTAAAATTGGATGCTTTATTTAGATCACAGGTCATTGTACACATTTCTACACTCTGACACTGGCTGGCAGGGTCCCAAAAAAGGGGGAATTTTATATATTAGCGAATTAATTGGGTTGTACACAATGAGTGATTTGCCCCTCTAATAGGTGTCACAAAACTATAGTGACGAACACTGAAAGTATTCTAGTAATTGAAATGCGATAAGGCAAGTCTGAATATAGGGAGTTTCCAGGGCTATTTGAAGCGGGGCTTGTCTCCCGACGATAACGATCGGACTGCACAGTAGTATGGTAGTAAAAAGTAAACTTAAAAAAAAAACCACATTTATAGAGTCCTGCATAAGCCTTAGGAATAGTAGTCCACCCTTTGAAGGAAGGGCCAGCGTTGATTTTTTGGGACTCTTAAAGTCCCCTACAGCAGCTACCCTCTTGGGAGACTTCCAAATACCCTATGATAATTATCTCAGACTATAATCGTCATTATTATCGGGGCAGAGTAATATGTTGTCTTTGTACCATGAGTTTTTATGCCTTCTGATCTTAAAGTGCGACTAAAGTGCTAGAAAATATGTGATTTCCGACAGTTTTTATATTTTCAATATCAAGTTTTAGATCAAAAGTTATCATTTTTGCTGAAAAATAATATTTCGAAATTAATTTTACAACTTTTGACCTATTCTGAAATTGAAAGAAAAAAACCGTACCGGAAACGTCACGTCAGCGCGGAAGTCGCGGTGTTTTCGATCGAGAACAATGACAGCACCGGTCGAGCCGTATCAGTTCGAGCCCCTGCGCCGAAAAACAGATGACGAGGACATAATTGAGGAGAAGACTATTGGACCACCATTTCAGGAATGGTAAGCAAGCATTCTGTCGCAGTTTAGCTCTCTGTATGGTAGACCAAGTGCTAGTCTAGACTACTCTCAACTTAGTAGACTAGTCTCGATCTAGATCTAACTTTGCTAGCATGCATGTCCACATCAGTGTTTACTTAAACGGATGCCTCCACGTGCTGTACGGTGTCTTCTGTGGATCCATCTCTAGATTTACAGTTTACCCCACAACAATAACCCATTGTTTCCACGTGGGAGCGAGCGCTACTGGGTGCAGCGCCACGCGTAATAGCCTTGAGCCCGACGCGTAATAGCCATGAGGCGTGTACACCGGTGTTGGTGACGTCACATATTTCTGGCGAGGCGAGCAGCGGTGACGCTTACACAGGAGGGCATGGGCATGTGTTTCTTTGTGATTTCTTCGAAACGCGTTAGATTTGATGGGTTTGAGAAGGTCAGTAGGAAGTTTGAATCACTGATGCATGTTAAAATAGTAATTTCACAGGATTCTGTGCACTACACCATAAAAGTACTTTTGTCGCACTTTAATGCGGTTTCTAGGATTTTCATGCTTAGAACATTAAGTTCCTTTCTATCTCCTTAACTTAATATGCCTTAACAATAAAAAAAAAAAAACTAGATTCCAGATTAAGGTCAGGGCGCCTAGTGGCCTCCGATTATCTAAACTCTGGTGAACTTTTATGGATAGTTGTTTGTCATCTATCCCGGTATCTGTATACCCTTTCCCGTGTAGTTGTGGTCAAGCCGTCCTGACCTTTGAAACATAAATTTGTAAGCACGTGAACTTAACCATAAATATCTTCGAAGTCACAATGGAAATACGTTTGCAAGTAAAGTTTGACAATATGTGTTGGTACCGAAATGTTTCTGCATGTTCGTCATCTAGGCCAATTAATGTTTGGGGGTTTTATCTTTGTTTGACCCAGCAGGGTAACCGCTCTTAGGAACTATAATAAACATCATCAGATACCTAGCCAACAATGAAATGTTTCCTTCCCATTTGCATTATTATTTTTTAAAAAGTTTCAGTTAATTATTTCTCATCTAGACATTTCTATCCATGGACCTTGACTTTGTGTGCAGAGACTTATAATGAACATCATGGGATTGTCGAGTAACATCATAAGGTAGCAAATCACACCTTTTTGCGATACTGACTTTGACATTATCAAGCGAAGATGTACAGTCTCACCTTTGTCTTGTGGACCAAAGCTACAGCGTATCTCTGTATGTCACTGGTGAGTGTCTCCACTGAGTAGATGACCAGAGGACACATGAGGAACACGATGACCAGGAAACAGGCGCTGATGGTCAGGTTCTGTTCTTCAGTCTGTGGGTCAAAAATCAAATAACATACAGCTGAGGACACCATTGAGTGACTTAGCCAGGCTGGTGTCGCATAAGCGGGCAATGTCTTGATAGGAGATTCATAAACCTCTTTGTTATTCTTAGTTATATCATCATTACAGAATTTAACATTGTTATTCTTATCATTATCATTATTATCATCATCATTATCATCAGTACTATAATTACATTATTATTATGAATAGTAGACGAAGTGGTAGTAATAGTAGTAGTAGGAGTGGTAGTAGTAGTAGGACTAGTAGCAGGGTAGCAGTGATAGTGATAGTAGTAGTAGTAGTAGCAGCAGCAGCGGCAGTGATAGAAGTAGTAGTTGTGGAAGTGGTAGTAGTAGTGATAGTAGTAGCTGTAGTAATGGTAGCAGTAGAAGTGCTAATAGTGGTAGTGCTGGTAATAGAGAAAATAGTAGAAGTACCAGCAGTTGTGGTTGTAGTAGAAGTTATAGTAGTAATAACAGTAGTAGTAGTAGTAGTAGTAGTAGTAATAGGAGCAGCAGCAATAGGAGTAGTAGTAGCAGTAGCAGCAGCAGCAGTAGTAGTAGTAGTAGTAGTAGTAGTAGTAGTAGCAGTAGTGATCGTAATAGTAGTGACAGCGATAGTAATAGTAGAACTGGTATTTTAATCCCACAATGGTCTTACCTGAATAATCTCTTCCAACTGCCCATTAATGAGATAAGCCAGTTCTTGCTGGATAATGAGCAGTGTATCTAAATACAAGGTCATGTTATCAAACCACCATTGACCTGTAGAATAGAATCAATAACACCATGTGTTTTGAGAATGTAACCAGAGGCAGATCGCTTTTCGTAATAGCCCTTTTTTCTTCTGATCGGCAAATGTCGGTCCGTGTGTTTATGTGCGTGTCTGTGCGTGAGATTTGTAAGTGTGTAGAAGGGGGCGAGAGAATTTCTGTTTTCCTCAATCTCTTCCCTTTTTTTTTTATTTCTCTCCACTTCATCCCTTTTTATGGCTATCTCTCTTCCTGTTTCTCTCTCTCTCTCTCTCTCTCTCTCTCTCTCTCTCTCTCTCTCTCTCTCTCTCACACATAGCTTCGAAGTTTCATTCAATTCCATCCTGAAGATCCACAGACCTTTCGTAATGGACGCATCCGTGTACATAGTATGCTGAATCTCCGATCGGAAACTCTCAATGACCGCTGTCAGATTGGTCCCTGTAGCAGTAACCCCTCCCTGGTAAATAGGGTCCACCGCTTCCGAGTAGAGAACCGCTGACCGGTAGTTGGCTTTGAAGATATTTACCCTATTGTTGTACCGCTCGTACACGCTCTGTTCTGGAAAACCGCCTTCGACATAGAACACCTGGAAAAATGATCAGAGTATGATTAGGCAGGTGTCCGCACAAAATATATACCATAAGTAAGAGTTTCTCGTTCAAGATAGGTAATATACAAGCAAGCGATCTTCTCTTCTCGAGTTTGGAGGAAGACAGATGTCAGTCAATCGTTGGGTTGTTCGGAAGTTCGGAAGTTCGATCATTCGGTTGATCCTAAAACAAACATACCTCGGATGAAGAACATCTTGAGACTATGTGAGGGAAGTATCGAACATTTTACAAATGTCTATTGTCAATAATCACTTCTTCTAGTCTTCACGCGTGACACCCCCCTCCCTCCCCCTCCNCTCCTCCCCTCACCCCCACCCCTCCGCCTCCTACACTCTGAGAATGAAATCTGCTCCAAGGTGGCTTCGGCAAAAGAGAGGACTAGAGACTCTTCCTTACCTTTTGGAATGAATGATACCATAATATCGTTGTGCAGATTTTGTTCAATTCAATTAATTTTTCCAGGTATCTGGGGCATTGCTTTTGCTGTAATGTTTCAAAGTTTCATCCCTTTATCTTAAAAAAACAAAAAACACAAAAAACTTACTTGGGAACAAAAAAATGTGCATTTTTAGTGTCACACCTGTTCTTAACGACTTTCAGGAATCCTTGCAAAAAACACAATAGTCTTACCGTCCCTAGAGCTCTCTCAATGCCGATGTGTTCCATAACGGTAACGATTTTCTGGTAAGCGACGAGAATCTTCCAGATGGACGCCATGTTAGATTCCCTGATGGCGCCGTACATCCACTCGATAAAACGTTCAATAAGGAAACTGTAGAAGTCCATCTCCACATATATGTCGTAGTTGCTGGGGTCTAGGTTTTGTCTGAGGAAATATAAAGGCCTCTTTACAACTTTGCTGCAGATTGGTAGTTCTTTGTGTAACTGGAGAGAAATCAACAGTCATCATGTCGTTTCCCAGTCTTCAATACGTAATAGACATTGTCATTAGGCCAAAAGGTCTCAACAGATCCACTGTTAAATTAATGTAAACCAGTTGTTCTATATAAAATCTTGTCGTTAGGTTGTTTGTATGACTTGGATATACCACACGAGTTCTGATGTTAAAAACAGAATTAGTGAGTTGGTCTTTTCAAATCAGACATAACATGACCTCAAGTAGTTGATAAACCCTCATGTTATAATGATGTGGTTCCGAGTTGGTTATCTTAATGGTGATTTCACACGCAGACTCCAGCTCCGTACAACCTCTGAATTAAAAGACGCTCCCCTAAAATATGACCTCGTGAGGTGATCCTACTCATTTTTCCCGGTGTTTTAGCATGACAAGCCCACATATCAACATTATGTAAAGAATCAGTCAGTCATTTGTAAGGCCGTGTGCATATGGACAGACTGTTTTAACTAGAACACTGTATTGCTTTATGAAGTTTCTAAAATTCAAACTTACGATACGATCCGGTGGCTAAGCTAAACGCCTTGAATATAAATGTAACAGATGTGGGGAGTGAGCGAGCATAAGCAGATTCTCACACAGGGCAGGGTATAAGGGGAAAGTGCTGGAGAAGACAAATGCAGAAAGAAAATGGAAGCAGAAAAAGTGATGTGACGTGACATAAACCCGTCACCTGTACATCAGCACCCACTTCCTCGGGGTCAGCTCAGAATGAAGTAGGCCTACGCTAAGTATATGTGTATACATAGCTACCTGATTCCGATTTGATGGCAGTCACTACATTCCCTAATTCCATCTGTCACGGATCTCCCTTCGCTCACCTGTGCTCATTCAGGAACCTCTTGAATTCTTTCTTGGACTGAAAAATAGTAGAGAAGTCATTCCTCACAGGCCAGTCGCTCAGATGGTCAAGAGCCTGATCAGTCAGCAAGTACTCGTTCATGAGGAAGGTCTTCGTCTCCGGACCCAAGATGGACAGGTAGAGTACAGACATGTCCCTCTCTCGCTGGATGCGGTCCAGAAACATACCAATCTCCACGCTGAACTTCACAGCATACTGAGTCTGCAGATGTAAGAAGCTAGATTAGAAAATATCAGGTTCTGAAAGTATTAAGGCCTTACTAACATGCATTTCGAATTAATTACATGGCAGATAACCTCACAATAAATCTCTCCATTTATGTTTTTTGCTATTACGTATGTCTGATTTTTGCGCTGTATTTTTCATTCTTCTAATTCTGCTTCTCTCTCTCTCTCTCTCTCTCTCTCTCTCTCTCTCTCTTTTTCTCTCTCTCTCTCCCTTCCTCTCTCTCCCCCTCCCTCTCTCTCTCTCTCTCTCTCTCTCTCTCTTTCTCTCTCTCTCTCTCTCCCTACCTCCCTAAAATAAATGGCACTTGTGCATGTGAATGTTAGTTTAAAGAAGTAAATTTTCGTGATCAAAATACTGTAAATTTCCTTCAGTGATTTAGCCGTTATGCCGCTAGTTATGGGGAGTTTTCAAGTCTGTTTACCTGTTCTATATCAAACTTTCCCTGGATGCTGTCAGACAAACTGTAGACTGTGAAGGCCCAAAGGCTCAGAATAGGCAGCAGGGTCACACTCAGGATTTTGAGAACCTTTAACCTCTTGCCCCTGTCTGTCAGCGGTTCTCCTCTGCACATACCATCTATGGAGTTTCACAAAACAAAAGAAAGAAAAAAAGGATGTGACTTCTATGCAATCAGCACATTGTAAATCCGATATCAATGGTTAATTGCAAGATCAAGAAACACTGCCACAAGCGAGGATTAAAAGTTGCATCAGAACTTGGTGTATGGAAGGTTTCTACATAGTCTGAGGTTTGAGAACAAGAACAAATTTATATTATGTAATTTTCAGACACTCCAATACCGCCAAAACTACCAGTTCTACCCACTGCAAAGGTAAGCACTGCCTAAAATAACAGCAAAATTCATCAAAGAAAAGCTTATGGAATTCCTGGCACAACTAATGATTAAAAGTGGACCCAGTCTGAATCGACATTCACTTTAAGAATCTCCTGACTACATTTAGATATCCGTCTGGAATTCTAAATCTTCATAGAGTTCCAAAATTGAAGAGCGTTTTTCCAAAAATTTGTAAATCCAATTTCGTTGAAAAATTAGTTGGTAGTGATTTCGAAGATGCATTTCTCTGATAATTTATTCAAAGCCAGATTGAGCTAAAAATCTCGACTCCTTCAAATTTTATGTCATTGAACAGTGAATAAAAATATATGCGTGAAGAGCTTTACCTTAATGTTATTTCTCGTTATCTAAAAAATATTCAGAGACCACATACCGAGTTTTGGAAAAATGCTCTTCAATTTTGGTCTCGGTATTCCAGTCCGCAGGCCTCGGAGAACTGAACTGACAACGTCGTCAAGAAAATGACGCTTAGCTTTTGCCACATAATACATGCATTCACTAAGCATCGGCGTCATGAGAGGCAATCTAACCAAATCCTCTTGACGCAAGAATTGGATTTAGACGCTTTAATTACTATCTGCGTGTGATGCGGCTGTCGGTTTAACCCGATACGCCCTGTCTAATCGTTAGGCGCAGGTCGGATTAGCTCCGCAAGTATCAAAGAGGTCGGGCAACATAATATAACACAGCGAGGTAGTAACATGACAATGCACTAATGCAGGCAGGTGCTCTTCACCACACGGAGGCGTAGCGTTACCAGACTAACCTTCGTCACAAAGTAAATTAACAACAAGTTTAACAAATTTATTGGGAATAAGCCCAGACCACAGCCGTAGCACATGGGCAAAATTATCCATCCAAGCCTACTGACAAAACAAAACAAATATCTCTAGCCATCGTCACAGTACAAACACATGCACTTCAAACCAGAACTTCTGAGGAGAAATCTAGTTTTCGTCACCTGATAAACACATGGCCCTAGTAAGAAATCTAACTCTCTGGTCACAAATAAACAAACACGCTAAACACCCAGCCTACTGATTATATCAAAGTCAAGAGGTTGATAATAACATACACATGAATTCTTGACAGCCTTGCCGTAGATCGATATTTCATGGTCTAATCCGGAGTCCCATGTAATCTTTGGTCACAGACAAACAAACACGCTAAACATCCGGCCTGCAAAGAAACCAGGGTCCCATCTAGTCTGTGCTCACACATTTACAAACACGCAAAACACTCGGCCTATTGAGTATATCAACGTCACCTAATATCGTGTCCAGGGTCCCATCTAGTCTCTGATCACAAACAAGACTAACACCCCATTTTACAAATGGGCAGGCAGGCAACGCACCAGCGGCGAAAGAATACCTAGCGCACCGAAAGGCATCACAGACGAATGCATTAGACTTCGTGAAAAAGTTGGACGATTGGCGAATCGGGCGGATTGAAAAGATCTATCGGAGATTGTATTTCGTTGCTATACACATTCTTTTTTTTTAAAAAAGGGTAAATAAAATAAAGAGGACTGATGTGTATAGTTACCTTTTGTGTATTTTTCTACGAATTTAGGTGAAAACCGCATGTTTTTACGTTACGTAGTTCTCAAGAAATCTGTGACACAAATTTGGCTGAAGCGTTTTATTAATATAGATAAACACTCTAAACATCCAGACTATTGAGCATATCAAAATCACCTAATATTGTGTATAGGGTCCCATCTAGTCGCTGGTCACAGACAGACAAACAAACACGCTAATCACACAACTTACTGATTATATCAAAGTCACGAAATATCATGTCCAGGGTACCATCATTTCTTTGGTCACAGACAAACAAACAACACGCTAAATACCCGGCCTGTAACTGTGTATATCAAAGTCACCTAATATCGTGTCCAAGGTTCCATCATCAGGGCGCATTACATCAATGATTTCTTGACTGTTCAAGCTGGAAGATTTCGACGGATTCCCTTGGTCAGCCCTGCCACCTCTCTGAAAATACACAACGGCCGTCAACAGGCGGGAACTTGACGTTCAATATAGTTATACAGTAATAACAATTTAAAAAACAATACTTTCACTTATCCCGTAGGGAAATTTATCTTTAATGTCATACTATGTTACACATCCCATTCATAAAACAAACACTTATAATAATTTATTATCAAACATGGGAGTACATAATATTATAAATGGAATACATAATGAAATAATTGCGGGTTGCCAGCTGTGCAGCGCCCACACCCCTCCAGTTCTAAAGCCAGGTACTCATTTACACCTAAGTCGAATGGGGACATGGAAGTGATGTGTCTTTTCTGAGGACAATAGAGCGTAAATCACTCGGCCCGCGAGTCGAACAACCAATCCTTAGATTTGAAAGTCTTCAATTACTCAGAACGACTCACATCATGCGTGATGAAAGATCGCCTTTACTTTTAAAGGAAGCATAATTCAATTTTGCGCAATGGTTTTAAAATGAGTGTCATCTACCAAATTCTACTATCTTAGGAGTCTGTATAATGCAGTATAAGGCCGTTTCACGTTTAAGATATTAATAATAACATTATTTTGCATTCAAAATATGAGTTCATTAGGGAACATTTCATTACATAAGAAATAGGACGCACGGGTTCGTTGGATACAACACAGGAAAGTTACTGTTGGGACATACCAGGTACGTCTAAGAGCTGATTGTAAAAAAGAGTAAAGACATATATGAACGTCTAGAAAAAAAAATGTGTACAGGAGACATCACCATGTCCAGTCTTACACACTGCAAAAATCGACACATTCTTCTTAATGTTCTGGTTTCAAGTCCTACACTTTATATCAAATTTAGATTTGTTCACGCCAGAAACGTTGAAGTCGTGCCTGGTCTCTTGGAATTTCGAGTTTCTTAAGTCTTATTGTATGTATAGTCAGAGCTAATAGTCCCTTAAGGATCAGACTTATTTATGTCCAAAATTCCATTCTGAGAACTGAGTATAACAATTTTGAAGACCGATCTTCATCCCATAAAACAGCAAGAAAACTTTATTTTGAAATAAGTTGACAATTTTTGGGTGGACCATCCCAGTCACGATTTTTAAGTTAAGAACAATGGAAACATTGATAGAAAAATTACTGAAGCGTTATGTGTCTCCCATTAAAAGAAACAAAAAAGTACCCATCATAAGGAAATAGTGCACAAACTAGACTTCGAAATAATTGATAAACATAGGACACGAGCATTTCCTTTTTTCTCAGATTAAAATATACTCTTCTGGACTTAATGTTGACATAATCAGATTTTCTTCATTTTTTTTTAAGTGCCCATATTCCCTAACAGTCCGATGTTTTCTATTCCATCTGACTATATGCGGTTGAAAACAGTATGTGTCTTTTACGGATATATCATTGAATACTGAATCAATTAAAACTATGATGCTCATGGTCGTGGTTTGCTGTGGAAGAAAAACTACATTCACCACAAAACCCATTTATGAGAGAACTGTTATTGTAATGACACATGACAAAATCTTTTCTGGTTCTTATGGGAAGATATATTAAACAGTTTTCTGCATATAAAAAATATACTTACGGTTCTCTTCGACCTGAAGGAAAACATTCTTGAAGTTTTTCGCTCCAACGTGACGGTTGGTTCGTCCACCAAGCAAGCTGGTTAACAGTTACAAAATTCTGAGCAAGGCGAAACTAGAAATCGTGTATTCTAACATTCGAAGACTGGAGCCACTTTGATGTAGTATTTGACAAGCATCATAGAGCGTGCAAAACTGCCGACAGAGTCTCAGATGGACAAAGTCTAAGATCCTATAATGAAAAGAGTAAAGAATTTTTTTTTTTTAAAGTTATAACATTATATTCTTAAATAAGTATTCACTTCTCTTTATACTCTAAATCTCCGTATATAACACTTTGTTGTGAAACATTGGGTGGTGTGCCCCTCCCTTCCTAGTAAATATGTGTGTTTTGTGTATGTATAAAAGAAACTTACTAGTTTTTATTCTCTGGACAAGGGCCTTTTGGTCGAAAATTTGGGTTTTTAATTTTACGGTATATTTCCATTTGTGTTTATACTGAATATCGTTCTGTTTTATCATCTTTAGTTTATATTTTTTTTAAAACAGTTTCCTACGTGCTGTGGTTTTAGAATACGGTATATCATTTGATGTCATTTAATTATTTCTAATGGTAAACTTTCAGATATTTTAACCAATATTTTAATAACAAACCGTAAAAGAAACCATTCCCCCATCTTTCCATCCTCGACATTATTGTAAGGTACATTATAAGGTATAATACAGCGATACTGGTATGGGTTATTATGTATACCCCTGCGTTTGTTTAGTGTCATCTAACCATCTCTTCACTAGCACTTTGGGGTCAATATTATGGTCCCTAAGCCATTATATTATTAAGTCACCACTGGGTTAATCTGAATATCTCCGCCTGTGGATTTAACCTGATAAATGTGACAGTGGCAAAGTTCCAGCTTAACCTCAGGCTATCTAACTCAACCTAGCAACTCACCTAAGCAATATGAGCAAAAGATATTTCTAATCATAAAACTATTTAATGTTTTGGGAGAGGAATCATGCCATATTTGGGGAATTTTTGTTGTTGCTTACTTTAGTTAAAACTTTGGCTTAAATTTGAAGCCAGGGAACTGTTGCTATGGATGCAAGTTAATGGATTCTGCGGTATCAATTGAGGATGTGGTACATGTATTTCGAAGTGCTAGGAAGAACTTCCCACCACAATAAAAAATGATATATTCAGGAGAGACATATAGCGAAAATGTAGCAGTTTATCTTGTTCCTTCATTGCCATGAATCACACTTATATATATTTCAAAGCAATACATACTAAATATTTTGTTTAACTCACGGATATTCTGTCACCCCTCGTAACAGAAAATTCATATGACACCTACCGTAAAGCAGTTTAAAATTTAAACACTGAAAAAAAAATGAGAAAAAAAAATTACAACATGGCATATTAGACTAATATATTTTCAACTCCACACACATGTCAATATTTTTATCTTTATGCTCATACTAATATTCATATCTTTCAACTCATATAAAAGAACAAATGTTGGCAATCATGTCTGATCAGTGTTTTCCATTGTAAAGAAGCCACAGAATAATAATTTTATATTTATGTCGAAAATGATAGATTACACACCATTCCTTGAAACTACAAATTACCGGCCAGACACTGTCTATCTTATATAAAATCTCCATAATTTTAAACATTTATTTTAAAAAAGGGCAAGCACGCACTATGCAGTATTATCTGATGCTGTAAATAATAAATTCCACAGCATTCTGTGAAACAAGAATAACTGGCCAAACATCAGCCGTACCCAGAATGTCTGATCACCAAAAGAGATCTTCTTCATCGTATGTAAAATGGCATTATTGTCACTTACAAATTAGAATCCAAGTACTATGCACTGGTGTGAACGAATTTCATCATATAAACAGAACATGAATCCAGTTCCGTATTTGCTTTTTCATGTACAGGAGTCAAATTCTTCTGATGGTTACTGGGATTGAAAAATGAGGATTGTTCGCGTCACGCGGCAACAGCCGTTACTATGGACAACGGTGATATAACGCTCATCAACACCTGAGGATGACACAATGGCGTAACCATGGAGAAGGATGAGCGAAGCTAGATTGGGGGNNGGGGGGGGGGGGGTTGTGGGTTTGCCCTGTTTCACAATAGTCGCATATACACACGGCACGCTTAGCCCTTCCGCCAATTAGCGTGTATAAATTTGGGCAGTGGGTGCGAGCAAGNGCGAGAAGGGGGGGGGGGGGGAGTGGTGTCAGCTTCTAGACTTTGTTTACGAAATTTACTGTACATCCAGGTTCCATCCCCTAGAGGACACTCCGGCTTAGAGCTTATGTTAAAGTTATGGGCGGGATTAGAATAGAAAAAGCACACATGAGAGAGAGTTCCTAGACAATGGTAATGTTTAGGGAGTGCCACACACTGGCTTTTTCTTCCTTAACCCCTCCAAAATCCTACCCCTAACCCTGAACGAGTTCTAGGCGAGAGTGTCCTGATATACTTTTTGCCGGAGTTCCGGAGTCAACAAGGGTGTAATGCGGTGGTGTGTGCAAAAACGCAAGTCTTATTTGTATATGGTGTAATAATAAAACGTAGGACATTAGGATATTTGTAATAATAATAAAAATAATAATAATATCAATAATAATAATAATAATATCAATAATAATAATAATAATATCAATAATAATATCAATAATAATAATATCAATAATAATAATAATATCAATAATAATAATGATAATAATGATAATGCAGTTTGTAAGTCTAGTATCCAGGTACATGCCTGCTTACGCGATTTCACATCATTATTACCCCAGCAGACCTGGTCACTCTAGAACCTTCTCATCTGAGAGCATACAGTGCCACTGCCATTAACAAGCCCTTATCACTAGCATTCCAATGCCTATAGCCAGGTATTAATATTACTGACGGGTCGTCTGAGAAAAATGTAAATAAAATGATTTCCCAAGGCATTTACAACATGACCATGGTCAAGAATCGAACTCACGACCTTTAGACCGTGACTCCAATGCCGTAACCATTTGGCCATGCTGCTCCACTCCATATAAATGAATGAGATAATCTGAAGTTCCAAATTAAATCTCTTCTTTAAACAAAAATACAAACCACCTTTTGTATTACCAGCTCACATCTCATAAACAGATCTATAACGACGATGCATGTTAGGTACTCAAACGTATTTTTATCACTAGGATTTAAGATGATATTTTATATTATCAATGCAGACCCTTTTTTTTTTTTAAATTCTGAGATTTATAATGAAATTTTATATTACCAACCTAAAGCTTGTCTCTTATAAATACGATTTATAATTGTAATTTGTACTGTCAGCTCGAACCTCTTCCTAATTCTAAGATTTATAACGATGTTTTGTATTATCAACTCTATGCTCTTCTTAATTCTGGGATTTATGATGATATTTTGCATTTTTAACTAAAATCTCTCCCTAATGCCAAGATTTGTAATTATATTTTGTCTCACCAATCCAAACATCTTCTTCTTAACTATCGAATTTATGACGATAGTTTGCATTAATATCTTCGACACCTTCTTAATTTTAAGATTTAAAACGATATTTTACCTCCTCTTGAAAAATCTATGGTGTTATGTTATAGTAATACTATTCACACCTCTTCTTCATACTGAGATTTATACCGATATCTTGTATTATTTATGCTTAATCCTAATCTTGGTCTATAAATTTTAGCAAGTATACTGAAATAAGACCAGACCACATCTTTGATACATGGGCAAAAAGTACAATATACGACAAGATAACACATGAACATTTGAAGCACTATGACCACTAACTTCACACATGTTCACAACGTAACAATAGGCCTACGTTACTCTAGTGCGTTCACAAAAAGACGAACATAGTTTTTTTTTTAAATATCTTTTTTCCTATTGAATGGATTGTTTCCAAATTTTGCACAGACTTTTAAACCAATTTGTCTTAACAGAAAATATTTTTTTCACATCGTCTTTGTATCTGTGGTAAAAGTTTTTTTCTTAAACATTTGGAAATAAACGATAACAGGTAAGTTTCTCAAACATGCATAGTTTTACAGTATGAAAGTTGAAAATGTAAACATTTAAGAAAACGCATAGGTAAAAATTGCTTAAACGTAATAATCACAAAAATAAACCGCTTTAGAAGCCTTCACTTAAAGGCAACAAATTAATGCAAACGAGCAGAACAAAAACAGGATAAAAACTGAAAAGACCTATCTAGAAGTAGTGCTGAAGTCAAAACCATTTTGGCATCTGAACGTAGGGGCATATAAAAAGTGCATTCAGTAGCATCGAAGGTGTGAGACATTGCCATTGAATAGAACAAGGCCTTAGAAAATAAAAGTATCTAGTGGTACATAAAAAACACTAGTGGTGCATTTTTGGTTGTTGCATGTGAGTCATAATATGGAAGTGTGCACACTACTAGACATTTGCTAGAAATGTGATGTCTGTTGTGAAATCCAGATGTGAGAATTGAGCAAAATGGTGGCAGCCGTCTAAATCTTTTAAATTTGTCAGTGGAACTTTTTATCAACGGCGGCCGTGTATTGGAGGAGGATGTGGCAAGAATGAACTTTTTAGTAATTTGGTGCTCAATTTTTCAATAATAAAGAAATAAAATAGTTTATAAGACACATATGTATAGTCTATATACTTCGGAATCCTAAATTTCCATATATGTATGCAATTTTCTTTAAGCAGGATGATACAAATAATCAAAATGCATCAAGACGCTACTGAGGCGCTCTCCTATGACGTCACACCACTGTAAATATACTCAATTTCTGACCAGGCAGCAGATGTAATTTTTTACTAATGGTTATTGAGAAAACTTTTACAACCAACATAGAGGGGGGGGGGAGCAAAAATATTTTCTGTTGAGACAAATTGGTATAGACAATTGTGCAAAGTTTGGAAACAATTCATCCAGGAATAAAAAAGTTCCGTTGAAAAACATTTGATCAAAACAATAGTGAACTCACTATAACACACACCCCTTCTTAACATAAATTATTGGCTACATATTAGATTTACAAGACTACAGCAGTGCGTAGACAAAGTCAAGAGAGGCAGATCTTAGGCATTTGAAAAGCATTAAGTGTAAACTGGATTTAGAGCAATATTATTAATAAAATAAATTAAATTTCAAGTTCTAAGTCAGATGGATTGTCCAAGCTCACGACAAGCGGTTCGTTTACTCATGAAATCTCTTCTACAATATGGATGGATGGATGGGTGGATGGATGGATGGATGGATGGATGGATGGATGGATGGATGGATGGATGGATGGATGGATGGATGGATGGATGGATTTGTTGGTTAGTGGATTTGAATGGTTAATTGATTAGGTGGTTGACTGACTGGCTGGTAGACTGATGTGTGAACTTTTTAACTGATGGAAACTTTTCTATTTTTTAATCTGTCTCGTCAGGGTGTGATCTGAGCTTCCTTTGATAAACTTCAAAGATTGAAAAAAATTTTTTTTTCTGTAATACAAATTCAAAACCTGTACCGTAAATCTTTAGATCAGAAGCTAGTTTTTCTGAAAAAAAAAACGATTTTTTTTTTGTAAAGCGCCTTAGTCTNTATAAAAAGTGCATTCAGTAGCATCGAAGGTGTGAGACATTGCCATTGAATAGAACAAGGCCTTAGAAAATAAAAGTATCTAGTGGTACATAAAAAACACTAGTGGTGCATTTTTGTTTGTTGCATGTGAGTCATAATATGGAAGTGTGCACACTACTAGACATTTGCTAGAAATGTGATGTCTGTTGTGAAATCCAGATGCGAGAACTGAGCAAAATGGTGGCAGCCATCTAAATCTTTTAAATTTGTCAGTGGAACTTTTTTATCAACGGCGGCCGTGTATTGGAGGAGGATGTGGCAAGAATAAACTTTTTAGTAATTTGGTGCTCAATTTTTCAATAATAAATAAATAAAATAGGTTATAAGAAACATATATAGTCTATATACTTCAGAATCCTAAATTTCCATATATGTATGCAATTTTTTTTTAAGCAGGATGATGCAAATAATCAAAATGCATCAAGACGCTACTGAGGCGCTCTCCTTTGACGTCACACTACTGTTAATATACTTAATTTCTGACCAGGCAGCAGATGTAATTTTTTTACTAACGGTTATTGAGAAAACTTTTACAACGAACATAGGGGGGGGGGGGGGNGAGCAAAAATATTTTCTGTTGAGACAAATTGGTATAGACAATTGTGCAAAGTTTGGAAACAATTCATCCAGGAATAAAAGTTCCGTTGAAAAACCTTTGATCAAACAATAGTGAACTCACTATAACACAAACCCCTCCTTAACACAAATTATTGCCTACATATTAGATTTACAAGACTACAGCAGTGCGTAGACAAAGTCAAGAGAGGCAGATCTTAGGCATTTAAAAAGCATTAAGTGTAAACTGGATTTAGAGCAATATTATTAATAAAATAAATTAAATTTCAAGTTCTAAGTCAGATGGATAGTCCAAGCTCACGACAAGCGGTTCATTTACTCATGAAATCTCTTCTACAATATGGATGGATGGATGGATGGATGGATGGATGGATGGATGGATGGATGGATGGATGGATGGATGGATGGATGGATGGATGGATGGATGGATGGAA
>JAWQUT010000444.1:65925-82944 GCA_033807755.1 Ellobium chinense
ACCGGGCTCAGAAGTACTTCAACCTCCATGAGAAAAATATTCCGGAGTCACAGCAAAATTTGTAGAATAGCACATTTTATTCATAGGGCCAAAAGAACAAAAGACAATAGGTGCCAGTAACCTCAAATGAACGGTCGCTCCTGAAACCCAGTAGTCACAGCAGGTGATTCAAATACTATTACAGGTGGTCATCTTACCAGGTTCGACTGCGCAGCAGGTTGTCTACCGATTCACCCACACCAGAACTCAGGGTCCGCCGCTGCCTTTAGCTCTAGGCATTTGTCACAGAGGTAATCAACCTTACCCTCCGCGTGGGCACATAGGCTAAATCTAGGCATTGTCTTACGAATGTTTGTAGCAAACTCGACCAATACGAAGGCAATCTCAGTTCAAATCACCGACATTCTGCCAAGACAAACCTCGCAGATTTCACGCTGCTGATCGATATCTCTAAACATGAAAACACGAGAAAACAATCATTCGTCGAGATAGTCAAGACAGAGGCATACCCATTTCTCCTCAGAAGGCGGGCCAGTTTCAATATTTCAGCCTTACTGCGAAGATCTAAGCGCATCAACCCACGAAAGTTCACGGGACAAATTTTAGGGCGGCGGTGCAAACAAATTCTCTGGTGTGAGCGCGCGGTTAGTCCTCACCCAAGAATTGTCTAGCGTTGATTAACTTTTCGGACTGACAGATTGGGACACACACTATTCTGACACTACAAAGATAGCTGCATCTATCTAAGCCTTTGAAAGTAAAATCCAACCTCTTTCCCCCTCTTCCCGAGACCGCATTTCTGATTTTAAAGGGACAACTTAAAATTGTATACATTTATGCCAGGTACATTTCACATCTTCATATCTATGCTAGAACTACCATTCTTCTGACCTGCACTATAGATTTAAACCCACCCCATTGCCTTCCTCACTTTTATTACTATCGTCAAATTAAAAGTTCACTATCATTATCATTTGGAACACATTAAAAGAATTTTAAAATTCTGTCCAAACCAGCTGAGGATTATGAAATACACTTTAATAATTAAAATTTAAAATGAACTTCTATAATGATTTAAAATAATTATGAATTTTCGAATCAAAGAATTGATTCTTCATCAGGTTGAGTACAAAATGACAAATTCAAAATCATCATCATCAGTATCATTATCATCACCACCATCATCATCATCTTCAGCATCATCATCATCATCATCATCATCAGAAACAGTGACCAAATTTTTAAAAAATCGGGGAAACCAGCACTTGTAGAATAAAATTTTAAAGTGGCACTTCAGTACACTTTAATGCGACAGCCAAGTTAATTTCAGATAAACGATGTGCGAATTTTCGGGTCAAATAGGACTATTCTTCTGCCTTAACATGAAATATTGTAGTAAAGGAGTATTATAGAAACATAAGGCTAATGGGCAATATGGTTCAAGGAGGTAATTTAAGAAATGGTGAATAGGCAAGAACTAGATAATGACAGTGCTAAAGTCTTACAAAAAGACTAGTCGAGCATCACCTTCTCCATTTTCTTCTCCTTCTTTTGTTTCTTTTTCTTTTTCTTCTTCTTCCCGTCTATCCCCATCATCAAAAACGTCCTTAGCATCATCGTTGTTGAAACAATTCTTCTTTTAACAATAGCTCACCTTCTCAAAACATTAAATATTATCCATTGCAGTCAAAGCTTGATAACCAGTCATAAGACAGAGAACAATGCAAGACACACCAGTATTTGTTTTGAAATAGTTTATTAAAAATAAGGCGATTTATGACATTTTTTACAGCTATACACTGTAAAATAATTTATGTTGAAAGTAAGGCACCCCTCTATTCATACGGAACTTCAGATAACGAGATAAGGCCCAGAGTTAACGAATTTGAGAGATGGTAACACTACATTCATGTAAGACTACAAAGAGATACAAAAAGATTGTGACCTCTGAGTGACCTTGGAAAAAAAGAAATCTCGAGCTGTCTTCAAGACCTAGTAAATATGATTTAAGATGTTTTTCCGATCTAGTTTTGATATTGCTTGTATTTACTTTACCATTTTTGTTTCGGAACTATTTCTACTTTCCACATGGCAACATTCGCAATATGGTCCGTATTGAAGCTTGGAATCCATAAGCGTAGCAGTTTGGCATGCTTTTCATTTCACAACAAAAAAAAAAGTTAATGTGGAACGTCTTGACATCTTGACATCGTTTCGACTGATATTTCGTTCATATTGACGTATAAGATCGTATTTCACATAACTTAATATTCTCTCCATCATAAACGTTTTGTAAGTGATGATTTAAGCAACTAAGATTTTTTTGTCTCTTAGTGAACATAATCCATGACGTTCTTATAAAGAAAGTGTAATATAAGGCACACCGGTAAGAGTAATAGTTATTACTTCCATTGTGGAGAATTTGAAAGTATCCTACTTCAACTGTTACTGTAACCATAATAAATTATACTATTACAGTAACCATAATAACTTATACTAACTTCTCCAAGAAAAACATTTAATACACTAAGAAGAATGAAAGTTTATTTAAGCTGCAATAATGAGAACTCGTACATAATCTATCCAAATTCATTCACTCCATTTGTGATTTGAGAAGGGCAGTAGAAATACTTACAAACGATTAACGGATGTCGTGCACAACGGTGTGAAGGCACATTGGATAACAGATTTTGTATTACTGAGACTAAATATCACTCTGCATTATAGTAAAGAAACACTTGGAATTGCCTTGTTCTATAGTTTACTTTTTTTTCTTCACTATAGCACAATACAAAGGTAACATTTGCTTTCAAAATGTTCTAATCCTGATCTGCTTCTTTCTTCTTCACTATAGCACAATACAAAGGTAACATTTGCTTTCAAAGTGTTCTAAATCTGTTCTGCTTTTTTTCTTCACTATAACACAATACAAAGGTAACAGTTGCTTCCAAAATGTTCAAAACCTAAAATGGCGAAGACATTAAAGTTGGGCAGGGCAAGGCATTAAAGGAGACACACCAAAAAATGTGAAAAGAGCGAGGAGAAAGCATTACAGCAAAATTGCTTTTTAAACCACGTCACGTCGAAAGCGATTTTTTTTAAAAATATGTATTAGAAAAAAAAGGAAAATAAAATTGTTTGGAAATGAAAAGCAGAAGGCAAAAACCCTTAAGTGAAGAAAAGTGGAAGAAGATCAGTTGAAAACACAAAAAATGTATAAGCACGGGAAAAGAAAAAAATTCCAACTTAAATGCATGGACAGCCCACTCAAACAAAAACAAAAACAAAAGAGGAGAAAGAAGGACATTATTTATGTTATGATTATTATACTTAACATATTTCACATTTGTAAAGACCATATCAAACAACATAATGTTCCACTGGTAAGGCATACACTGAAGTAACCAGGTGGTAGAATAATGAACACAGGTGTAAATTAATGAGGGATAACATACTTCAATCATCTAATACATATTCAATATAAATCAGATTTGACCTTGCTATCAACATTGCTGGAATGTACACACAAATGTACATACTTATGTAAAGACCTTTCACAAAATTAACCACAATCATTTCACATCCCCTCCTACTTTTTTTTTTACTTCGACGATAAAAGAAAGTTGCTTATTAAATATATAAACCTACAAACGAGTCTCTGAAATAGTGCAGCATAACGTTATTTTGTGAAATAAAAATTGCGTCTTTATTAGATATTATGGCAGTTCTGCATCAACAAAATTATTCAAAATTCACATACGGACAAAACTAATACATGCTAGTACATGTAGAACTCATATGCCCTAGGATGCTTATAAATACGCAAAGTTCAATACTTTTATGCATGCATAATCCTTAAGCTTGCGTCAATAAAATGCAACAAAAAAAATATTATGGCTACAGTCTTGAACAAACTGTCAACATTTTTAAAGAGAATCTGATATTATTATGTACTAAAATGTTTGAGATATTTGCGCAGTTATCAAGAACTCAGCACTGCCTTGCCTGCCATACTGGAAAGCGCTCGTGCAAGCGAGACTGAGTTTAGAGCTACAGGGTGATCCTGTTCATCATTACCGGTTTTTGGAGGTCAAGTTTGAAGTGACACCATGTTGAATGTGTTTAAGAACCTTTGCTTTAGAGTTGAGAACACTGATATAATAGCACCATTTAGAACTTTTAATGCACCTAGAATCAGTTTACGCTACCTGGCTCCTCTGCAGGGAACACATGGCCACAAAAATGTGTAAATACAAGGGAAAAAAAAGGGGAAAAAAACGTGAAGTATCAAAGAAATGACATAGCAATAAATCTGGCTAAGATTCATTGTCTAAACAACCTCTGACAGCCAACGGTGACTCAAATAAAGGGCAAAATCAGCCTCCATAGATTAACATCCCACAGACGTACTCAAGTTGTAGTATATAGACTTAGTCCTCAGGGCGACATCCTGCTATCATGAGATCATTAAATAATGGAATCTATCCTCACTGGCTTGAGAGATATTGCACTGACGTAGGTGCCCAGTTCACTGATATCAAACTGCGCCTTTGTCCAGTAACATGAGTCCACACGCATATTCATGCATTTGGTGCACATACCAACTTCAGTTGGCCAAGTCGGTTACTGACGTCACGTACAGGGAGATAAACGGAGACCTTGCGTGCGTATAAATTAAGAGTTGGTCACGCTGGACACGTGAAAGGTAAGCCGGATTCCGTGCACATATCAATTTGATTAGCTGGCCAGCTGAATGTGAGCGAGGCTCTGCTTCTCTTATTGCAGATGACACGAGTAACCAACCTGTTGGTAAATTCAAGTTGGTATATGAATGGAAGATCTATGTAAATGACGTATGAGTAGCCAACTTGCTGGCAAATTCAAGTTGGTATGTGGCAAATTCAAGTTGGTATGTGCATGGAGCATCTATTTGAATGACGTATAGACAAACACTGTTTCGGCACTTTCTTGTGTCAGTGCTTGGTCCAGGTTGATGCCATATTTATCTCTATGCCAAATGATTGCCACGCAAATTCAAAAGCAAATTATGACACCTTGCTTGAATGAAAGTAAACAGTGCACAGCATTACAAAGTGACATCAAAATAAAACTATGTACATTTATATATCATTCACTGGCATCACTCCACTATATATATTTATCATGTCTTGAAATCGCAAACAGAGACTTTACTGTCAAGCGGTTTTATTTCTTCGCAATCTCATTTATCCCTCACTTTTTCTTAAATAAGCCTAAGGCCGACGGTTGAAAATATGACTGTTGATAATGTGCCATCAACGAAGGAAAAGATAATCTGTTGCCAAATCATGTCACAATATGGTGGCTTCTCCAAAACTGGCCACTGCAAAATTCTGGCATGCAGTGTAAAACCAGCCAACATACCTCTGACATTTTGGCGGGTTACACGACCATTCATCATATAGTCACCAAGAGGGAGCAGCTTTAGCCACTGACTTCCAAACAACTCCTGGTATAATCATATATTTTTACCCTGGATGAGGAACAGCAAGGAATTGCCATTTTGTTTCACATGAGATTTATTTTAAGGTAAAAAAAATCCTCCAAAGCCATCTGCGCCGGCCAAAGAATTATTTAAGAGGTATCGTTCTGTAGGAGAACGCCTCCTTTACATCTTCATTGTTTTCACCTACAATCCTGAGGTCACACTCGGACTATTGCATGCGTTTATGTAGTCGATATGCAATGAAAGCTCATACAGTGTTTAACGGCCATGGTTATACCGGGAACTCGGCTCCAACAGGAGAGGGCAATCGGCTAGCAGCGACATTGAATAAAATGTATGTCATCTGCTATAGCGGTATACTGCTATAACCAGAAAATGCCTTAATTCTGAGCTTTCTCGTTATAGTTGAGCTCCACTATGATGTACAGTCGACTTCGTTTAATCGCAATCCGGATCATAGCAAAATGCCGCTTAATTGCAATACTTTCCACTAAACAAAGTGTTACATTCTTAAATAAAAGTAATCGGATAATCGCAATTCCTTTTATTCGCAACTTTCTTCATGCTCCCGAGGAGTTGTGATTAAGCAGTGTTGACTGCACGTAATATATCGTGGCCTTGATGACGTTCCTCGAAAAGACGCACGCAGTGTAAGTTTAAAGACGCACGTAGTGTAAGTGTAAAGACGACGTAGTGTATGTCCAATAACTCTTTTCCAAGAATCACACCGTACTCGAGTTATACTTTGCTTTTTGCATGTACTTTCAACATTCACTTGACAACCCTCATTATATTATACACATTAAACAGTATCATAACCATAGGGTAGCAAACCCAAAATAAGAGGAATGACATAATAATAATGTTATATTTATGTACAATTGATATTGTTATTATTTTTATGTTTTATTGTTTCATTCAACTATTTTACAGTATATAAATTAGCATACAGTTTGGAGACAGAAATCAAATGGAAAAAAAAAAACACTAACAAAATACTGCAAATCTTTAGAGCAACGTAACTGATGTTGAAGGCAACTTGTGAACTAGAGTAACAGTATATATTCTAACAAACTGGAAATGTTTTTACCTGAAAAAAAATGTTAAGAGCTGTCATTTAATGTGAAAAGTATTCTTAAGAATGATTACTTGGAATGTATTAATTCCAAGAAATGTACGCATTTCTATAATATTATATGCCCACTCAGAGAGGAAGAAGGTTATTTTGTGTTGGACTTTGAAGGGGCAATAACACGTTTTTTTTTTTTGTTTTCTGAAAGTTCCTACAAGGATTAAAAGCCTCCTTCATATTTATATTCATTACACCCGCATGAAATGGAGACGCCCCAGACTTAGGCATTTAATGGGTTCAAGTACCAACATTATCACTTTAATGCGGTGTAGTATGGGCTTGGTTGGTGATATGCTCTACTTCTATTTTTATTATTCATGTGACTGCTGCAGGTTAGACGTACTTTATATAATTATTATGTGTAATCGACGCAATAAAAACTACAGGACAGCGATAGAAAGCAAGGAGATAACAAGGAGATAACGCTGAGACTCGCAGGACACTTAATATCACTAAGTCCATTAATAAATCATGCTAGATCATGCAAGTATGTTCTTGAATGACTCTGTTTGGCCCCTAAGCTCGGAAAGGTGTTGCCACAATTATTTACTAGACCCCCCAAAAAATAATAGCAATTTTTTTTTAATCCATTGACAAAGTGGATACAAACAGGAAGTAACATTATTATTACAACGTCATAATAACAAACAATATGGATACATGTAAACAAAAAGATATGTTGACAAGATAGTATTATGAACACAGTTATATGACGTACCTTGGCGTAGCATGTATCAATAAAAGACGTTAGACGTTAGGTGCAGCAAAAATTCAGAAAATGTATTATTAACGATTCACAATGTACAGAGCATATCAATCTTAGAGGCAAGCCATTTCACACTGATAATTTATGACATGTGGACCAGCAGCCAGGCGTAATGAGCAAAACCAGGTCTAACTGAAGAGCGTTTTCACAAAACTAAGTAAATGCACTTTCCTTGAAAACTTAGCTGGTGGTGATTTCAAAAATGCATTTCTGTGCTAATTCATTCAAAACTGAACTGAGCTCAAAATCTGCACTCTTTTAAAATTTTACGTCATGTAATAATAAATAAAAATATATGTGTGAAGAGCAATTACCTTTATGTTCTTTCCCTTTATTTCAAAAACATTCAGTGACTACATACCGAGTTTTGGAGAAACGCTCTTCAATTAACAATGAACTTCACGTGAGTGGGTGTAGGCTTATACTTTCGACTTCGATAGCGTCGTCCTATCCGTAACAAATAAGCAAGAAGTCCTGGCAGTGTCGTTGCCTACGGATATGATTCGGACTCTTCTGTGTTGGAACATGATAAAGCATCTTTCGAATACTGCCTGGCTTCAATGTTAGTGTCTCTACATAGCATTGGAGCGACTTTGTATACACTGTGTCGGAGATGTTCTGAAAGTTCGTCACAGTTCACAAATTTCGCAACAAACAGAGCATTTTTACCACATGCAAGCAATAACGTGAGAAGAGAAAGGCGTACAAAAAGGATTGGAAAAAGTATTACGATGGCAAATGTGTGATTTGGTAAACAGAGAACATGAACACCGCTGGAAAAGTTTGAAAGGTCATTGTGTAATGTGTTATTTGTCATCTAAAACATAATGCAATGGCAACGATGACTTTTTGTTTAACAAAAAAGAAAAGAATATTATGACGAATAAGATATAATAATGAGTGTTCACTTTTGCATCATACGAGCTAGAAATGTGAAGTGATCGGACATTGTTTCGTTTCTCCTGATTGGAGTTCATGTTGTCAATTTTTGAAAGACCGCTGTTCAGACTTCACGGGAATGCAAAAAGAAATATATCATCATCTCTATGACCTATATTTATGAACATAAAAAGCATACAAATTCTCATGTTTTTGCTAGTCAGGTTAGCTTTCCTTGAAAATCTTCTCAAATAGCATAGGCTTGCATGGCCATAGATATTGAGGTACTAAGACTGACAAAGGTTAAATATATTATTTTGATGTAATACTAATGTTACTTTGAACTCACGTAATGTTGGTAGATAATGATAGTATTTATACAGTTTTCATTACATTACAGTATCACGGCACACATTTGATGAGCGGTTAAGAATAACGAAGATTATAATAAAGATTAGTGAAAAGTATTGAATGAGTGATGACAATAATATACAGTTTTTAAGCACGATGTGCAAAAGGGATTATAACGGTGCGAAACTTAAATGAATGCAGATGTTTGACTGATTTGATTCTGCAAAAAAAAAAAAAAAAATTAGAGGAATGATTTGATTTGAAGGCATCGTTTAATTCACAATTTGGGGGTGGGTGGAGGCATGGGGGGAGGGGGGGAGAGGAGAATGGGTAGAGACTGCACCTCGACAATGCCAAACCCACGTTTTTGGTCCCCAGTTTATCTGGAATGGTTTCATCTGTTTATCTATAAATTTTTATAAAGTGAAAGTAATCCAGTAGACAAAATGCTGTTATCAAAAGCAGTCATGGTAGATGGAAGAAAGAACCAAATTTCAAACAGTATCTTAGGGATGAGTCTTCAGCATATTCAATGTACCCTTGTTGCTTTCGGAGAAGTCTTGAAGATGTTTTAAAACCGCACGAGTTCAGCTTCTTTCACGGTGCACACATTTCGACGAACACTTCTAGGCCCTTTTCCCTACGATCAAACTACGCCCAGCCTGAATGTTCTGTCATCACCTCCGAATAGGGCTACCTTGCCCTAGGGGACTTTTAAAGTGAGCCATTTCGCGTGGATGGATGGATGCCGCCCTCAAGTAAATGGAGTCTATGGGAAACTAGGGTCTCCGCCATTACGATTAAGAAATGGCATCAGGTAACCAACATGGATGTCATAACTGGCAGTGGCGTAACTACAAAATAACATTTCTTATTACGCTTTGGGGGCTCAACTGTGGCTGCACAGTGTTGTTTGCAAAAATATCGCCGCTAGCAATAAGCATGATTAAACAGAGTGATGCATATTCCCTGCGTACTTCAGAATGCTAGTGATCAGCGCCCCCAAACGGCAGCGGCACTATATACTCCTCAGAGAGTTGAGAAAGCTCTAGAGTGATCTGGCCTGTTGGGGTAGTAAAAGTGTGAAGTCCCGTGAGCGGGCATCAGCCTGGATACGAGACTTATAAACCGCACTATTATTATTATTATGTTTATTACTTATTCTAGTCCCTATTTTCTGCACACTTTGTTTTTCTTCTTGGCCCCTGTGTTCCGCGCTACATTCACTACCTAAGCTATGACACATCGATTTTGACTTCCGAGTTTCAACACATGACCCAAACCAGGAAGTCATGTACTAACTCCATTCTGCTTGGCAGGAGGAATGTGGAATTTAAAGGGAGATGAGAGAAAGGCTAATAATATACATGAATCAGTAACAGTTCACATCTGATCTATGGTAGAGAGAAAAAGAAATGAAGACATCCCAGGTACATTTTACAAGTGTGACCAGGTGTAAGTTGAACGGGTCCTGCCAATAATTTAAAATAAATACTCGAGGAAGACTGTGGATGCAATTATGCTATTACTTTATATTCTCAAGGTACTGATTGTATAATCCTATATTTGGAAACCAGGAGGCCGGTGGAAGGGGGAGGGGAGAGGGGGACTTCGTTGCCACTGACGTGCACGCTTGTCATAACATCTATTTATTTTCCGTTTTGCATCAATATGGGCATCTCTGGCAGGTCAGTGAGAAAAAAACTTCCTTGTTGCATCTAAGGTTACCAGTTGTTGTGACTGAAAATTATGGTCTTCTCTTTTTTTGTTGTTTTATTTTCATTTTATGTAAAAGGAGGGACATTGTTGCGATTCATTGGTATTTTTCAACACTAATATTTATATGAGACTCAATCTAACAAACTGCCGTTTTACGGGAAAAGACAGTAGGCGCCAGAAATTTACAAGAGACTTTCCCTTTGTGCCTCTCTTTTCCATCTGGCAGGCTATCTCAGGAGCTACAATTGAATAACCCGAATGGAAAGAAAGAGGCAGTTGTATTCTATAAGAAGGTGTCAAAAGATGATTTTGACCTAATATTTGCAAATGCGGTCTTTTTCGGTAAAACGGCAGAAAGTTCTGTAGATTGTCTTCGACACATCATTTGAAGTGGCACTATGTACAGACGCAGACAAGGCATTGGAATGGCATTGAACTCAGAAGGAATTGTTGTGTAATGTATATAGATAAATAATATTATGTAAATATAATGCAAATAGTAAATTGTGTAAACAAGGCTTTATATAATAAATACAGTATAGCTTAACAAACAGCTACAGGGACAATTGATATAATTCACCGAATGCGTCACAATGAAAACAGAAAATCTTGGAACGAGAAAAATTAAGGGCACAATGTTTGTTATATCATTCACATGCATTAATAAGGTGAACAAAATTGGCTTACATACGGTGTTGTATTTTAAGACGACCGGTAAAATAATATTACATATTTTAGCTGAGCAAATTATCAGTGATTGAACGTGCACAACACAGTATCATTTAAGCCATAATATATTAGGTGAATGTAATGCATATAGTGAATTTAGGTATGGAAGCGAAATGACACCCGATCTGACAATTCCCAGTGACCAAAGCAAAATCAGGGTCTCAAAATCACAACCGTCACACTAAATAAAATATGTTTGCACCATGACACTCCACAACGTGACTAAAACCTATATACCTTTTTTTTCAGGATATTTAATACATTTTTGTACTTGTTAGTGCTGATTTGACCGTCACAGTTGAAATCTGTAGAATAAATTTTTAAATAAATACATGGTCGCATCTGTTAGCCATTGAAAGCTTTGACGTTTCTTCATCTAGTCACGATCGACACTATAACATTATCACTTCCTTCTAAACCAGAGAATTTCTGAAGCTATTTCTCATTATGTTGCTCTCATTCTGTAACAGCTGATATTTCTGAACAAAAAGAAATGTCAGATCAGGTCTCATTAGCAAAAAATAGATATAGCACGACGAGATTTAATTCTCATACAATGCAACACATTTAAACATCATCATCAAGTTCATCAAGTTGATCAAGTGTCAAGCACGCTCACAACAATCAAAATGACGCTAAACCATAATCATCAAGACAATACAAAAAAAAAACAAAAAAAAACAATAATCAGTAAATCAAGATCTCCCAGACCGCTTCCATCACCTTCATTATCACCCACATCACCGTCAACACACAACCTTTCAATCATTCTAGATTCCATCAAATCATAGTTGAAAATTTGGATATTTATATTATCGCAGTTCAATTCAGATTGATTATATTACAGACATACGGTACCATCTTCGCAATATTATCAATACTTCTAGGCATTTCGTCTGGTGTTTTATGAGCTTCAATCATATTATAACAAACTTTAACCAGCTTGCTCCTCCATTCATGTATCCAAATTTCCACCCCCGCCTGGCCGCAAGCAAGCGTTGCAAATTCAGCCTTAAGCAATACATCCAGCATAAGCAACCTCTCGTTGAACAAGCCAACGACAATGCTTCCATTGTTCCATTCCATCTTGGCATTTTTCCAACAAAACCCTACGTCTGATATCAGAAGCGTTCCATCCATCCACATTATCTCTGCACCCCGACTTCATCACTGCTAGCTTCCCCCCTTTGCTTTACAATCATCATGAGAATGACCACTCCTCCTTGCATAGACCTTCCTTGCAGGCCTGACAGAGCTCGGCGTTGTGCTGGTTCCTGGGTTTGCCTTGGCGGCGGTCAATACGGAGTGGTGGGCGAACGAAGCCGTAAAAGATCTGTCCTACTCGATTGTAGACATTGCCAATCACCTGGTGAAAGAAACAAAAAACGACAATGTGAGGTGAGATTACCTTTAGTGCAGACTCTTCATAGAAAAGTACATACATGACAATGGAGCGATGCAACATAGTGGAAGATGGAAGTGTCTATAAAGATGTACTGTCTAATATGTTGCGTCTATCCCACCATTTGTTAAATGTGATTTTGACCACCCTCATACTCTCAAGTACGGTCTGGGCATGAATAATAAATCTTGTTAAACCTTGTTAAATCTTGTTAAACCTTGGAGTTTTAATCTTGTTACGGGAACAATCTAAATAATAAGTTGAACGTGAAGCAACAATTCAAGAGTATTTGGAGTGTGAGTTAAATGAATGCGGCATTAGACTAAGATTTAAAGGTCGTGGTTTCGATTCCCGACCACAGTCGAGTTGTAAGTGCCTTGGGAAAGCATTTCATTCACATTTCCCTCAGTCCACTCGTCTGTAAAATGGGTACATGGCTATAGGCAGTGAATTATACTGTCAGAATGCTGGTGATCAGCGTCTATAAATGGCAGTGGCACTGTTTACTCCTCATGGAAATGAGAAAGACCTAACGTGACCCGGCCTGTTTGGGTAATATAGTATGACGCCGCGTGAGCGGGCATCAGCCTGGATAAGACACTTATAAAATGTGTTATTAATATCATTATTATTTTATCATTATTATTATCATTATTAATATTATTATTTACTCCGTGGCGAAATTGTTATAAATTGTCAAACAATACACATCTCATTCATAATACAAACACATAGAACAGTATAAATTATACATGCTGCTGGTAGTGCAGCGCTCTGGCCCCACTGGCTCTAAAACCAAGTTCTCATATACACCTGAGTGGACTGAGTAAAGGAGAGTCAAGTGTCTTTGCCCTAAAGACACAACAACGCACATCGCCCGGCCCGAGAGTCACACACACAAACCTTAGACTTGACAGTCTTCAGTTTCTGAGTACGACTCACAAACGGCTGCGCTGTCTCACAAAGAATCAGAGATGTCAACGTGTGAATTATTTTGGTCATCCTATGTCGCTTTCTCTTCGTCCTCTGCCTTTTCCTTGCCTGATACCACCACCACCACCACCACCACCAGCACTACTACTTCTACTACTACTGCTACTACTACTGCTACTACTACTACTACTACTGCTACTACTACTACTACTACTACTTCTACTACTACTGCTACTACTACTACTACTACTACTACTACTACTACTGTCACTAGCGTCTGAATGTTTACCACACCTCTTGTTTCAAATGAGGCAAGTCAAGGCCTTCGGCCTACCTAGGCTTATCAGCAACCATGCAATATTACTGACTCATCCTCTCCGTCGGTTCAGTTTAGGTCACCAACGAACCACAATCACATTCAATGTAAGCGTGTTTCAAGACAAGATAAAAATGGTCTTAGACTGCCATTTCGGGAGTATATCTGACCTCCTGCTGGGAGCAAGGCGTGACTGCAGGTTACATATTTATAAAAGTAAGAGGGGAAAAAAAAGGTCCTTCATGCGCACATAGAATATCGTTGGTATTTCGCGATGAGGGCTGACTTTGAGACCAATAATATCGTGAAAATAAATCCAGGCAAGGGCCAGCAAACACAGAGGATCTGTCTTATCGTTCTGTATTCTCTTCAACAAGTTCACAGTAATGCAGAAGTCCTATTACATTTTTTGTAAGCTCCCAACACGCCATGTTTGGGCAGGGGAGAGAGTGAGTGAATGAGTGAGTGAGTGAGTGAGTGAGTGAGTGAGTGAGTGAGTGAGAGAGCGAGAGAGAGAGAGAGAGAGCGAGAGAGGGAAAGAGAGAAAGAGCGAGAGAGAGAGAGAGAGTGAGAGAGAGAAATAACCATCGGAGTTACGGAGAAATATAGGCATGGATTCTACTGCTGCATTGCTATCTTCTGTCTGCAGAAACCAGGCATTTATTTTCCTACCTTCAATCTAGCAACAGGGTTTGCGCTGAGCTCGTTCTTTCCAGTTTTCCTTTTGTTTTGTTTCTTCTTCTTCTTCTTCTTCTTCTTCTTCTTCTCCTCCTCCTCCTCCTCCTCCACCTCCTCTCTCTCTCTCTCTCTCTCTTTCTCTGTCCTACGATTTTTTCCCGACATATTACAAAATCTCCTGATGAACCATGAGCTCCGCTTCTAGACCGCAACAATGCCATGCTCTCATTCAGCACTGGTGCTTTAGGGATTAGCTCTGCAATATCGATTAAGAACTATTCATCTTCAGAAACTACAACGTCCTCTGCTTCTGAGTCGTGACTCTTTGATTCATTTTCGACCCATTTTTCAACTCTCTTTACCACTCCCATACACACAAATCCCCACAACAGTAGTTTACTTTGCACTGTTAACTCACCGAGATAAGTGTGAAATACTAAACAGTGCTACGAAATGTGGATCTATATTGGTTAAGTCACGCGAAATTTTGGAAGCTGGCCTAGATCTAGAGGAAATGGGAAGAAAAATATCGGTTTCGCGTCTTGATTCGTGGGTGATAGATAATGTGGGTCGTTAAGCAAGTGGATAGGCAGACAGGCAGGTAGAAATGCAAGCTGGTTGGTATACATGGAGACAGACATATCGGCTAAAAGGCAGGCAACCAGGTATGGATGCAGAAGGTAGACAGATTAATAAGTAGACCTGGGCAAATAAATAATTTCCAGTGAAGGCATAAAAATAATGTTTGGATTTTGGGGTGGTGTTTGAGAGCCAAAAAAAAAAAAGGAGAGAAAATGAAGATCAGACAGTTTTAAGGGAAAAAAAAACAAAAAACAGGACACGGGGGAAAAAAAAAAAAACGGTAAAAGTAAGGGGACATAACTGAGATATTCAGTCTGAAATATAGTGCGGTGACGAAATTCATCATTAACTCCCTTTTTGTTTTTCCTCGATTTCAACTTCCACACAAGATTATTGATCCCTCACTCACTCATATTAAAATATTTTGAATAGTTTGGTTGTTTCGAATGCTGAAATACAATAATCCGTTCTCTGGCACCATCAACGGTACTAAATAACCAACCGACCAACCGACCGACCGACCGACCAATCAACGAACTAGTGTGATGCAAGGGGAAACAACTCACCTTAACCACTTCTTCTGGATACCACATGGCGTGCTCGTAGCTGCCGTTCTTGCATTTCTGGCACTGCTGACCGTACAGTTTAAACATGACGTAGCCCGAGTTGGTGGTGTAGTTGAGGTGGAACCAGAAGATCACACGACCTTTCATTGACGTCCACCCATGACCACATTCCTGGAAGCAAAACAACAAAACTTTGTGAAAATAACCTCATATATATTATTTGTATCGCGTGCTGTCCCGTTGTTAATGTAAATATTACTTTGCTGTTCGCCCACGTACCACAACTGTGGTCTGGGTTTCAGTTAAACTAACTTGATAAACTTGGAGCTTGCATGCAGTCTTCAAGACATTTTTGGAAAACAGAAGGAATTAACATTCACTCATGTATTCATCGAGACGAACTATAATTTGGGCGATTTGGAAGACCGAGAATAGGGCTATGAGCTACAAAAGGCAAGAAATTCTGCCAAAATACAAAGTTGCAAGCGCAAGGGGATAGTCAGGACAGCTAATAAAAATTTTGGAGATAAAGGAGAAGTCGATTCCGTTTAACAGTCATTTTTTAGAAAGAACTCTTGGAGTGCAGCTTTACATCATTTCCTATATCAAGTCAGTGACTAAGGGGAGTTGACTGTACCAATGCAGGCATTTATTTATTCTTGCATTATTTCCCTTTATACAGATATGACAGTAGTTTCAAAATCAATGATCTTATCCAGTCTTTCACTCCCCTCTCCCCTCCATGTCCTCTCTTCTTCTCCCTCCAAAGCACACACATACATACACAGAAATACACGAACTGAAGTCGTGTTAAAGAAACAACAAGTGAAGGAGGTGGAACATGGAAGAGGGAAACGAGATTTATAAACTAGCCTTCCGTTTCGTAATGGTTTAAGAGAATGGTGCACTTAAACATAGAAGTTAGATAGGCCGACACAATGAGATAAAGAAAGAAAGAAAGAAAGGAAAGGAAGAAAGAAAGAAAGAAAGAAAGAAAGGAAGGAAGGAAGGAGGAAAGAAAGACAGGAGAGAAGGAAGGAACAAAGAAAGAAAGAAAGAAAGAAGGGAAGGAAGAAAGAAAGAAAGAAAGAAAGAAGGAATGAAGAAAGAAAGGAGGGAAAGAAGAACGAAAGATAGAAAGAAAGAAAAAGAAAGAAAGAAAGAAAGAAAGAAAGAAAGAAACAAAGAAAGAAAGAAAGAAAGAAAGAAAGAAAGAAAGCCTATCAGTAGGTCCCCTGAGGTTATCACATTATATCTCGAGATAACCGATCATGTACGCACTGCACACTGTTTGCACTCCTGTCAAGTGAACTCTGCGCATACTATGGACACGAAATCCCTTTGGCTTAAACCCTCTAGACCTAAGTTATGAATGCTAACCAAGGCTAGTAAATTTTGTTTGTTTTTCCAAGCACTTACAAAGTACCGGTAATCCACGTGGTCAGTGTCGTAAACTAGGATGATAATAGGCGGGAAGAAGG
>JAWQUT010000444.1:83983-96363 GCA_033807755.1 Ellobium chinense
CCCTGCTTTTCTCTACAGCACGCCAGCTGAAATAATGGCCACGAAATCTTTACGAATATATCATGGAAAATCAAGCGTCAACAGAGGATTTACTCCTATTCTCACAAAATCTATTTCTTTGTACATAACAAAGTGTTTATGGCTTGTTTAAACAGAGACCAATGATTTTTGGATGATAAATATTTATACAAGCAGATGCGTGTTATCTCGCCGGCAGCCAATCAAACCACGAGAGTGTTTGCCTACTGATCGTACACTTGATCCTATTATGTAGCACCGCTTGCATTGTCAGGACTTAACTATAAGTGGAGATAAGCTGATGATATCTACCTTGTCAGTATAAACAGGCGTATCTTACATTATATCGAATGACACTGACGTATAGCGTCGTATTGGTGGCACGTTGCTTATCGTCGCGTTAAATGCCGAAACCGTCGTCGGTAAAAGTTTGTCACAACTATCAATTTTAGTTAAATTTACAGGAGAAGGTTTACCGTCAATGTGTACTCGCTAGAAGTATAAGATTTCTTCAAAAACCGTATGTGCACGTTTGTTGCTCTTGTCAAAGATGAGGTTAAAATATCGAATTTAGTCGATGATGACGTGATAGTGTGCGTGTGTGTGTAATGACGTCGAGCACTATTTCAATAGGTAGATCTGTAATGTACTCATCAACTGTCCCGTTCATAAAACTGGGAAGAATGCTGGCTTATCGTAAATTTATTCATGTCCTTCCTTCCTTAAGTTTTGGAGTTCCCACATAACTTCCGTAACTGTCCTGAGCTAAAATTGTAAAGAAAACGATACCAACATTTGAATTTTAATCTCTTTGTGGAATAAGACTAAATAAGTCAACACGGACGATACGTCATGGATAGTTCAAGCCTTTCTGTGGTAAGAGGACAGAGATACGCCCTTATCCATTTCTTTACACTCATAGACAGTTCGCCTATCTCATTTGACTTAGTTTTTCAGGCGAGGGAAAAATTCTGTATTAGACACCACAGGGAAATAATGTCAGTCTCAAGCTTAGGTGGTGGTTTTTGTTGTTCATCATTGTCTTAGTGACGTTCTTTGTATGTGACGCTTGATGGATGTATTTGGCTGCAGCAAGCACAAAAATACCTCCCTTTTTTTTTTAATTGCCTATCTCTGAGATGGGCAATCTACTTAAGACTGCGATGATATGGTATGTCAAGGGTACTTGGTTGATGCGTACCCTTTCCAAACCACAGCTTCCCTGTTGGGAACTTTGTTGATGTGCAGTAGCATGATACGACATGTTACTGTGCATGTATAGCGTCGTATTCCTATTGACCTAGGTTAGGTGAAAAATGTTATCGCCTATAACCATTTTGTTCGGTATAAAGAGACCCTATTCCTCATAAAATAAAACAGTTTAGGACCTTACGTTTTTGAGCACAGAAATTATTTCCAGTAATGCCATCAAAATTTTAGAATCGGTATAAACTTCTGAAGAAATTGCTATCAAACTTTTGCATTTGACCTTACCTGTGAAATATGACTTTATACATCAACAAAATAAATGTTGACTTATTTTCAAAGAAAATTTCGTTTTATTAACAGTCACACTGATGTTTTCTGACTCTTTGATTTCTGTGCCACCCCTGAGAGAATAAAAAATTAAGGACAAAATATAACTTTTAACATCGACGAAGGTAAGTGCATCCGTATAAACGAGTATCATAGAGGAAGGGCTAGTATTGAACTGCCAGAATTTCCTTTTTTGCTTTGTTGTGATCACGTGAGCATTGCAGTATTTCATTAGGCTGTTAATCTAAGTTACTCTAATTGAATTGTATCTTTACGAAAGTGTCTCTACCCAGAGGTGGAAGTCTGTTGGGTCCAGGGCTAGTCCAATATTCTAAGCAGAGTTACGCCAAATTTGCATAGTGATTCATATTGTTGAATAAAATTTTACGCATAATCATCGTTTTATGACTTTAGAACAAAAATGCGGTCTCACTGAAAGTGTAACATTTACCAATCTGCAGGGGGGTGAAACGATATAAAGCCATTTAGGATTTGGCGAATCTATGTCACAATAGCTTTGGAATCTTTAACGTTTCCGATGGTGATAAGTCACTTAAAGATCAAAATGACGAATGTACAATTGATAAAAAATGTAGGACGAGTGTTCTGTTATGTGTCACTATCAGATAAGGATTTTCAGGTGATTGCCCTCAACTCCAAAGAAGAGTAAGGATCACTATCATGTTGGTTTAAAAACGAGAATAAATCTCTAGCCTAATTCCGACCAGAACCCTTAAGTCTCCGTGTCCTTAGCACGACACATTTTTCAGTTCGATCCAGAGCGCAAGGGATGAACTCGGCATGAACGCAAGAGATGAACTTGGAATGAACAAAAGATGTGAACTTGACATGAATGCGAGAGGATTATGTACGCCAACAGTCTTGAGACAAACTTACCTGACAGGAGAATCTGACTTTGGCACTGTCCTTGAAGACGCGCCACCTGTCGCTGGGAGGGTAGAAAGTGGGCACCAGGTACCAGGCGTGGGGATAGTACTGGGCAAACAGACGGTCAAACTCCCCGTGCCATACCAGTTCCATCCTGCGGGAGGAAAAAAGAAAGATGAAAACACATTAATAGAAGGAAATATGGAAGGATACGACTCAGAATTGGTTAATAAAACCCAAGCTTGGAATTGTATTGGGCAGTGGGGCCACTGACATTCTTGCGTCCAGCATGTGTCCAGTCTCCAAATAGTCCCCTTGCCCTTAGGGACGTTGAATACAACTAACAGGATTGGAACAGATGACTAGCAAGTTTATTTCTAAAGTCTGGAGAAATCCGCTGTACAGAGAAGCCACACTTTAGAATGAGGAACGGTGTTAAAGAGGGCATGTACTATTTGAAACGGCTTGTTAAGAACCGATAAGAATAAGTCTACGAGAATTACATTTCACAAAAACAACCGAAAGAGGGCAATGTCAGATACTGTCAAATACTGTGTGGAGAAGAAAAATTGTGTGGACTAAAATGCCGCATTTGAAAAAATGGTATCTATGTGTGAGTGCGAATGAATGAGAAAAGAGAAAGAGGGAGAGACAGAGCGAAAAAGAAGACAAAAAGGAAGAATTTCCACATGTATGCCATCCTACAACATGCTCCTGACTAAAGAGAGATGGTTTTAATGGGGTTGGTCTTAAAGAGAAGGGTTTGTTGTTTTGGTTTTTTTTTGGTTTGTGGGGATACACAAAGAAAGAAAGAAAAGTGTAGTTTTCAAATCTTTCAATCCTGTTTTTCGCTGCATGTTGTACGGTGACACTTATATGGAAATCCTCCCGATAAAAACAAAGACAGAGACAGTGAGACAGAAAGAGAGAGAGAGAGTGAGGGGCTGGAGAAATAGACTGCTTATTTTGATTTACCATTTATTTTTTGTAACATCACGTTGAATAGGAAAATTAGCTTGACAAACAAACTCGCAAAATTTGAAGGAGTGAACCAGTAATACCCACTGCCTTCAAAACTAATGGTCTTTTAAACCATGCGATTTTGCATCCCTGCCTACGGACTGATTGATGACTCAGTCAAGACAATGAATATTTGAGAATATGAACACGTCATGAAGGGGTCTTTGTTTTGTCCGTATTGCATTGCTTTCTGTAATCAAGAAATTCAAAACTACACAAATAGTATTACCATTTATGGGCGATTTCAACCTTCATTGTTGACGATTAGTAAATTCGCAAAACAGCTGCAGGATATAATTCCACACGAAGTCATGCACACACAGTTATGAAACAGTGACTGAAACGATTTTCGCCTCCAGTTCCGGAAAGCATTCAAATAATCCTTTGAATATCTGCACATTGAACTTCGCCAGAACCAGTCTTTCTGAGCAACTGATAATAATGGCCAAATGAAATCTGATTTGGGAAAAATAAAAGTCTCATTTGTGTTTATATAGTAATCTGATTTTCACTCACGGGCTACAAATCGCTCAGCATGGTGTTACGTGAGCGAATACCTTTTTTTCATAACATTGCTGTCTTCCTTTACAATAGCAATACAAATTGAGTAGGGGTTGGGATGACGGGTGGGTGATAGACATATTGAAACTTCTTGTGTAGGTGCTGATATAGACTATAATATATAGCTTGTCAGTCATGGCAAATTCTGTATATTTCAGGGTAGACCATGTGGAAGCGTATTAATGAATGTATCAACTCCTCTGTTGGGGAAAAAAATTCTGGCATTAAATTGCTTCATTCATGCATTTTTGTCGACCAACAGTTCAGAGAAAACTGGTAAAATCTGAGAGGGAAATTGCAGTCGGAATGGCCTGACAGTTGCCTTTCTTGTACAAAGCTGAAGAAACATACAGTATATTATTCATTCCTTTGACAGTGAAATGGATTAAAAGCAGCCGTAACGGAGAGTTTGTCTTGACTGATGTATCAAGCAGCCATAACGAATTTTACAATAGTATTTAGTATCAGGCAAAGAGCGTAGATAATAGAAGGATTGAAGTAAAAGATACAGGAACATCAGTTAAGTGGAAGATTCTACTCTAATAAAAAACAGTTGCTTTCTAAACCTGGTCGTAGGGGCTTTGTAAAGTGCCCTAAACGCCATCACTCTGTCCCATGAAAGGGAGATTTATATCGGCAGACTGTCAGGAAGAGTAGAGAGATGGCGAATAAATGAAAATAGGGGAGCAAAAGAAGGAGAAGAGGATTGAAAGAAGAAAGCCAAGAAAATAGAGCCGACGAATTGTCCTTATCATCATAAATCATCATCGTTTGAAACAACGCCAAATACTCGTAATGAAAACAGCGTACAACATACAATGAGTACCACGCAGCAAATTTCAACTATAAGATCATCAGTTACGCCATCCGTTAAAGATAAGAGATGGTATGCAAAAGTTACTCAACATTAACATGTAGACAGAGTTGGTTGGCGTTATCGGAGATGATGACCGCTGAAGGGCATCGATGGCAGCCATCACCTTGGGATTTTGCGGTTTAGCAATAATTAGCATTGTGCAGCCGAAGCACTGATTGCCTCCCCTTGCTGTAAAGGTCACTGCGTCGTCTTACTCGCCTGACTCGTCCAGCGGAAGTTACTGGAAGTTTTATCTTGAAGTAGATTTTCGAGTTTGATCACGCTTTCTGTGGTTGGTACAGAAAGTGCAATGTACGCAGAAAGATACTGAAGCCAAGCAGGGCTGAAGACTGTGCAGATGGCGAAAATGTCTGCTTTTGTGTTACAGCTCTCAGAATTTCTCTGCTGCGTATGAGATGAACTAAAGGCAAAACAGTCTAAATTATTAAAATCTAAAAGCGATTATTTTGCCAAAGGTTGATACTCTGATTCAGTTGTTGTTTTTTTTAAATCAATAATGACCAGAGTCCTCAAAATGTAGGCTTTCAATTCGTCCAATAGCTGTAACAATGCTATTTAGATAAACCTATATCATTAAAAAATTGATCCTTTTATGGTCACTGCTAGAATAACATGCATCCACAGAGATCTTTCTGATAACTCTTTCAGCTGATTCGCTGAAGATGCGTTTGTATTTAGCTCCAAAACACGAAGTGTTCAGCTGCAGCTCCAGACAAGTCGAGTTTGTAGGAAGGATTGCTGCTCGTTGTCACTGGTGTCCAAAAGAATTTGATGATGCAAGCCGATAAATTCCAGAAGCTCAATAAATCATGAGCCTTGCGTACCAAAAGACAAGGAAGCGACCAAAGCAGATTCCAGTGCGCAAACGCGTTATATTCTGACAGTGCCACGTCTCTCGGTCGGGTCGGGAAGGATGTTAGGTTAATGAATGAGTTATATCTAGACTGCTCTTGGGTCGGTGGGTGGGAGAGGGATAGAGACACAAAGGGAGTGGAGACAGATTTACTCAGTATTATATCTGAGCTGTTCACAGTCTCGCCATTGAGGACATCCCATTTCCCCAAGAACTTTTTTGTTTTTGTTGTTGTTTCAACTTTTTATGAAGTAACAGCACCAAGTTGTCAGAGGTGTCACCCATTCTGTGCTACTTTCTTCCAAACGCATCAACAATAATTTAATTTTAACGTAGCCCTACTGATATCCTATTTATTATCATATATGCCTTGGCCATGTGCAGCATAATCGTAAGAGAAATCTCATAGTGCATGGACATATTCTCCACACTATACAAATACTGTTCTGATAATCTCCAGTATCATTTTGAGTGACGTTATTGAGTGCTCATTGCATTAGATTCAAGAGCAAGAGTTTATGGGTTCAACACTCACACTTATAGTTCAGGCCTTAGAAAAGCATTTTTATTTACATTTTCTCTGAGTTTTGATGATCAGCCCCTTTATGGCAGCCACACTGCATGCTTCCAACAGAGTTGAATGAATGTTGAATGATCTGGCCATTCAAGGGTGCACTGTTATGAGCGGTCTTTATTATGTTTGTAATATGTATTTTGACTGGTCTTTTGCCTAAATAAATTGAACTTGAACATTTGCAAACCATATTTTTATCATAATAGACAAATGGTATAATACACCTTAGACTTAACAAAGACTAGACATTTTCTAACCCGCACAGATTATATTGCAGCCCAACGTTTCCCATATTTACCTCTCACCCCTTTTGTTTCCCACCCTCATTTTGCTCTTCCTAACTCTTGCGCCGCCTATGGTACAATTTTGTTTTGATTCCAAATATTTTGAACTTGGAATAGTCTATTAAGTACACAATCATTTCCGTGCCAACACCTGGGTGTAACGGCTGCCAGCATGGGAAGGACTATGCTAGATTAGAATATTAAAGGCTACCCTGCTTCCTTTCTTCTTTTGCTTTGTTCCTTACCACGGCTTTAATCGGTGACTGGTGAATTGTCTCGGTCCCCGCTATGATCAATTTGGCTTGAGCGAGACGTTATTATTTTCAAAATAAGGAGGGGGGGGGCTCAAAATTAGTAAAACTTCACGACAATTTGACGAATTTTTGCGTCGACTGACTTAAAAGTTGATGAGCCTGTTTTTCAGTCCGTACTCCTCCAGGATATCAAGCCACCCACTCAATACATCAATAGTAATAAAAATATGATAGGGGTGCAGGTAAAGAATTCCTTGCAAAAAGCTGTTCAGCTCACAATGGAACTAACATTCGCAAATGGCCGTTAATGCAACGGATATGCTAGAGTTTCTACCTGTGCATTTCGAGCTGGGATTATGTATCTGCAGGTCATAGACACGTTAATGGACATATGAATAATTAGCGGTTATGTCAGGGCGAATATAAACTTGTCATCACTTTACCGTAGAGATAACACAGAGCTGTAAATGTACATTTTGCTGTGTATTGTCTCTGTGCCTCCACGTATTCAGTTTTTTTGTGTTTTGTTTGCTTTGTGTAGGATACACTGGGATAATTTTCTCGCTTATTGAAATATTGCAGTCGATTACGCTTTATCGCAATCTTCGTAACTGAACATTGTTATGTTCATATACCTCTTTATAGCAGCCTCCACTTAATCACATCTTTTCAGGGTTTTTTTATAGTGCTATTAGCATTGACGACTGCGTTCCATACAGTTCTCACTTCTGTGCATGACTCAACATCTGGGACGAGCCTCTAACACAACACTCTTGACCCAAGCGACAACGCCATAATTTCCTTTATAATTATGGTTATCAGTCCACTGAACTAAATTAAGCCCACAGTCCGTCAACTGTTCCGCCAGATCGAAAACTCGTCAAAAGCATGGAAACGTTGTTATAAAACCAAATATTGCGATTAAACGATGTGCACGTTCAACACAATATTTTGTTTTCTGACAACTTTGCGATGCGATTAGGAGGAATTGTTACTAACCAGTTGTGATTCCGCAAAATCCTCTGCATATCATGTCAGGGACTTTCGACTGTGGTATTATCCATTTTCCCACATTACAGCCAAAAGCTGTCCCATCCCAATAATATATATAGTTTTCTTTTGTTTTCTTGCCTGGATATCTGACTGCAGTCACAAGAAGCTGATCGTCTAGAAGTTACACTAAACAGAAACATCATATTTCATACTTAATGAAATTTAGTAATCTTTACTTACCGATGACATATGTTTATTTTGATAGGCTTCGTCACAATAGCTGTTGGTGCGACGGCTGTGTACCCCATAGTGAAAGTGTATATAATAGACTTGGCTTGTTTTTCCCTCTTGTAAATTCTCAGCAATGGTGAAAACTAGTGGTATTACTTCACAGTTTAGTAGCCTGTAGTCCTAATTAACACACTCAACGAACCGATGTACTCCAAGTTTCACAAAAGTATATCTGTGTTTTTGTTGTACTAATGACCACTTGAAATCAAATGGTATGATCTAAAACTTTCAATAATAGTCCCTTCCTTGAAAACTGTTACACGCCAGTCGTATCGTGTGCACTTGAAAGATATGAATCACTTCAATTCTTTTGAATGATAAAATGAATCACGATAAAATACAATAGAATACAAAACTTTAAAATCTATATTAAGATGTCTACAAGCTCAAATTTGTGACAATGAGAACGTCCAAAAGAATCCACAGAATACGATTTTAAAACATTCACAAAAGACGCATTGTGTTTTGTAGTTTTGCCCTTGATTGTTTGACGAATGACTGGATAACACTTTAGACATAAGAATTAAAAGAAAGTAACAGTAATTTGAAACGATAACTCCCCATTATGTAACTTTTGAACATCATAAAGCTGCGTTCAGCACCAGTGCTAGTGGAAATGATGCAAAACAAAATCGCCGTTGTGTGACTATGGTTAAAATCGTGGAATGACAAATTCGTATCGTTCTTTATGTAAAGGTTAAATTCCCATTTCCCATTCACTGTTCCTGTACTGCAAATGCATGACCAACTGACACCTGAAATATCCACGACTTCGATCAGGAATGGGGGTACATGCTAGTGTACTCAAAAAAGGAAAATATAAATCTAAACAAAAAAAAAAAAAAAAAAAAAAAAAAAAACCCTTGANAAAAAAAAAAAAAAAGAAAAGAAACAGGAAGTCCCTACTCTACCTGCTATCAGCCCCGCCTACCTCAACAAGGAAGAATATTTAAAGGTCGATAGGTCTTGCAGAAAGAGTGATTAGTTTGAATCACGTTATGTCAATCAATGACAATTCCCAGTCAGAACTCTACCTTATCTTAGAGTTTAGTTCCTGCTTCGGAACAACAGTGTGAATTTCTCTATTTTGGTGAAAGGATTAAAATCCAATGGTTAGTGAGCGATACCTCTGTCGAAATAACAGTTCATTAAGACTTGATTTTACAGCCTCCCTCTAAAATTTCAATTGTTTATCTAAGATTCCAGTTCCTGCCTTCGATGTGCCCATACAAACTTCTTTCCGTTCGTAAGAGAATAAAAATCCCGTGTTGTTTCTGTCATAGCTCAATCAAACGAAAAGATGCTTATCAATAAGACATGTTCTCACGTTCAAGCCTTATTCTAATTTTTACACCACACTCTAATTTTTACATCACATCATCTGTAAGCCTGAAGGTTGCTTCGATATGAGCCGTTTGATTATATTTCGGTTAGTAACAGAATACAAATTCAAGACAATCCAGATGCCCAGCCACACGACATGCCCTTTTGTTACTGCCATTTCTCTTGGTCTCACAATCTAGACCCTGCCTCGGTACGATCGCTTAAGATTATTAACGTTTTTTAATTCATAAAAATCTAGCGCTATTCTGCTATAACTCTGTCGAGCGAATAGTCAAGACCTCCATCGTCTTGTTATTCCCTCGCACTGTCTTTTATATCCTAATTCTTGCTTCGATACAACCGTTTTGATTTCAATACGTTTATATGCGAATGAATATCCTCTAGAGCTCTGTAGATCTGTAGTTCTGTTAAAACAACGTTATCAAGCAAGACTTTTTCTAAAGTTTAACAAACGTGACGCTCTCAGTTAAAGGAAAGGATAAATCTATCAGCTGCATTAGGCTGTAGCAGTTTCTCGAAACTTTGCACGTGTCTAGTAACACTACCGAAACCATCCTCATATACATTCATTAACATAATTAAAACCAAACCTTGCATTCAACTATCTTTGACCCTACTGGAAAATCTGCACAGCTGAATATCTAAATTGTCCTTATGTTACTTCAGACACTGATAGGACTGAGACTCTATCAGACAATAGCCTTTGAATGAATATGCACTTTGTAATCTCATAAAGCTTGTGTTGTATCCGTCTTCCTGAATGCACACTGTCTAACTGGGCACATAGGCAAAGAGAAGTTCAAACACAGGAGTTAGCAAAATTAATGTATTATTATCATTATTACTACTACTTTTCACAGTTTCATTACTCTGATCGTCCTCCTCATCGATACTTTGAACTCAACGTCATCATAACAATCAATGGATTTGACACTTCGAACTCTGTAATGATTAAGGCAATCAAATCTCTCCCTTAGCAGATTCGATCTTAATGTGGTTTTGCCATGATTCATGGATGACCAGCTGATGGCTATATCGTAATAATAATACTATCCAAGGGAGACAACTGTACACTTTTCTAGAGAGACAACAATAGGCTCAAGTGTCGCGAAGGTTTGATAAGATATTAATCGTCAAGATGGGCTATGGTGAACGATTACAGTAGAAGTTACACTGCTGGGCTGGTTAAGAAGCAAATCGAAGGCCAAAGCCAAATCGGTTGGAGGTTGGTAGCCATTGACTGTTAAGTCAATCTTATGGCCAAGTCGTGCTCTTGTTCGCCTGGCTGTAACCCCGACTACAGTAGACTTCAGTAGACATTTATGAGCTCCAGTTTAAATGGACTGGCTCCAAAATTCGATTTTATGTGATATTTAAGTATATGAGATAAATTATGAACTCTTTTTATTAAAAGATCAAAACGCCATACCAGTGAAGTGCATATGATCAGTCATTGGAAGTTCGCCTATCTCATTTAAGTGAGTTTTTCTTCAGGGGAGGGTAACAACTCTATTAGACAACTATGGAAACTGATGCCAATTTCAGGCTTAGATGCTATTGTTTAACAAGTTTAACAAGTTTAACAACAAGTTTAACAAGTTTATTGAACAGCTTATGGTACATTTATAGTACAAAAAAGCATTAAACAAGAGGACACACACTCGATGATTAATGACAAGTCTAAACATAAATGGCACAAAAGCTAACCGGGTTACACTGAAAATGAGCACACAACTTCATAACTTNAGATAAATTATGAACTCTTTTTATTAAGAGATCAAAACGCCATACCAGTGAAGTGCATATGATCAGTCATTGGCAGTTCGCCTATCTCATTTAACCCTCTAATGCCCAGCCCTATTTACAATGGCACAAAAAGTCCGAGCTCCAGTTTTTGGATCACTTCTGGATCCACTATGTTGGAACAAGCATCAAAATGATATTAATAATAATAATAATAATAATAATAATGCGGTTTATAAGTCTCATATCCAGGCTAATGCCCACTCATGCGACTTTACACTATTATGGTGGGGTGATGATCTTGGTTTGCTCTTTCTTTGTTCCACGAAATGTATCAGATCTGAAACGCTGGGCACTAGAGGGTTAAGTGAGTTTTTCTTCAGGGGAGGGTAACAACTCTATTAGACAACTAAGGAAACTGATGCCAATTTCAGGCTTAGATGCTATTGTTTAACCAATGGCTTTGTGACTTATTTTGGAATTCATATGACGGTAAGAGTTCCCATCCTTACTGCGCAAGCTCTCAAATACTGGTTAACTAATGCATGCCAAATCTCAAATATTATAAGAAAAGAATTAAGAAGGTTATGGAACTGAAATTAAGTTAATATATTTAGGAAGGTCATCCGTTTTACTGAACGACCCTTTCATTACACACTAAGCCCACAATCCTTTGCCTTGGGACACAGCGGTCGCGACGACCGTCGAGTTACGCCCCTTTGAATTCGAACACCGAAAGAGATAAACCAATCATCTCGCTTCATTACGGAGTCAATGCATATTTATGTCAGAGCAATCGGTGAGGAAAATCAGCCCAAGGTAATTAAGAAAAAGGAAAGAGAGAATGGTTGAAATGATAGACAGGGTTGGGCAGAGCCCAGGTCATATGAACGCAGTTCATTAGCTTAAGTTTAATTGAACTTGATCTAATCTGACTTTTTTTTGGTGAATTTGCTAAACCATGCTAGTTCAACTTCTAGTGACCATCTCCAAATCTTCGCCATTCCCTTCTCTCCCTTGCTTTCAAAAGTGAAGGATGCAATCAGTCAATAAAAGCCAATATAAGGACTATATGACCCAAGAACATCCATCTGATAATGGTAAAGAGAAAGCGAACGTAATGAATATCGGAATTATGGCTTGC
>JAWQUT010000444.1:104837-121404 GCA_033807755.1 Ellobium chinense
GGGAGGGGGGTTGTCATAATAACTTAGTAAATAATATACGAGATTTAATATTCTTTCTCAGCCTGTTGTCCGATAACACCGGGAAGATATTATAATAATAATGCGGTTGACAAGTCTCCTATCCAGGCTTAGGCCCACTCACATGACCTCACACTATTAATGCCCCAGCAGGTCAGATCACTCGAGGACTTTCTCAACTTACTGGGGAGTATACGGTGCCGCTGTCTGTCATTTGGAGGCACTGATCACTAGCATTATGACAATATCTTTTACTGCCAATAGCCAGGTACCTATTTTACAGACAGGTGGACTAAGGAAAATGTGGATGAAATGCTTTCCCAGGGCACTTACAACACGACAGTGATCGGGAATCGAACTCACGACCTTTAGATCTTAAATTCTAACGCCGAAAACATTCGGCCACGCTGCGCAGATCAGATAATAAGAGAATATTGAACCCGTCTGGTATTTTATCAACAATCGTTTACCCCGTATTCTCTGAAAAAAAAAGAGATACCTAAATAATGAAGACCTTAGCGTACAGCGTGGTTTAAAGTCAAATCTAGGCTCAAACGAAGTAACGCTATCAAGTAACAGTTTGAAGTTTCGGCCTTTTGCCTAATCTCAAGCCTGCGATCAGTTTGGTCTGGATCAGAATTCAGTCTAGATCAAAGTGTCCTGGCGGGAACTTTATTACAAGGTAAACTACAACTAGCTCTCTCTTTCTCTCTCTCTCTCTCTCTCTCTCTCTCTCTCTCTCTCCCCCTCTCTCTCTCTGTCTCTCTCTCTCTCTCTCTCTTTCACGTCCCCTTTTCCCATGCTGTCCTTGCACTATCCACAATGTAAACAAACTACTTGGTCCGGCGGATTAAAGCATAAGACGAAGGTGCTTGACTCGTCTGGAGAAGTTTTTCAGCGATTACTTTATCGTCCTCTATCATAACAATGCTTTGGAGTTTGGGAAACTTGGTGTATCCGGGAACCAGGTTAAAGAGTTATCGGGACATTCTTTAGGATCTCTATGACTTGAGGTTCTCAGGGTTTTAAGGATCGATTTCACAGCGGATCGAATCCTTTAAAAAGTTCGATTCCATGGCGGCTCGAATCCTTTAAAAAAGTTCGATTCCACAGCGGATCGAAAACTTAAAAAAGGTTGCAAGGGCTTAATTGGTCCAAAATCTCTGAAGTATCAGAGTCAACTATTAGACTTTTAATTGCAAATTTTGCCAGGGATAGTTTTAAGTAATCGATGTCAATGGCCTTATTTCAGCTCATGTTGCCCGATAGCGAGGTCGTGACGTGATTTCCGGTCCAGGTTGATGACGCCTTTCATTTTCTCAGGACATGGCCGTGCAAGTCGAAGGGAAATTGAAGATTACTAGTGGCTGTGATTCATTTTAGATAGACTAACAGTTAGAAGTGCACTCTGCTGATAGCGCCAATGAAGGCTATTTGAGGTAAGATAGGAAGAGAGGAGAGAGAGAGAGAGAGAGAGAGAGAGAGATAGAGAGATAGAGAGAGAAAGAAAGAGAAATACGATGACAGTATACAGGATGGGCTTTCCATTGTGTGACTGCTTGGATTGTTGTTGTTGTTTGTTTTTTTTTAGTACACACAGAAAGAAAGAAAGAAAGAAAGAAAGAAAGAAAGAAAGAAAGAAAGAAAGAAAGAAAGGAATATGTCGGAATGCTTTACATTAAATTAAGGCTTTGCATTGAGTTAACTCTTTAAACATGGACAACGTAGGGTAAAGCAGTTACCGTTTAAACTGTCTGTTGTTTGAAGCTATCAGAACCCAGTCTTTATTTTCACTGATCTTAAACTAAGTATACAGAATGTGGGGAGTCCATAATGACCTTGGGTGACGATGTTCATCGTCTAGGATTATTATTTTGGGATTTTGGAAGTGTCCAAATAAAGCATCTCTTCTAGAGAACGACAAAAACAGCCAACGAATCAACACTGATTAACTTTAACTCTCATTCAGTATCCCATCCATTCATACTATGTTAGTAAATTAAGACAAGAGAGCAGTTGAAAGTTTCAGCACGTTGGTGGATGGATGGATGGATGGATGGATGGATGGATGGATGGATGGATGGATGGATGTTAATCTGAAAAAAAAATGAATGAATGAATGAAAACCCACTTACCTCTGAGACAGGAAGAGGCCAAGTTCTGACTCGCTACATTTTGACAAATCTATAGGACTGAGGGACAGGGAGGGGGAAACAGGAGAGAGGGGGATAGCGGGGACAGTGTTGGTCATAATCATGATGGCGGGTCTTGGTTGTTGATCTATCACTGGACACAGATCCGTGGTCTGCTTGTTAGTTGAGGCACGAAGTTCGTGCAAAACGAGTTCCAGTTCCCTGAAGCTTTCTTCGAATTCTTTCGTGATGTAAGGAGATTATATAGTCCTAGTCCAACAGAAACGTTTCACGAGGACAGAACCTCTTTTCGTGGAAATAAATTCTGACACTTTTAGAAGAACAACTGTCAATAAGTTTCTAAAAGTCCACACACTCCAAGAGTTCGTTATTGTGAAACACGACTAGATTTAATGTTCTTGTTTGCAAAACAAAACAAGTTCACAACAGTTCCTGGACGCCTGAATATGTTTCTCCTTAACAAAAGAGATGCTGCTTTGGACCACGCAAACGCAGCCAATTCCTGGATAAATGACGTTAGTTCCGCTCTGAAGTCCTTATGAAGCAGAATTCTCTGAGGTCAAGGCTGAGTTTTCCCACACTTCCTGGAAGTGATGACCCAGCGATGTCTCAAGTCAGTGCAAGTATCACGCACTCTAAACACAGTTTTCGCTTACAGAAGATACTCTTGCATACGTTACACAGTTGTTTCCTTAAATTTATTGTCACTTCATTGTCAGCCGATAGTCCTCAGGGGTTAACCTAGACTGCCAAAGGTCCGTACGTAAAACATATATATCTATCTCGTGAAGAGAGAGAGAGAGGGGAAGCCCGTCGTAAATTATGGAACAAGACTAGACTATCTCAGAGCACAATGGGTTTTGAAATGGCTAGAACTAGAGTTGACTACGACATGATATTATTTTCTTCCAACCTTGGTTATCTTACACTTTGTGCCACACGTTCTACGGTCTAGTTTGGTTTGGTTTTTTTTCACGTACCCTTAAGCACTCCAAATCTTTAAAAGATAATGTACACTTCTATACACTGTCCTAGTGGATAACATACACTTCTACACTTTTTGTCTTCCTAAAGGCTTACTCGGAAACACGCAGTGTAAACACAAAAACTGTTGACTTTAATGTTATCACACGAAGCATAGGTTTCAATGACTTCTGCTCCAAACAAGACCTGGGTTATATAGTGTACACAGGCAAGACAACAGCACTAGTCAAAAACGACTAAAACAAACTGCTTCAGAGACACTCAGACATATTTATTACGAAAACCTGTTAACACGAAGCTACTCGGAAACACTTTGCAAGACTCAAAGGGATGGTTGAACAGACTAGATCTGTCAGTTATTGCAAAATATACCTCGTATGAAACAGTTTAAAGTGTCCCATGAAATTTCATAACAAACTTATTCAGCTGTACAGCACTTTATCTCGACACAAGATACCCTTAACAGTTCTTCCCCAACATATAAAACAAGGCAACGATCCTTCAAATAACACGTCACGCATATGCTTTGTCATGAGTTTTCTTTAGTTCTGCCCGTCTACAGACAGACTGTAATAATTGTCGGCATGGACTAACTGAGACATTTTGTCTTCACATCATACACAGCATCAGATTGTTCCATGTTATCTACAGCTCACTATGATTTCATAATGGCCTAAGTCATTTATTGCAGTTTTTTGGGTGTTGTTTTTTGGGAAAACGCGAGACCATTTGCCCTCACATCATATACAGCATCAGACTGTTCCATGTTATCTACTCTTCACTATGATTCCATACTGGCCTAAGTCGTTTTTTTTAAAGGGTTTTTTTGGTGGGGTTTTTTTTTTGGAGTAAGTCTTATGGCAAAACGTTCTTATGGCAAAGCAAAAATGTTCTGGACGTAGATCTTTGTAGTTGCAAGTTTTACAGAGAACGACTGACGCAATTTAATATTTGCTGGCCGTAAAGCATGCGTGGACCAACCCACATTTTAGCCATTTTGGCGATAAAGGGTTCTATAAATAGATACTGACTCAATCTTGCTATAAATATCGGTTAAATTGTTATCATAGACCTGTGGGGACTTCTAATACCAATTTTTCTCTTTTACAAGTCTTTATAACTCAATGGCAACATAAACCTCATGCCTCATTTTCTGAAAAGACAGCAAATATGAGATGGCAAATAATTCGCCAAGCATCGCAAAGAGGTTAATAGAACATACCCCACGAACACTGTATTCCTCTTTGATCATAACTTTCTTGCACTGCCTAGTTAGCAAACGTAAAAATAAACATCTTTAAAGCGAATTCCATTAAGTTTTGTTCCCCAAAATCAGTCAAATATGAAATTATATTAAAACTTGGTTACAAAAATAACTTCATAAATGCAAGAACCGCTAGAGATGAAAGCATAATGTTCCTGATGCGCCCTCTCCGAGGTACGAAAGAGATCTTGATCTAAACTAGTCAAAGCGTTCGTTGTCAGACATGTTTAAAAGATCATGATTAGCTCCGCTTGCGATGGAAAAGCTGAAAACTATGTGTGCCCGACACGAATGAGTTCCTCAAAACTATAGAAGGCCGCAAAGGCAACATAGCACGGCAGCAGCTTTCGTAATGGGTTCAGAAGAGGCAGAGCAGGGTCAAATTTGACGTTAAGTGTAACGTGCTCTCTACGAACCGTGGAAGTGACATTAAGAAGAAAATATCTGACAGTTTCTCTACCAACATGAATCATAAAATGCCACACAATTCTTAACTCCAGCTGCCACTAACAAAATGGCGTCGTCGATTCTGGTGACGCGTTGGCAGGCCGTAACATTTCAGATGACATGAATTGAAAAGTAGTGTTTTTTATTGTTAAAAGTACGGCAGCAGAGTGGAAAACACCCTCCATAAAATAGAAATGAAACTCATAAAACTAGCATAGATGTTCTGGATTTAGATGTTTCATTCATTTTTAACATGCCAGAAGTGCTAAATAAATGCAGACAGAGAGCCATGTTTTGAAGTCATTCTACTTGAAAACCTATAATATATCGTGCAAATAGAAACTGTGAGATATCTCACTTTCAAAAGTGTCATAGCAAAGATGGATAGGGGAGTGGATGAAGTTCAAGAGGATTTTAATGGTCTGATAGTGATCATCACACTCCACGGCTCATCAAGCAACTGATCACAAGATGGACTGCAAAATACGTGACCAATGGACATCAGAAAGCTCACGCATTAACGGTTGGATCTTTGTTACCATTGCTACTGCACTGGTGCTGCATGTCCCCTTAGTAGTTTTCAACATAGAGAGTTAATTGAGAACGTGTGCATTAACCTTGGGATCTCTTATCATCGTAAGAATTGCATTAAATCTGCATGTTCAAAGCTACTAAGGGTGCATTCAGCACCAATGCACTCATGTAATTTTCACAATGGGAGGAGATCCCATCATAAATGCACAAGCTCCCAATTGTTATTCTTACGATGGTAACAGATTATATCGTTAATGCGCGAGAACGTACGAACAAAACGTACAAGACACAGTATTCGACTCTAACCCAATTCTCTTTACTGCTTAAGCTAAGTCTAGAAAGCTCCAACACAATAGCCACCAACGTGTGCATAATCTTAGACAGGTTGTAAACATCCTGTCATGTAATGATCCTTATCTTCCATAATATAGGTCTGAAATAAAGAAAAAATACGATACTGGCTCAACTGATCATAAACCATTCTGAGTAAGCTTCCTCATCCCTGAGCATTTTATTTCTTCGCAGACCATGCTTAAGTCCTACCTCCATATTTCACAGAATAGAAAATGAAGCAATGAAAGGTTAACTGCCTTGTACGTAAATAAATGAGAAGTCATTTAACAAAATACGCTATATCCAATAACTGGAACATAGATATCACGCCAAATTTTCTTTCACAAAGACATTAGGAGATAATATTAGATCCTGTATGAAGTAACCCGTGCATTAAAGTCTCGTTACATGAAGAAAGTTTCGTGGTCATCTCCAAGACTTTTTAGATCCAAGACGTAGCCATATTATTCTGAGGGATGTAGACTGAATTGTCACATAATGGCGGATACTGAGTTTTGCCATGGAGCCTGTGCAAGGGTACCTATATACAAAAAGTGGCACCTTTTACAGTCATTGACTCCAGCCTCTTTCTTCATTGCTAAATCTCTGGATACTAAGGCCTAGTAATTCAATACATTATGGCGTTATGTCGTTTTCAACCTTTACGTTCTCCCCCATTTGAATGACTAGACCTTGACTTGACACTATTAAGATGTATGGTTCAACGGTAAATACAGAACTACGAGGCGTGGAGGTCTCTACCTTTAACGATGTTGAAAAGAAAAATCTACCTACCATTTCAAGGATGAGGTAAATGTAAAAAAAACCAGCTGAGACTTATTCCGGCCGTGGTATCGGTTTACGGGAGAGAGAGATGTTGGCAAAAATAATTTGAAGGACAAGTTTGTCCCTGATTTTAGGGCTAGATTATCCACTTCTTAAGGAAGAAGTGAATCGTATCTTGGAAGATTTTAAGATTTATGATGGCAGGACATGTCTGTATAAAGAGATCCCTCTACAGAGCCTTTGCTTTTATCCATGAACGAGCTTGGCTATGGATAAGATGAAACTTTGTTCGGCGTTTTAAAAATACCAAAAACAATAGTTTAGTAATAAAACAATAATAAATAGATTTTAAATCTTTTTAAAAGTTTGATAATAATAATAATAAGACAGACATAAACTTCAAGCAAAAACAATGGAACTAGGACTTTGGAAAGAACTTTGAACCTAGTGCATGTTTACCTACTTCGCCAGCGGGGGTGCATTACCATTGTACATGCAACGTTCACCCTATTTGCTATAACGGGAAACAACTGTGATTGTTTACTATACATGGGTACAGTCTACACCCACATGTGTCAAAACACAACCAATATAGGCTAATACACCGTGCATAAACATCCAAATGAAAACAGGCGTATAAAACACAGTATATTACACCAAATTACTAATGAAAGTTTCCAAAGCTCGCTGAGAGCCGTGTTAACAAGTCTGTAGCAAGAACTGCATATGAGCAGTACTACAACCGATCTCAAACATAAACCAAGGCAAGAACTCTTAGAAATCGTTTTGAGGTTCCTGTAAACATCCAAATGAAAACAGACGTATAAGACACAGTATATTAAACCAAATTACTGATGAAACATTTCCAGAACTCGCTAACAGCCGTGTTAACAAGTCTGTAGCAAGAACTGCGTTGATCAGTATTACAGTCGATTTCTTGCATAAACCAAAGCATGAACTCTTGGAAATCGAATCAGATGTCGGAACATCTATGTAAACATTCACATGGAAACAAGTTTGCAGCATATAGAATATTCCACCAAAAAAAAAAATAAGGATGAAAATTTCCAGAGCCTTGCCTGTGCAACAGTGTCAGGTAAGTCTGCAATCATGAGTGAATACACTTTATCTTATATCCGACCCTAAACATGAATCAAAGCAAGACCTCGCTTAGGTGAAACTGTTAAGCTGTCGATAAATACCTTATCTATAAACAACCAACTGAAAACTGGCTTCTAACTTGCAGAACATTGCACCAAGAATCACACAAACAAAAAAAAAATGTCCACAACCTTGCATGTACATCAGTTTTAGCTAGTGCGTAACAAAGACTGCATATACAGTTCCTTACATGGATCCTATTCATAAACAGAAGCGAGAAAGCCAGTCTAGAAACTACAGAATATTGGCCCAAAATTGCTGATGAAACTTTACCCAGCTTTTGCCTGTACATAGGGTTTAACTACATCCTTACAAAAACTGGATGAACATTTCTTATGTCCGATTCTATACATAACCCAAGATGTGGCTTTGCAGAGAATCTTCATAAATATCCAACAGAAAAAAAGCTTACAACATATAGAATATTGCTGACAAAATTACTACTGAAAATTTCCAGAGCCGTGCCTGTATCTCTGCGTTACACTTGCAAAGACTGAATGAACAATTTCTTACATCCGACCTATACATAAAGCAAAGTTCCCAGAAGTTAATCTAGTGAACTGTAGGAGGTCTGTCATCAGTGTCAATTCAAATCCAAAATCATTGCTTGATCAGGTCACAGAGAATAGACTTAATAGACCTTCCAAATACTTGCCAGAGATTAGTCGAGTCGAAGCTTCTACACATACCGACTTGTAAGGCTATCGACTAGTGCCATACAGAGGGATTAGAAACATTTAGCTCTGCCAGCAGAGAATAGTACCGCCAATTCAATGACAAAACAAAAAAAAAAAAGTCACACAAGCACTCCAATACTGTCGTGAGATACGGCGATTGAAAGGAACAGGAGGGTCAACATACGTTTCGTCGTTAGTGTCAAAACAAACAGCAGCTAGTGTCGAATGCGATTACTACCCGTATGTTTCCAGGTTTTGCTGTAAGACTCTTAAATGCTGTTGCGGGACTGATGTTGGCTTTATTTACTGTCCTCTAGGGCAAGATGGCCCTATTCGAAGAGCGTTTATGGGATGTAGCTGTTACGAGAGTGTTGTTGGAAGAGTCAGTCTAAAAAAAAAATGTCAAAATAAAGATAAAAGAACGTGCACAGAAGACTGTCAAAACAGGATTTAGCACATACGCCCATTCATCCCCAAGAAAAATATAAAAAAAGAAGTTTAAAAAACGGGATTATCAAAATGTCAGATCAAGATTTTAAACGTAAGAAGAGTTTTAAGGGGGTAACGCACATTAGCGAAGCCTCGACAAACGGTGCAACTGCTCATTTTCGCCGTCGTTTAAGACGTGAAAAGCGCGGATGTCTCTATAGAGACGCTCCAGGTGGTACCAGGAAGAATCCCAGGACGTCGTGAAATCCTTCGGATAAAATGGTCGGATTAGCAGCCTGATTCACAGCGCTACTCGGCCGGATCCGGTGAAGCGCAGCCAGCAGAATACAAGGGGGAGGTTTGTTGATGTTAGTTGTGCTTTTTTTTTTCTTCCCAACGAATCTAGGAAGGAAAGATGGAGTCGGAAGGGAGAGAGGGAAGGTAGACAGACATGATGCTCCTAGAAGTTGATGTGAACCAGCAGCAAAGTAAGCATGAGAAAGAAAGAAAGAAAGAAAGAACGAAAGAACGAAAGAACGAAAGAACGAAAGAAAGAAAGAAAGAAAGCTAATTAGCTACTAGCTACATGCATTTCTTTCACTTTCATTTATAAAAAGCAATCACAAATGTCACCAGCAAACCTATTCTACTTAATAAAAAACGTCTAAATTCCTAACAATCAAACTTACGGCACGGCACTCCAGAAGTGCACAAACCGAGAAGTACTAGCAGCAAAGCTTAAATCTCTTTCCAACAAACATAGGGAACTTCAGAAGTTGCGCTATCCTTTAATCGGAAGAAATCCTGATCAAAGTGAACCGAGAACATTTTTTTAATACGAGGCCCTAGCCACTCTGTTTTCACCAAAAAAAAAATGGTATAGCATACAGCAAGGCAACTTCAGTACGCCTGTTCTTTATCACAACAAAACAACACCAGTTCTAAACATCACAGTTTTCACCGAGAGAATAAAAAACTGACCACAAATCTCTCTCACACAAGACTTCACCTTGTATGTAACAGAAGGACCAAGTTTCAACTCTTTATGATCTCTAGCTGTTGATAAGTTACTGATAAGATGAAGACAGTTTCTGCACTATCTATATTATGAAGTGCGAAGCACTTGCGCGGAGCCGGATCAGTTCTAGACTAAGCATTGTTTGGAGGGCCTGAGTTGAGTTGAGGTGAGTGGGAAGGATTGGAGTTGAAGCTGGATTGTTATGACGAAGTCCTCGTATAGTAGAGTGCAGTTTAAGGTTCGTAAATTTCAGGTTAGGAGAGGCGGCGGTGACTTAACTGCTTTACGGAAAAATACCGTATACGCTAAATAAGGTCAGTTCACACTCTAGCACCATTGTACGGTGTATAATATTCCTTCCGTTTTTTTCTGGAATGTTCTCTCGTAGCATTTATAGCTTTGGAGATGACCAGCTGGGAGTTGAATTGCTTGGTCGACAAAGAGATGCGAAGTATTAACTTTTTTTTAGCTTCTTCTCTAAGATTGCGATTTTGACGCATGCCATCTTTTCCCACAAAACCCCAGAGTATTGGATGCAAGTAGAATAACCTCTTTTCTATTTCTAGCCCTCTCTCTCTCTCTCTCTCTCTCTCTCTCTCTCTCTCTCTCTTTCTCTCTCTCTCCATGTATATCTCTCTTTTTCTCTATCTCTCCGTTATAGTTGAGTTAGTAGGCACATGTGCAATGAGTGTTTGTGAGTAGGTGTAAACGGCATGTTCCGGAAGTCTTCATTTGCTTGGAAGGAAGTTGGAGACAGACTGACAGACTGCGAACAGACAGAGGATAGACAGACAGACAGATAGACAGACAGATGGGTAAATGAATGAATGAATGAATGAATGAATGAATGAATGAATGAATGAATGAATGAGCAAGAGGCACTAATCAGTGACACTGGAAGCTAATGTCAAGGCTCCTCAATTCAAAAAGAATGTGACAATATAACGATCAAAGGACTACGTCACAGCAGGCAAAAACTGACAAGAACAGGAAAGAAGGCCATAACTCAAACTGGAATCTGCATGTAAAAAGAAAAAAAAAACAACCCGGCGAAACGAGAGAGAAAAATACTTCCAATAGCCTGGTGCAATAAAATAGGATGATTAAAAAAAATAGAAGAGATAGAAGAATAGATTAAAGAATATGAATTTGTCAGAAAACAGTAAAGAAAAGTAAGACAGATGAAACTGGCTGAAGTATGCTAAAACATTTCTTAATTAAGTCACTGTGTGACGCTAGCTAATTGAAACAATACACCAGCAGCCTGGAGGACAGGATAGGTTAAAGAAGCCAATACGGCAAAAACCAGCCCTATAATTTACATAAACATAGAGAGATTCATAGACCGAGTTTAAAGCAGTATCTGCAGGTCTACAAAGGGGTACACTGAACAAGAATGTATTGAATGCGTAAATGAGTTAATCACCCTTGCACACTCACCAGAAATTAGACACATGCATACTAGGCAATCATTTCGCCTGTGTTGACGGTTACGTCTTATGTCACAAACAGGACGTTTTGGCAAAACTTGAATTAAATCTTTTTAATAGTACAAAGAGCGCGAATTTTGCTATAAAATGTTTGAATTCACTCGCACATGAAAGTCTGTGCTTTCGACAAAACAGGTTTAAACTTCTGAACAGAATGGTACCAAATTGTTCGCATGTTCCAATGTGTTGGATACGACGTTATATTCAACACAAACGATTTCGAATTCATCAATACGCTAGGTCCACTCAGGGCAAAGAGTTAACCACCCCTCAAATACTCACCAGAAGTATAAGCGACGCAAGATAAGTAATCAAATCATTTTAACGGATATACCATGCATTGGGCCTAGACGGCGTAACAAACAAAGCTGAGGCTTCAGTTTTACTTAAAGACCATGTGGTGAATAGACATATAGAAAATTTAGAACTGCAGGTCTTTCATGACATTGTGATACTTAATTAACTTCCATGTCTGTGGCAGGGTGTACCTCTATCGCTGTTTATTTATCTACAGGTGCAAAGGGATCGTTTTGTGCGTCCGTGGGGTTGAAAATTACAGACATAAATGAAATGAAACAGCGATTTGGTACATTATGTTTCTACTACATTATAATGTTACATGTAACTGACAAGCCTAAATCACTTTAAGACAGTCTACCAAAACAAAGTCCTGACTATTTTTTGAGATCATAACATCGATAGGAATCTCCGGTTCTTTGTGTATAGTATAGATTAGGCAAAATCTATGTCGGTGTGTTATGAATTTTCTTCCCATTATTCACCAAATCTAAGAGACAAATACATACTATTATATGTAACAGACTCCTGTAAGTAACATTTAATATATCGAGTACAGCAAGAAAAGCACGTTTGCTTAGGCTGCACATCGTAACAACTTTCCTAAATACTGTGCCTACATATTTCAGTCGTTTAATATGACTGTGTGCAATGTATCTTTGCGTCGTAGAACTTTTCGGAAACTCTTTCTATTTCATTTTTTTTTAACACCATGCCAAACGAAGGTTGCATAAACGAAACTATAAGGTTTACAGCTAAATCGAACCATGAAAAACGAACTATAATGCCAAAATTTTATATTAAATTTAAACATGTTCATTAAGACACTTAAATGTTACCTCTTAATAACATGTCTAAAAACCAGTAAATATTGCTACTTTATACCTTCAGAAACAGGAATTTTACACAGACCACAACTGAAATGATCCGAGCACATTCCAGATTGAGATAACCACCAGTGGCCGTATCTTGTTCTAGACAAACACTACTACAAAAATAAACTACTTTGACAAAAGCAAATTGACAAAACCCTTGTTTTGACAAAAGCAAATTTACGAAACCCAAACGGTTACTTTAATTATTCACGATGGATGCTGATACAAACTTTTTTATTAAAAGTGATATGCTATACTCTTCAGAAAGCGTAAAAAAGTCTGATACAGTCGAACTTTGGAGCTTGATGAAGATGAAATTTAGGAAAAAAATGAAAAACAAAAAGCTGAACGATGCAAATCTATCTAACTTGTTAAAAGTATGAACTGGCGCTGAAACGAAATTTCGTGAGAAGCTAATCCAGGATGACTTCAGCGCTGGCACTCTAATTCTGAGCCAAACATTCATACCACTTATTGTGCACGCTCTTCACAAATGACAAAAGCGTTTTTGTGCACGAGAAACCTTGAAAGAGAAACATCAGATATTGGCCAAAAAAATTTAAAAAAAAAAAACGAAAAAAATAACAAAGACCATTTCTGCATCTCTTGCGAAATTTCTTACATCCCAACAGAAAAAACATAGACTTAGAACATTCGCCTTTGCTGGCGGCAGATAAGGTTGCCTAGGCTGCACACAATGTAAACCTCACCAAACGTGGAAGTCACTGAGATGGAGTGCACTGTGTTCCTATCAACAACTGACAAAGAACAAACTTGTATCTTTCTTTCTATACCAATTTACTCTACGTCATCCGCTATACTGAAACTTATATCTACCATAGCTGCAAAAACAGTGAACCACTGAATGTTCTAGAGGCAATATGTCGCCTTATCGGATGACTTATGAAAAATTCAGCATCGCGGTATGTCTGAACTCTATCCCTCGGCGCTAAATTTATACAGAGAATTAATGCGTATTGCGTGCATAATGTTATAGACGCCTGGCTCTGTCACTGTCAATCTAACAATTTACTGTAAAGCAGCTGTTGCGAGGTGCAAGTGATAGTTCTGTATAATTTAAATCTAAGTACTGTTAAGCATTGTACCCCAGTGACCAAAAACATATATTGGTGAATTATGCAGGGTAAGTCACAAAGTTGTCATAAAAGGTTTATATATTTTGTTTCGTTCCTACTTGCTTCTCGTGAAATTTCGTTTCAACGCTAGTTCATGCTTTTAACAAATCAAGTTGATTTGCATCATTCAGCTGTTTGTTTTCCAATCTTTACACATTACTTGTATTCGCTTTAAAACTCCCGTGGGTTAAACGATAAAAGAAGTTCTTCAGTGTCTATTTTCTCTACTCTTATGATGTTGTAAGAAAGTTTATTTATTTGTTATGTTCTGCTTTAAAGGTGGCATTAAGATTTTGACATTTAACAATTCATTTGCGATAGCTTAGTTTGTCATCACGACAAAAAAGGTTCTAGAAAAAAAAACTATCCTAAGTTCACGATTTTGGCTATTCTCCACAAATGATCACCCCTGTGCTAAAAGTTGCCCATGATTGCAGATTGGTTCCTCCAAGACCTCGACAAATTTTGTAACCTAATATTTCCATTATTGCTTTTATAGTAGTTAAAATTAATTTATAAAGTCTTTGGCGGTGAAGCAAACATGGGTGTACAGCACTAAGGCACTTAAGAAAAAAAAAGTCTAAAGTTGCTATGTTTACTTCACTTGAAGGGATAAACATATCATCCTACGCAAGATATTAACTGGACCATTAAATATATCCCACATGAATTATGGACATCCTTTCCAATATCCAATATCAACCATCCTACTTACACGAGATCGACGGCGACTACATCCTATCTATAATTACCGTATATCATTAGAACTGCCCCTGTAGCGAGATAATGAAAATGGATAGGGTGATCCTATCCACATAAAAATACTTGTTTACTTTAAAAATAATATAGTTTATAATTTTTAGCGTATAAGCAAAAGTAAGTTTCACTGGTGCTTGAGAAGATCTCATATATAACTGAAATTCTGGCACCCAACTACGTATAAACAGGGCGTATAAAGACATCTAAACGAGTCGTGCAATGTCACTCTGTATAGACTTGATAGCTCAATGAAATCTAGGACTGATATCTATGAACAAATAAGTAGTTCCAGAGTGGATAGATCTATCTAACGAGACATTATGATGGTGGTTTGCTGACTGATATCGCATTCTCTAAACAGCTTGCTGATATCTGTGCAGACATTATTAGTGACGTCTAAAGAGCACATCTTGGAAAAGAAAATGTTTCAATGGACACACAGCATGTCTAAACAGACGGACATTTTAACAAACAACTGACAATATTGTCTGAACAAATATAATACCACCAAGTCGTTTTTTGTGCTGTATCTAAAGGGCACAGACAGAAATACTATTCTCAGCTCAGAGAGCGTGTCTGACATAAATACATGTATATTGTCCCCTTACTTCGTATTATCACCATGAACTTGATATCAAAGTGGAAATGACAAGGGTATCAACAACTAGCATAAACTAGTTTAGTAGCGTCAACCCCTTTTAATGGCAACTCCTCAGGAAGACGGACAAGTTGTGATTAAACGACGTTTTCGATTAACTGGAACTTTTGAATAGAAACATCGCACTTCGTTTTGTGGCACATGCTGAGATTAAGTGGAAGTTGCGATTATCTGGATCGCAGTTAATCGAAGCCGGCTGTATGCAGATAGATAAAACAAAGAAACCTAAAAAAATAATTTGCATTGTCTGCACGTCTATCTGCTAAAACAAAAAGCAACCATTAACCCTACATGCTTATATATAACAGTATTAAACTTAAATTTAAACATCTGCCCATAAAAATCCAACACAGCAAATTGATTCATCCTACACAAATTCAAGTTCGTAGTTTCATAAATAATGTGTTTCAAAAATGATTCACAAACATGGTGGAAACCACGACCTGCTCTACTCACTAATAATACCAAGTAGATTTGAACTCGGGACCAACTGACCCTCGATAAGATTATATATAGAGAGACTAACCAGAGAGTATCGTGTGGCGAAATCGATAACAACATCCGGCCAGCCGACTGGCCCACCCACGCCCACTCTGTGGTGAGTGAATCTATAGAACAGACGTATGGGCAATGTACTGGGCAGGTGGAAATTAAGCAGGAATGAATAACGCCCAGAATCGCATTAGAGAGTCGTTGTTTAACACGTGCGCACTGGACCATATTGAACAAAGAAAAAGGATGACAAAGAACGTTACTAATTTTTTAAGTTGAAACTGTGTTGATTATCATCGCTCTTTTCTTTTCTTTTTCTACACTAGTTGCTTGCACATTGCGCCCCGCTGATCAAAGCTATTTAAGTTAATAAAAATCAAAAAGAGTTATGTACAAGGGTATAAGTTAAAGAAAATGCTTTCTTGAGATTCAAGCAGGCTTAAAGCTCCATACATCTCATCGTCAAAGGCAGCAAATTTACTAAAGACCAACTCTATAAAACTGTGCCCGATTGTTACCATCGGAAGGCGAACTTCATGTAAACTAAGTTGCCATGGATACTGCTTGGATACAAATGGATCTGCTTTCATACTCCCTATACAAGATTTAGACGCTTTACATCAGTGCTCTGTAACATAACGTTTGGAGGTATAACAGATTAGCCATTTGCAAATTTTCTCTGCTGTATGAGACTGTTTACTCGTGAAATTCAGAAGAAAAAAACACCGCTCCAATGTGACGCATGCAAATGAATTCAAACTGAAGAGCGTTTTTCCAAACCTTTTTTTGAAATAAAGGGAAATAACATTACGTTAATGGCTCTTCAAACATATGTTTTTATTTACTGTTAGATAACGTAAAAATTGAAGGAGTCAAGATTTTGAGCTCGATTAAGTTTTGAATGAATCAACACGGAAATGCTTGTTTGAATACACCATCAGCTCATTTTTCAACGAAAGTGCATTTACTGAATTTTGGAAAATCGCTCTTCAATTACACATGTGACCCATCATGCTTCTCCTCCCATTTATACCCCGGAAGGGGAGGGGAGGGAAA
>JAWQUT010000444.1:121411-134977 GCA_033807755.1 Ellobium chinense
GGGGGGGGGGGGGGGCTTTAAGCTTAAGACTTATGTGAAATGTCTTATACCACGCTAGAAACCCGACCTCCCCGAACCGCAAGCGATGACACAGCATTTGCTTTGCCCACATGTCGGCAGATTGTGCTTATCAATAAAATTAGCAGCCAAAGGACGAGACCCATAAAGCAAGGTTATATGATGCAACAGCCCATGTGGAATGATTAGAGAGTTGAAAGCGACGGGGTCAATGGTCTAACAATAGAAGCTGAAGGTGTACCACGCTGGCTGCGACAGACGTCTGACTTCTACTTCCGTTTAATAATACGTCAGCTAGGGTCACCAAGGCACCAAGTAGTTCTGATTATGACGTCTTTTTTCTAGTCCGCAAGATGTATTTTAAAAAGTTCTCTGAGCTGACTGTATTTTTGTGGAGATGTGTTCACAATATATATCAATACTTTGTGATGAGGAATGGACCCCTAGCAGACAAGCTTCTTTTCAAGGAATGACAGCTGTCCCAACCAGCATGATTGTTCTTTCATGTCATGGAACACACGGCAAGTATGCAAACAATGCCAGAATGTTTGCAAAACCACATTAAATGCGTCACATCAACAGACAGCCGATTTTTCGGACGAACTTCAATGAACTTAAGCTAGTGCTCCCTAGCTTTTGAGGAACCACTGATCACTGAGTGTGTGTGTGTGTGTGTGTGTGTGTGTGTGTGTGTGTGTGTGTGTGTGTGTGTAGTTTTGTTTTGCACTATTTTAGCAATAAAGAACTCACGACATGAAGACACGCAAAAGTACCGCATGATACCCAGCTCTCGCACACACCGCTCTCGGGAAATTCTGTGAACATGTTGTACTAAACATAATATAAGAAAAGCCAGAAAGATTAGGTTAGACAACTCTAGAGCAGTTCAGAGGATAGCACAGGACAACCCCAGCTGGTATGACACAAAATATGGGCCTTATGTTACGACTAACGGCACGGTAAGAATGTAGAATGCGAATTGCGAGACAATCCTGTTAATGCATTAATGGTGGTGCTCATTAAAGGTACATTATAATGGGTGCTCATGAGAACACTCCATCAAAGCAAGCTGGTACAGTTTAGAAAACTGAGTAGAACTCTTCTATCTGCGTCATATGAGTACTTCAGAGGCATTGTTATTAACATAGCCAGTCTAGATTCGTCAAAGGGTCTGCACGTCATAACTGGCCTAATGTGTCTGGATGGAGTGTCCAATCTTTAAAAGTGCAATCAAGACTCCTCAAAGCGTCTGTACGTCATAACCAGCCCAGGGTACCCGGATGGAGTGTCTGTTCTTTAAAAGTGCAGTCCACTCCATTTAACTGAAAAGTTCGGGATCATGGTTTTGAAAAAATGCGATTTAAAGCTGTTGCGATTATGAATTAACTATTACACTGACAGTGCAGTTTTCTGCTGCATCGGTCGAGAGTGATTAAGCGGAAGATGGGTTACATGAATTCTGATTTGATGTAGTTGTCGTTCCATAGTATAAATACATAATAATACCTGAGATGTATGGCTAGTATTAAAGATCAACAAAGAACACAACCGTGCGTCAAAAATATGTGCGCGTGATGCCACTGTTTTCATCATTGTTTAATCGCTCCGTTAGCATATTTCAAAGGGTACTGATAAGTATTGCTGAATGGTTCTCGATGGAACAATTACTATTTTGCCAAAGGATACTAAGTCAGTCCAATATGCACCAGAAGTTCTTCAAACCTCCGTACTACAAGGGTAGCCCACTCTAAAGAGACGTCTTGCATTGAGATAACGGTACACACGTTCGACAATGTACATCAGTGTTTTTGGTAAATACTCAAGTCTAAGGACTGTTTTTAAATCTTTATGGGAGTACTTTTCACTACGTCATAGCCTCTTTTTCAGAACTTATTATTGTGTTGTATTGCTGAAGAGTTCTACAACAATACATGACAGAGAGTCCTTAAGCGTTGACCTAGTCAGTATGACTCAGAGCTCAATGCATTTACAATTTGGTCTTCTCTCTATTGAGCAAGATCCTATTGCCATTTTATCTATTGTACAAGAATCTTGATGTTTCCTGGTAAAGGAGTTATCTGATAGTTCAGTACGGGTTGGTCTACAACAACAACAAAAAAAAAAAAAACGCAGACGTTGAGAACATAATAATATGCATTTTTATAAGGATTACATTATTTATGAAACAACAAAAGAATCTGATACTAGGATTCGCTCCAACTTAATTGCAACTACTGAAGTAGGGCATGAACACTTACAAATGGTTCAATGAACTTTCACTTCTGTACCTCTTTATGTTGTTTTTTTTTAATGAAGAACTCCTTGTGATGTTCTGAGGTAACGTCAAAACTGCGTCTATAAGAGTAATAACTTTGAATATTATGCATTTCCACAATGCTTACATTACCTATGCAAAGATCGACTTTTTGAATCACCCAGCTTACTTGTGCATAATATTAGCGCTGCATCCTCTTGCCATAGAAGGTCTTAAATATGAAAGTCCCTGCCATCCAAGGTTCAATGGGAGATCACTGAACTTACAATCCCTCTATAATTGCAATCTTACCCCCATGGGCGGAGTCCTATTAAGTAATACAGCATCATGATTTAGTATTAAAATATTCATCATCAATAATATCGTCATCAGAGGTAAAGGAACATTTGATGAACAGAAAGAAGCTATATGATCCATCATGTATCCCATCTAAAAACGCATCCACAATTCAGAATGATAAGTGACTTGGGAATACTGATGTATTCATAAAATAAATCAATGCAACTTTGTCACATTCATCATCGCAACCAGAACAAAATCAAATTTCGTAAAATACAAAGGACTTAAGTGATTATACTATGCGAAGCAAACTTCACAGTTCATAAAAGAAAACAATAAAACAAATTGCCAAATTTTGAAGAAAACAGAAGATTATTATTTTTAAAAGCATACCAACGTAAAAGACAAACTATTTGGAAAGGGACATTTTACAGAATATATAAGACCACCATTTACACACGCAAATTTTGCGGACTATAAAAGGTTTCACCTTATAAACACAAAGTTAACAGAACACAAAAGACTTCCCTTTATAAAAACAAACTCCAGGACGTTAAAAAAGCAACATTTGTTAAAGCCAAACTTCGCACGGCCAAAAAAAAAAACAACAAAAAACACTACACTTGTAGCAAATTTCGAAGGACACAAGAGACCACATTTTGTGGAGGCATACATCTTAGGGCACACTAGAATCCACTTTGCTGGATACAAGCGATTAATAGAAGACATAATGCCTCACTTTATAAAGACAATTTTTGCAGGACACGAGGGTCCACACTTTAAAACGATACAGATGTACTGTATGTGGAAGGAGCTTGTAGAGAGCTCTGCAAGGTCAAATCCTCTACTGGTCACTAGTTGGCTACACTTACTACTTGGACACATCAGGAATTTCACTGATAAGAGACTCCTGATGGGAGAGGAGAGTACAGTCATACTCGCATCACTTTAATCCAGCTTATTTTCAGCTGAGAGATAGGGTAGCAAGGACAGTCGACTCCTGTTACAGGCAACTTCTGCTTAATCGCGATGGTTTTCAAATATAGAATAGTGTGTTTCTTTAGGAAAGTGACCGGGTAATCGGGATAGTTTATTGTAAGTCACAATTTTTCCCATGTTCTCGAGAAGATATCATTAACTTAAGTCGTCCGTAACTCTTCCGTAAATAATTAATACGTGAGAGGGAGAGAGCCAAAGAGAGGACTCCAAACTTATCATATTGCGATATGCTGATTTAAATTCCTTTATTTTGTATACTCAATGTTTCTCATAACCCTTTACACCTCAGAAAGTCAGAAATATTGCCGAGTCCATTATGATGTTTTAGTGTATAATATATTTGTAACGTCCATTACTCGACCACCTCTGTTTTAGAACTTGGATGATTGACCCGTTGCAGTGCACTGAGATTGCAAGGGCCTATTATGGACTATAAGAATTAGTAATATCAGAGCATAAAATTTTGTAAAACACCGTGTAGAAACAATCGTTTAACACGAAAGTGCATCGAAAAAGTAGTAAATTTCAGTCCTGAAATTGTAACAAAAATGACGGTTGCAGGCAATGTTTCCCAGTGGCATCAGCGGATTTCATTTGTGTGGGCCTGCGGCCTGCAAAAGAAGGCCAAATTATTAACCATTTTCATCTAAATTAAAATTGTGAAAAATTTAAGTGAAGGACTCCCTCTGTAAATAATACCTAATTTGAGCACAGTATAGCACCAGACCTGCGGACTAGCCTTAAATATCTCGAAGCGTTTTTGTGGTTCGTAAATGTCTCAAAGAGGCTTTTACATGTTGACTCCTGCAAGCTTCAAAGTCCTTTTCTTTTCATCCTCTTGATAACCCCACAAACTGAAAATTAAAGAATGGTCCACTGTCATCTTTACTGTATAATATTATATTCGTTTCGTCCATAACAAGAGTACCCCTGTTTTAGAACATGTATGAATGCCATTAGTGGATACCATTAATCGATGGCAAAACTTGCATTAGCACCATAGCAAAACTGATTTATATACCTTATTATAGGGTTGAGAAAGAGGATGGAGAGATACAGAAACAAAGCGTGGATGGGGAGAAAGACTGGGAAACAGATGGAGGTCAGAGTCAAGTTTCAAGCGTGTGAAATCTACATGCGTGTAAATAACTTTGAAGTCCTGTGCTGCACTATGTAGCAATTCGAGTATCACCATCACGTCGCTTTGCTAAAAGCTGGTTTCATTATGCAACACGTGAAAGAGGACGCCAGAACGGATGTTACCCCGTTCGAGTCACTGTTATACCAAGTAAATCAGAGACGGGTTTAAACAGAGTTTAACACGGTGCGTTAAAACGTCAGATCGTCATAGCACAAAGATACAGTCCATGTAAGTCACTGGTACTTTAATCCTAGGATCCTGGCTTAAGAATACGAGTGATCAAACATGCAAACTACGTGAATTTATATTCAGTCTTTTCAAAGAAACAATACATCAGCTTTGTGAGTTTTAAAAAGGAGCCGACTCCCTATTACATCATGTAGGAAAACCGACATTTGGACAGCTTGTTCAAGATATTAAGAGACGATATCCAGCCACACACTGTCCAAATGTATTTCAAAGTATTAAAAAAGACTAGACTTCATGGAGATCACTACAACTTGCAAGGTCTCATCTCGTAGGATAGTGTTCCTTTAAGCAAAATGCTCAACTAAACATTGAGGTGTGCGGCCACAATAGTACTCTCATTAGTACCAAGAGATGTTGTCCAACCACACACTGCCCAAACCTATTATAACCTGCAGCAGACTGACTCAGAAACCAGCATTTCAAAGTATTATAGAAGATTAGACCTTCATGAAGAATTAATACAACTTGCAAGGTACTACTTCGCAGTGTAGGCGTTACTTTACGCAAAATGCTCAACCAAACATGGTGGTATGCGGCCACAATAACACCATCATTAGCGCCATCATTGCATCAAAGGACACCTCTAGCCCATGTGGCCCCCAATTTCTGAGCTGCTAGGCATGGGAAACACGCGTCTGAGAGGCTACAAACTTTAGGTATCTTATCTCTGGAGATGTTCAGCTTGGTAACGATAGACTGTAACTATGACCAGTCTATGGACTGGACATGGACAGTGGATAGGGTCGTCTTGAGCCTGCCTGCATCTGTCTTAACACACATGCAAGGGACCCTTACCCTTGATAAAAATAATGATAAAAACAAGTGTTGATCCGGCATTTGCCTCCTAGTTGAGAACCTTGACCATGAGTCAGATTTGAGGTAAAATACAGAAATCCCTCCTTTCCAACCCCAAAACTCAGTCCCCTCCTCAATCCCCGTCCCTAAATTTCCAAAAGTCCTATTCAACTCTTTCAATGGAATTGACGGTAGTTAGATAACTGCACACCCCACCTAAGTGATGCTTTCTCACCTACTCTCTCCCCCTATCTCTCTCTCTGTCTCTATCGTCTTTCTTACTCTCCTCTTATCGTATTAGCTCTTGTCTTCGCTTTTTATATTAACAAGCTATAAAAATGTACCTAATTTCAAAATCGTCCTAATTCATGGTTTCAATCTGAAATAGTTATCTCTTTCTCTCTCTCTCTCTCTCTCTCTCTCTCTCTCTCTCTCTCTCTCTCTCTCTCACTTCAAATCAAATATCGTATCCTTAAAAAAAAAAAAGACATCATCCCACCTCTATTTCGCGTCATCAGTTTTGAAACTTGCAAAAATAGGGCCTTAATCGAGCCACCCCCTTTAAAGTATTCACCACATCCTGTTTCTATTTCACCCCAAGACTTTTGAAACTTGCAAGAGTCTTGTATGTGAAGGGTTTCATGACAAAACGCGTTATCCACCAATATGAATTTTTAGCTTATTCTACATACTTCATGTAGCAGTAGGAGTATTTAGTATACATGTATATTCCATTCCATAGAAGGACATTTGATCTATATTATTTAAGACTTAAATTTCGCCTTTCACATAAAAATATGCTTTGAATCTGGTCTGTTTTGCCACAACCCCCGAATGGATATATAATGCGATTTGCCATGAAGCCCTTCATGTGTATCTTAGATTCTTGGTAATCACCACGTTACGATATAAAATACCCCTCTCCCATCTCACGGGATTAAGTATGCAACGTCGTTCTCACCAGTTTCCTCTCGTGGTTACAACTTGTTATATTGAAGGAGTTGGCATGTCTTAGAAAATTACTCTTTCGTACAAAACCTGTGGCTTCATACCCAAAATGTTGAAAACATGGTGTGGTATTTTTTGACCAATTGCATGCACGGTATGTTAGACATATTCAATGATGTTTCGCTATGAATGCTGACGAATGTCATATTTGCGCAGGTTCTTGCTGAGCTTGTGTCATATGAGAACTTCCGCATTGAGGATGGGGTTTCTTATCATCGTAAGATTAACATTAACTCTGCGGTTGAACGCTGCTGAAGGTGCATTCAGCCCTAATGCACTAATGTAATTCTTACGATGATAAGAGATCCCATGGTTAAAGCGTAAGCTCTCAATAGAAACGGTACTTTTCGAAGCCGAAAATTCTCATTTTTTTTTCTGTAGTGACGTAAGACAGTTGCTCATGGATAAAGTGCAAGATAGAAAAGTGCGCCATTTTTTCAAACAACAGATCCAATTTCATCATCATTGAAACCCTTTTCCGGCTGCTTCTTCTCACAAGGACCGGGAAACGAAGTACAAGATAATCGCTAAGTGGAGTCCAGAAAGGCCCGTATATAACAGTATCTCGCTTTCAACGACACTGAAGACTCTCTGACTATCATGTTGTCGCTGGCTGATAAACAAGCAACGCGGGTGAAGACGAACTTAAAGTTCGGGGAAAGTATGCTGGCCATTTTGATCCCGGGGTGAAAACAAGGACTCTCAGTTGGCGCTCTTTACTAGAATTTGTACGAGTTTCCGTTCAGACCAGCCATGTTTTATCTAAGAAGATTATTTATTTCAGTAGAGAGAAATCGCTATGTAAAAAGCATGGTTGACACTTCACAGATACTGGTGGTCAAACCAATCTTATAAACCTAAATGCTCGTACTACTATAAATTTCGCTTTTAATAACACACTTCAGATCTCTTCATAACTCGCTTATTACAGTTAAGGATGTATTTTTCCTTGACATTACGACAAACATTGCTTTGTCAGTACAAACCAAGATGTCCTTAAGATCAGGAAAAAAGGATATCACTCTACCCATTCCAGAACTTCACTGACGAAAGTTTACCACTTTAGTTATATTTACATTTAGGAACTGCAATGAAAATTTAGAGTTCTATGGTTGTTGTTGTTGATGATGATGATGATGATGATGATGATGATGACCCACTTAATCGATCAATAACTGACTTTTAGCTCACTCTTCCACGCGTGTCTTTTCTTTCTTTTTTTCTTCTTAATGTGGTTGCTTTTATTTCGAAAGTTATAATTCTTGTTTCATTCTATTGATAAAGGCCTTAGAGCCGAAACGTTTAGAAATAATTTTCGGTCTAATTTCTTAACTAGATTTTTAATTAATTCCTTGAATTAAGGTTGAGCTTTTAATTTTTTCTCAGTTTTAATTGATGATGATGATGATGATGATGATGATGATGATGATGATGTTAATTCAGAGTGAAATCGGTAGTCCGCAATTTCATATTATATACACAATACTGTCCTACTGTACACATGTACTCAAAAAAGTGTTACGACTTTACACAGCCTACGCCTAACTCTCAACAGTTTCTCCACTACAGTCCGCGACATCATGCAAGAATTCTATGGCCTCGAACATGTCACTTGATGTGTACATGTCTTGCAAGGTCAAGAACGGCCGATAGCTTGTCTGGATCAGATATTATACGCAAATCATGACTAAACATGTTCGGTTGTTAAGTGACTGATGCATAATTCTCACTTCTTCGATAATGTCCAACTAATCACATGACTGCTTTCATTATTATTTGACCCATCGGCATTGGCTGAAGACGTGGGTTACCCCACGCGTTGTTTCTAAATATAGACTTCTCACAGCCTTGTGACCGCCAGTGTCATAACTGTTGACAGGAGTGGGAAGTGGTCATGAGAAACGCAGGTACTGAGTGAAAAGAAAGGGAGGGGAAAAAGGATAAAAAAATCAGAAAAATGAGACAATCGGACAACTGGACAGAGCACAGTAACTCATGTTTCTGATTGTCTGTCTATTTGTCTGCTCATGTACTGTCCTAAAACAGTTGTATGATCATATTTTGTAATGACTGCTACAATGGAAATAAAGACATGGGTCCTAATCTGTATCTGATTCTTTGTAACGTTCAAATTACTGTGCTAGCTTTGGTGCAGGGGGCAATTTTGCAGTCAATTGAAACAATTCTGGCGAATGTAGGACAAAGAGGCATCAGGCTTAATGAAAGCTAAGAAAAATGGAAAGAAAAACGACGTGTGAGCGAAATATCAAGAAGAACGAAATTGAAACATTCGTAACAAATTCTTGGTTAAAGTTTTGAATACCTGTTTCACTTACAAATTCTTATTTTTTTCTTCATTTCTTGTCTCGCTTCTTAAAGTAAAACTTCACCCACTCGAATCTTACATTCGAAAACAAAAGCTGCACATCCTTTGTAACGGGTTGGATCTGAGTCTTTTCATCTCTACAGAAGTCTATACAAACGTTTTAACGTCAGCTCGAACATGTCGCATGTGCATGCTTGACAGTATGCATTGTTGGCCTAACGTTCGCCTTCCTAAGGCTCTGTTGTAAATATACAAGACCACGAATTCGCCCACTCTCATTGCTGGTCGATTAGCACGAACATTAAATGATAATGGATCTACTGTCATGTACTTTGATTTCTTGTAACATGGGCACGTCGTGTCTACCGGATTCGTTTATTCATGAAACGTACCAGGACATTCGGAATTCAATCCCAACGTTAATTTTGCTGAGTCGAATAAATCTGATACCAACTGATCCCTCTAAGAGCAACCACCGATCTCCTGTAAAGTAAGTGCACGTGGGACCCAAATTTAGGAGTTGGTGCGATTGAATGGTGATGGTGGGTGGGTTGGTTGGTTGGTTGGTTGGTTGGTTGGTTGGTTGGTTGGTTGGTTGGTTGTTGGTTGGTCGGTTGGTGGGTTGCTTGGTTGGTTGGTGGGTTGATGGGATGGTTGGTTGGTTGATTGGTGGGTGGGTGGGGTTGGTTGGTTGGTTGGTTGGTAGTTTGGTTGGTGGGTTGGTGGGTTGCTTGGTTGGTTGGTGGTCGATAGAGTAGATGGGTAATTGGATGGTTAGATAGGCAATCTCTGTCATTTGTTTCATTTACCACAACTACTTCGTCTTTGAGAATTACTGTTGCCGCTTTACAAAAGTTGTGAGAAGGCGAACTTCGATTATGCAAAATGGACCGCATTGGAACAATTAATTTTGTCAAACTAAGCAGAATATGCACTCTAAATACAATATTACAAATATTACAATTTAAAATGTAACCCTGCTGGAAAATGCATTTGTCAAGGAAAATTTATCACACATGTAATTTTGTCCAAGCACCAGGTGAGCCAAGCAAGCCAGGACTATGACTTATTCAGCAATATTTGAAAACCAACCCGAAATGCATTCAATAGTTTGATGAAAAATGTATAGGGGGCTCTAAGTTTTCAGGGTCCCTGTGGTCAGGTTTGGGTTTGCCAAAGATCAAAAGTTAATTTAATCAAGAGGCGAGCTGATCTTCGCGCCAGCTGTCTTGCTACATTATACCAGGTCCACCCACCCACTGAGGGTGAAAGATCGAATGAAAGTTCTATGACGCATCAATTATATTTTTTTTTCTTTTGGAAAAAAACAAGATAAGCTTTACAAAGAAGCGACGTAAAGCTGAGAATAGAAAGTAAAATAACGGATATATAATGAGCTCTACAAATTTGCAAGACAATATGACAAACGTTTCGGCAGATACTCTGTCTTCAGCAACAATGATAAACTTGTAGAGTAAACAAAGAAACAAACTAAAATGGATAAAAATTGGTAGCTGGAAACATCGTGGAGAAATGAAGTGATCGGGATGCTACCCAGATGTTGGTAACTCCAAGAGCGAGGAACACCATTATGATCTCACATGTAAACCATTCTACCATAGGCCTAAGATGTCTAGTAAGATGTCTTGATGTTAAGGGTATGTTTTGGAATATTCTACCATACTGTCACGACGGGCCAAAACATGATAAAAATTTGCGCTTACGAAATCCAAAATCTGCAAAGTTTTGTTGTTGCTCTTGTTGTTGTTGTTGTTGTTGTTGTTGTTGTTGTTGTTGTTGTTGTTGTCGTTTAAAGCAGAAAGTACTTGCTCCCTCCGAACTCCCTTGTCCTTTACTTACCGCTTTTCCCAACTCCTCCCCACCCTTTACGGAAAGCACATTTCGCATTTAAACGGTATACCAACAAGTGCATTTTTGCTAAAATACACATCACCTTTTTTCTGTAATTTTTGCTTAGTCCGTATGAACTAGAAAAGGGTCAAAAAAATGGGCTAAGAGGCATTTATCTTCAGTCAAGTTCCATTTGTCAAAAAACTAGGCCAAATATGCTCAAATTTGGCGCAGGAGGGCCAATTTGGCAACCCCCTGCGAGAGGTATTGCAAAAGCGAATGGTCAGTAACAAGGCCTCAAATATATAGATAGATAGATAGATAGATAGATAGATAGATAGATAGATAGATAGATAGATAGATAGATAGATAGATAGAGAGAGAGAGAGAGAGAGAGAGAGAGAAAAGAAAAGAAAAAAAACTCATTCAGGCTTCAGCTCTTCGAAGCGTAATGTCTATCATTACTGATAGATCGTGTAGGTGTAGTAGGTCGAATAATTTAGTATACCAACTGTCCACCCTCACCATTTTAACTTCCATTAGTGAAAGGCCTAAACTATTCTTTTTCAAAATGATATGCATGAGAAGCCATTTGCCATCTAAGTTTCAAATTACTCACATGCTAATCATAGAAACTAAATCGACTGAACCTAGGGCTATCCTGTGACAGTGCTGAGAGAATATTATAAGGTGTGTTACACGGAGTTGGTTAGTACATGAACGGGTCACATGGTGATCAGATATCAAAGAATGGTACTTCAGAGCATTGGGTGTGTGCGTGATCGAGACAGACAGACAGACAGACAGACAGACAGACAGACAGACAGACAGACAGGCAAGCAGGCGGACAGACTGATAGTCAGACATACAGAGGACAAGCAGACACAGGCAGTAAGACAGACAGACAGACAGACAAACAAACAGGAAGGCAGGCAGGCGTGCAGGCAGGTCTGCAGGTAGATATGGAAGGAGAGAGGGTCTAATTTTCGCAAAATTTCGCGACTTGAGAGCATGGCTCACGAAAATTGCCTCCTTCGAAAATAGGTTTCATCCAAAATCTTCCAAGGTTTTACTGCTATGTTAAGAATTTGAGTAGGCCGTGGACACCTACGAGGGTATGTTTCTCTTTATGTAGCTACTACTTCCCACATTTCGGACACTATCGACTGTAACACATCGTGTTGCTATAGGTACGGAGCAGGGTTGCCAGTTTGACAGTCCTGTAACATCATCCGGATCACTCTAGATTTTAGAGTTCACACACAGACGTTATAGGCAAACCATCACGCGGAGCTCACAAAACTTAGATATCCACGCGAAAAGCCTTTTGTGCGAGTTGTCGCAAAAATTCGATCATCGCGAAAAAAATAAACAAGCCATTTCTACAGTAATGTGTTCCTGTCAATCTCTCTCCCTCTCCCCTCCTCCGCCTTTCCCTCTCCCTCCCACTCACTTGTTTTTCATGCTGACAAGTGGCACGCGGCACGCGCAGGAATACGAGTATAAAAATAGCCCGCACTGTCTAGTCCAAACTATCAGAGCCACCTGCTCGGTCCTGTCTTTCTTAATGGTAATGGAGTATGGTAATGATGGGCAAAATGAATCTGAAGTCGCATCCATCGAATCCCTTTATCCTGGGCTCGAATCCGAATTCGAATTCAAAATTGGTATGGATTCGAATTCTTGGGTTCACAAGAAACAAAAAAGCAAAATAAACGATTATTCATTTCACAAGAAATCCCCACATCACTCTTAAATTTGGCTTTCTGCTCGTTTGTATTGATGTAACCCTTAAGCTGTATTTAAAACAATAATAATAATAATAATAATAAAAATAATGCGGTTTATAAGTCTCATATCCAGGCTAATGCCCGCTCATGCGACTTCACACTATTATTACCCCAGCAGGCCTGATCACTCTAGAACTTTCTCGACTCCCTGGGGAGCATACAGTGCCGCTGCCATTTATAGGCGCTGATCACTAGCATTCTGACAATAACTTTCACTGCCTTAAGCCAGGTACCCATTTTACAGACGGGTAGACTGAGGAGAAGGTGAATGAAATACTTTCCCAAGGCACTTACAACATGACCGTGGTCGGGAATCGAACTCAGGACCTTTAGACCTTGAGTCCAACGCCGTAACCATTAAGCCACGCTGCTCCACAGACATGATAGATCTAAACCTTCTGTAGTAAAGGTACCCGGCACATCCAAAATACATTGATAAAGTGTATTGTCAAGAGCAATAAGTGGCTCTAACTTTTTGTTCCCAAAATGCCTAAAAGAAAGCACAGTTTTTGGGCAATACAAAAAGGACCTTTGTGGGATGAGAATATCACAAAGAAACTCTGAAATATGATCACAGAACAGAGATGAAACATGAAAACTGGAAAATAAAAAAAACAACAAACAAACAAACAAACAAATAAAACTGGGATAAGGCTAGAATACGTTGATTTGGAGAGATGTTGCTGACAGCTTACGAAACAGGATCTTTGGGAGAAACGATGTTGGTAGGAACACGATAATGTACTCATGTGAGCAGCTGCCATGACATCAATGGTGCAAGTGGCAGCTGCGGTAGAGGCGAATTTATTGTCACTCTTAGCAATACAAGAGCTAA
>JAWQUT010000444.1:151599-164381 GCA_033807755.1 Ellobium chinense
GGGGGGGGGGGAGAAAAAGGTTCGAAACTATTGGAAAAGTACGCAGGAGGAGGTCCGTTACGTGTCCATCCATCCATCCATCCATCCATCAATCCATCCATCCATCCATCCATCCATCCATCCATCCATGTACTCGTCTCGTTTCGGGGAAAAACATGAGAACATTCTTGGCCATGAAGGTTAGAAAGAAAACAACCTCACAAAATCAGAAGTTCCATAACAATATAAATGAAACGTCGTCACCTGGTCAAAGTTACACCAAAATAGCTTCACACTCCCAAAGGTCTGAGAAACATCACCTCCCTAGTTATGAACAATGGACAGCCATTAATCTTGACAAAGCATAATTATGTTACAACTCTTCAAAAGACGCCAGTGAACGGTGGGAGAATATACAACGGCGGGTACAGAATGTTACAATGTATAATGTCATAAATACCATCTGACCCACATTGCTATAACACATTTGATAACAGAAGTAAATTCCGATACACTTCGCAGAAAGGAGCTCTTCCTCTGAAGACTTTCTGAAATTTCGCTTCGCTCTCCTCTTTAGGAGTTTACTATCTACAGCAAAACTTGCGTTATGCCAGTGAACATTGGCGCATCCGTCATTTTACAAGGTGTACATGCGAGAATGACATAAAGCGGTAACTTATTCCTTACCTACATCGGTTTCACACAGCTGATAAAATTGAAAATACGTAGCTGGTACGAGGAAATACAATCATAATCACAGGGATAACTGTCAGCCAATAAAGTGCTTAGAATAGTAGTTACCTGATAATACAGAAAGTAATATCCTTGACCAACGTTGCGTATTGTAGTAACTCGTCTCTGTCGTTCACGGTTTACAACAGCACAGAATAAAAGTTCCCTTATGTAGTATCAGAACGAGTGTACAAACATGAAAGAATGTCGTCTACACACAACAGTGAGACACTACCAGTGCAATAAAAGGTCGAACATTTTCCGATAACATTATGACACCAACGCTATCATCTGGATCTTCTTATCAAACCAAGGAACAGCAACGGAGATTGGGCTCGCGTTTTCCTGCCCTATAACTCCTTGTAAACAAGACATGTCTGCTACATTTTTGTTTTCCTCTCTTGTTCGTCACTTTTATACGTTTTTTTTTATTTATTGTGTTCTTTAAAGAAGGTTATGGCTGCAGTTAAAGAGCGTTTTCTAAATCTGAGTAAATCAGTTTGCTTTTAAAAAGGAAAAAGAAAGAAAGAAAAGATCCGATAGATTTTTAAATAAATCATTCAAGCTTGAAATGCCGATTCTTTTAAGATTTCTGAATTTTTAAATAAATCATTATAACAATGCATTTGTTAACAGCATTTATCCTTACCTTTTTTTCCTTTCATTTTAAAATCCTTCGGCTAAGGTTTAGTACCTCATTGCTTTTAGTTCTGTTATACATAATATTATATAGTGTTAGTTCGAAGGACCTTTAAATGTACATTGTAATTTGGATTACTTCAAACATCCGTAGGATCCTGCAGTATATTTATTTTACTCATCATTTCCTGTTACGTCAGCTGATATTTTTACTGATGTGCATTCTCAGGACAGTTATAAATCTATGCCACAGCTCTCTCACTAAGTTTGGAAGAGAAAACAAAAATACTTTCACATATGCTTTGATATAAAAAAAGGACGGATTGTAAACATTCTTGTAAAGATAAGATTGTGTTAGCAGACACTTACATTATATTCTGTTTAGTCTTCAGTGGTGGTATCCATAATCCTTAGGTTAGTTAACGCGCTGTGAGACTCAAGAGAAACTCTAAAAACATTCCTAGTATTCACTGTGGTTAACAAAGTACGTTCATTAACGCATGGAGTATGCATAACGCCACAGGTCGCAATGGAGGATCCTTGTGTTTGGAATGTTAGTTGTTTCTTCGTGGAAATAATCCAGGATATTTCAACACACGTATTTTCCGAGACATACCAAATACATGTGTAAATAACACTAGGGAAATGTTGCACTTGCAATACAGTTATAATACCTGGCTGGTTTCGGCTCAGCGGTTTTTCACTACTTTTACGAAACAACGCCAAATGTCGTGCATTAGTGCTTTCCATAGAGGGAAAAATTATTCATCGGTGCCATGATGTTTCCAAATCTTAGAGCTGCTTTTTTTTTTTTCAAATTTCAGAATATGACCGTAAGAAAATTTATGACTTTAGTTCTAAACCCTGATCTACTTAAATTTAACCTTTAAGACCACGGCGCGGGTCACACTCGTCTAAGCTTACCACAATCAATTCACTCGATTAAGATCTACGTTATAAAACGAAGGCTCCATCGCGCGATAGCTACTGTATACTCGTATTCAGCTGCTCCATTTTCTGTTTTATGTGTAGTGTAGTGTTGACGGAGGCTTTTTGACGCGGTTAAATCAAACCCTTCCAGGATATGAAAAAATATTGTAGCAGTGTCTACATTGCGACATACTTCAGCAAAAACATTCGGGTCGGGTCCGTGCGAATTCGTTAACCTTAGGGACTTACTTCATATCCTTCAACAAATTTTGACCGCAGTTTTCCTTTTCAATTTAACAAAAATGAACTTCAATTTTTAATAATATTTATTGGATGTACGCCATGCAGGGATGACAGACTAGCACTGTGAACTGCAAACAGCAGGATGAAAATAATTCTTAGTTCGTCGAGTTCTCCTGTACTAAATTTAGTGTTGCGAAAATGTGTCTCTTTTCAGATTCTTCGAACGAACTGGTATGATTAATGTAAATTGAGACAGTCGAGATAGAGCTAATCAGTGAGTTGAGGCTTCAAGAACTGAAGTTCATGAAAGCTGCAAGAAGGAGAATAATAAATGATGATGGTGCCTTGCCTGCCAGATCACACAGCAACAATCTCAGCTCCATAGGGGAGACTTGCACAGTGCGGCTGCAGCTATTCACTCACTTTAGAGATGAGTGGACTGAGGGAAATATTCATAGGAGTGAGATCTTTTCTTAGAAGCATTTTTAACTTGATAAGAATTGAATCTATTGATCACACTCCTTCACACAAATGTTATGATCACTGATCTCAAATAAAACTCACTGTAGCTGTATAGTCTTTTATGAAAGAATGCAAATGGGAAACGCTAGCGTAGGTAGTGTGAGCAACACCTGACGGAAACACATTTTTTTTGCCAACATAACAAAAGGAATCACTTAAAAGATGTTTGTTAAGGAAGTGAACAAACATGTATATCTTCGGATATTTTACTTTTTCACCCACGACTGTTGTTATGAGAACAGAAATCAAAACAGACTCACCTCCAGAAATAGTTTTTATCTATTACTACAGTGGTTATGTGAGCAACATCTGGCGGAACCGTTATAATTATTACCAAGTTATCAAAAGAAATCACTTAAAACGTGTTTGTTAAGGGAGTAAACAAACATGTATATCTTTGCATACCTTACACTTTACACCCACGCAAGTGTTAGGAAAACTGGAATCAGAAAGGCCTGATCTCCAGTGACAGCTATTATCTTATACTATAGCGATTTGGGGAGCGACATCTGGAGGAAACATATTAGTAATGCTAAGATGTGAAAAGAAATCACTTAAAGGATGCTTCTTAAGAAAGTAAATAAACATGTATATCTTCGGTTATTTAACACTTAACACCCACGAGTGTAGTTACGAGAACAGGAATCAAAATGGACTGGTCTCCAGGGACAGTTCTTCTTTATTGCTATGACGACTGGGTGAAGCAACATCTGGAGGAAACATTAAAATTACTAATACATCAAAAGAAGTCTTTGAAGGCTTCTGTCAAGAAAGAAAGCCAGCATTTACATTTTTGAATACTTCAGACCCACGCAAATGTTAAGAGCATTGGTTAAAAAGAAAATGAACTCACTCTCAGAATAGTTATTGTGCGTTTATGATCGCGACAGAGCAATGCTGTATACAAGTATGACCAGTATATGACACAACCTATACAGATATATCAAACGCAATCACTTAGACGTGAAATTCACATCTGTTTCTAGTTCGTAACGTGCAATATTATTATGGTCGTAACACCAGAAAATACCATATAATATACGCATGGTTACCTTTGCCATTACGGTCCGTAAGAGATACTAACTTGAAAACAAACGCTTTTTATTGTATCTTACTATGATAACAACTGGATTAACGTAGTGTGCTTAGAAGAGTCACAACTGCATGTCATAAACATAAAGAGTATTATACCTATAACGTTATGGCGCCAACCACAATAAAGAAACTTTCCCCTACTTCCTTATCAGTGCACTTACGATTAAGTTAGTCTGAAATATGCGCAAGAATGAGATAAGCTGAAAGGTCTAGTTACGACATTTAATCCACTTTAACCGTGTGGTAAAAGTGTGATCAGGCTGGATCTTTCCGGCATAAAATTTCCAGGATAGCAGATTTATGATTGATGAGAGTATCAGGGACTGGAGATAGGGACTGTAGTGTTTAGGACAGATCAGGGTTTGATATGCAAAGAAGAAGGTGGATGAAGAGAAGAGAAGAGAAGAGAAGAGAAGAGAAGAGAAGAGAAGAGAAGAGAAGAGAAGAGAAGAGAGAGCAAGAAAGAGATAGATAGAGAAAGAGAGAGAAGTGGAACTAGGAAAATATGGAAAGTTAAAGGAAGACATCAGAGAAGATGTTTGGCTGGCTCTTTCAGTGGCATGGAAAGAAGAGCAGGCAGTGAAGCAAAAGAACTGCAAATCCTTGAGGAAGACAGACAGGCAGAGAGACAAGTTCATCTAGAGATGCAAACATGCACTTAACGCTGCCATGATTAACACGAGGCTCTGGAGATAGACAGAAAGACAGGGAGAAAAAGATCAGACAGACAATAGGCAGACACTAGTCGTCAACTTAACAAAAATACAGCCGCAATAGGTGAACATCCACGCTCTTCTGGCTGATACAAAATTCTTACTCTAATCCGATAGATACATTTCCAGAAAACACAGATTAACCACGCATGTAAGACCTCCTAAAACCTCCTAAAATAACGGACAGTTCTAAACCACATCTATAGAAATGAGCCTAAAACAATTGTGTACACGGAAATCTGAGAGAAAATACATCTGGATTCACACGTCAAAGCATTACCGAGAAATGTATGAAAACTACTTAACTGTATTGACGAAATGTTCAGAGACAGTATTTAATCTAAATCTTCAATTAATTCATTTATAGATGAATTGTCATATTTTTAAGCTTTATGCCTAAATTAGGGTCAGATAATCTTTCACCTAGAAACCCATGGCTTTAAGCATAACAGGAAAAGTATAGTACAATTTCTTAAAACGTATAAAAGCACCCTAATGCTGTATTTTCGTCTATAAACAAAATTGCTCAACGCATTTCACTATTAACACAGAATTTAAGTTAATATTCTTTAAAGTATAACACTAAAAGTGTGTACACTATTTACGAAAAGTACTAAAACAGCTTTAATCACTTCATCAATGTGTATGAAAACTGACTGTCACGTGTTTTTGTTTACATGGAAATCTAGGTCAGATTTTCACGTGGACAGGTACCACTTCAAATCAACACAAGAAAATACATGAACCAAATAAAGTTATTTTACATCACGTGCTGAAACATCTTTACCACTTTTTCATTAAACAACGAAATTGATTTTTACAGTTTTACTGTTTATACGGAAATCTAGGTCAGACTTTTACGTGGTAAATCATTGCTTGAATCATTCCAAGAAAACATGTAAAGTACTTCAGTTACTTTACTTCCCCTGTTAAAACATCTTTACCACTATTTCATCAAAACAATGAAACTTGATTTCATGATTGTACTTTCATATTGAAATGGAAATGAATCAATCAAAGCATAACAGGCAAAATAAGGTCAAGTTTTTACGACAACATTCTTACCACTAGTTCATCAATGAATGAAAATTGATTGTCACTTTTTTCCAAGCCACGCTTTCTAAACGAAATATCAAACCAAACTGAATCTGGCTGGCTGTAGACGTATTCGCTGGCTGGACTGTTTGTAATTCGCAGTAATGTTACAATTAACTTCTTACCACTAGTTCATCAATGAATGAAAATTGATTGTCACTGGGTTTTTTTTTCCAAGCCACGTTTTCTCAATGAAATCTCAAACCACACCGAATCTCGCTGGCTGCTGTATACCTATTCTCTGGCTGGACTGTTTGTAATTCGTAGTAATGTTGCAGGCCTTGTAATCTCTTGAAACCGCGTTTTATCTTGCTAGTCTTAGGTGACTTGTAGCCACGTTTTTAATCGACACTAACCGCGACCTCTCTCTCTTGTTCCCACGGACAGCCACGGACAGAGACAGTACGCCGGTTCGTCCCTGCTCCGTTCGTTTCTTTGATAGATAACGACAACAGTTAACACAGTGTGACTTTTGGCTGGTTGGCTGGCTGGCAGTGTCGCAGAAAAATTTATATGATGGGGTCTTAAATTCTTGGCCGTTGGTAAAGATATAAAGTTGGAGGTCAGAATTGGAGACCGTTGACCTTTGACATGGAGGTAGTGGCTGTAGCGGTAGTAATGATGGTGATAATGGTGATAATGGTGATTGTGTAGTAGTTGTGGTAGAAGTAGCAGTAGTGGGACTAGACTGTTAAATGGCTGGTCGACAGTGTGGCAGAAAAATTTGTATCATGGGGGGGTCTTAACCCTCAAAGACCCATTGTGCCATATGTGGCACATACGCTTGGTGTTTCCATAACAAGTGATAATGTAGACATGACGCCTTGAAGAACCAGAGTGCAGTGGCACATATATAACTACATAACAATAAATAGTCTAAACAGATAGTATAAAAATTATGTCGAAAAGATCTAAACCATTTATTCAACACATCTAAAAGAATCGGCTCGGGCAGTGTCACTAATAACATTACTGCTCTTGGGACTTAAAGGGTTAAATTCTCGGCTTTTGCTGAAGAGATCAAGTTGGAGGCCAGAAATGAAGACCGTTGACATAGGGCATGAGGTTAATGGTGATAGTTGTTGTTGTGATGATGATGATGATGATGATGATGATGATGATTGTGTGATGATGACGTAGTGGTAGTATTAGTGATACCAGACTGTTGAATGACTTGCTGACAGTGTTGCATAAAAAAATTAATTTGATGGGATCTTTCACTCTCAGCTCTTGTGAAGATATCAGATTAGGGGCTAGAGGTGGTGATAGTTGATCCATGAAGAAGCGGCTGTAGTGGTGGTGGTGGTGATGGTAGCTGTGGTGATGGTGATGCTGATGATGATATGGTAGTGGTGGCACCATGTTGTTATCTGACTGGCAGGCAGTGTCGCAGAAAACTTTATAATATGATAATAGGGTCTTAAAATCTCGACTATTGATGAAGATGTGTCAAGTTGGAGTCAAAAACTGTGACCGCTGACTTCTGAAATGGCCTTAATGGTGGTTGTGGTGGTGGTGGTGGTGGTGATAAAAGCGACGATGTTGATGCTGACGATGATGATATAGTGGTGTGGTACCAGACTACCGTACCGCCTAGTAGTGTCGTAAGGAAACATTATATATTATAGGGTCTCAACTTTTCGTTGCTGGTGAAGCTATCAAGTTCCGGGCCACAACTGCTCTGCTGGTTTCTTTGAGCATGGCAAGCGTTAACGTTTTATGATTGGCTGTCCATGTTGCAAAAGAAAAAAAAATTGGGCTTTAAAGCTCTGTGCTGGTGATGAAGACATCAAGTTCCAGATTATATTGACTAGAGGTCTATTTAATGTGGTGGTACTGGTGGTGGTGGTGGTACTTGTGGTGATGGTGGTAGATGTGGCGATGATGATGCTGATGATATAGAAGTGGTACCAGCGTGTTGTGTGGCTGGCAGGCAGTGCCGTTAAGATAGTTTTATAGAGATCATGTAAAATGGTGGGTCTCCATTATGATGGAGGTGAAAAAAATTTTGTTCGTGTTCATAGACAGTGAATGATGACCTGTGAGATACTGGCTACGGTGGTGGTGGTGGTGGTGGTAATGGTGGTACTGTGGTAAATGCTGTGATGATTCTGGTGCTGCTGATAATATAGTAATGGTACCAACACGTTGTATAGCTGCTTAGCTAAGTCGCAGAAAAATGTATGTCATGGGTCCCAGCACTTTCCCTCGATGGTGAAGATAGCAGATTCGATGTCAACAAATAAGGATGTATGACCTATGATGCAGCGGTGGTAGTAGGAGTGATGCCGCAGTGGTATCTCACTGATAACGGATACGAAGGGGATATACATGTAATATTATCCAACCAAACCGTATCCAACCAAACTGCGGTCCGCTAAAAAAGTGATCTGTTGTCTGGACGTTTTGCTGGTTTTGCGGTTTTTATGGCCGTACTTAAAAGGTCGGTCCACGATCAGCTGATAAGGCAGGGGATAAGGGTAAAGGGTGACCTGTGAAAGCTCCGTTTCACCCCGCGAATAATCCGCCACAACCCAGCTGAGCCCAAAGCGTTTCTGTATGAATAGGAATAACATACGCTGGCAAACATGTGAAAAGCGGATGTTTTGTGGTCTTGCGAGGCGTGACGGCGTTTGGGGGAGACGTCAGCAAACAAAAATCAGAGACATTTAACAGCCGTCTATGGGTCATGCATGGATCGAGTGGTCATTGCTGTTATTCATTCATAACAATGAGGGACTGAGGATGAGAGGAAATATCTCTATCAGAAAATGTACTTAAAGAACTGTCCTCTGGTTACAACCATTTCATCTTTCTTGCTTGTCTTCTCTGAAAGATCCTAGTTTGGTACAGACCACAGACTGAAAAGGTTCTTCTCTTTCCCCGACCCCCACCGTCTGCCTCCACATTTTTTTAAAATCATATTCCCTGCGCTTACCCCTCCTCCCCACACTTTATCACTGAGACAGCCCATAAGTGTGCTGAAAAGGTACCTTAAAATCTTACTTACACAAACACATCCACACCACCCTCTCCCCATTTTCCTCGCGCGGATATTGATATTCACTGTGACTAAGCATTATCTTGCGGTCAAATGCTCTATTCGGATCGAATGTGTTAAATCACTTTCACATCAAGCCGTGCACTATAGTCTGACTCTGGGACAATGATTTGGTAACACATATAACCCCTCGGTGAAAATATTCATGGCGTTATGATCCAATTAATCACGTGGTCATTTTCAATATTAAACTCAACTGCATTGGCTACAGCTGGGGTTCTCCCTCATATTGTTACTAAATATAGACCAATCATATCTTTGTTATTTCAGGTATTTGATTAAAAACAGTCCATCTTACTCTTAGTCACGAAATTACTTTAATCAAAGGCACACACTTATAAACTACATTTGCCTGTGAATTCAGTCCTAACCACCACTGAAGTGATTAAAAAGTTTTCACTTTATTCGTGGTGCTGTTCACAATTTCACGCGCATCCAATTTCACAATGTGATCAAATTATCTCCCTTCATCCCTCTAATTAATATTTATGAGGCGCGTATGAAATTTCTCTTGGAAAAAATAAAACGATTGGTCACACTTTGAAGCTAAGTGTCAGATGGCTAATGCAGCCTAACATTTCATGCTGGTGCCCTCTTTGAAGAAGATCGTATCTCGCATAAGTTATTCATGGGATTTATAGCTTTGTTTCCGTAGGATAAACTGGATTATTCAATAATTGTTATCAGCTGAGGAAGAAACTGGTATCCTTGGTCTGATGTTGGGACATCCATGTTGTTTATCGCAGTATGTAGACTATATGCATAGGCAATATTGCAGTGGGCAGGGGCAGGGGGAAATCATGGCTACTGTCAGATAAATGAATAGAGAGATGGAGTTAACAAACAATGTGATTGTCTCAGAGCTTGTAATCCCCTCATCATCGCTGTCAAATGTTATCCACAATTAATCCTTCACAGGAGACACAGGGTGAGGTTGCAGGAAACAGACAGACAGACAGACAGACAGACAGACAGACAGACAGACAGACAGACAGACAAGACAGCCGAAGTATTGACAAGAAAGAGTAGATTGTGACTGCCGTAGGGTGGTGAACGCTACCACTGTGGAGATTGACGTATATATATAACACAAGTGCAATAAAGTAGGGCAAACTAGCAGCACATCTTCCAATGGGTCCAGTTTAGAAACTGCATGTACATTATATCTACTGTGCAATACATTAAGTAAACTTCAAGAATTCATATAAAGAGCTCGCCGACGATTTCAGACGTGGAACATACTTTGATGAACTTACAAAACAAGCTGTTAAAAAATTATATTGCCCTCATTCAAAAGGCCACAAGGATAAGACATGGGCGTTTGCTCTGTAGTGTACAAAAATGTGCGAAGGTCGTGCCAGGAGAGAGAACAGAGGTTTCAAACTTGGTACGTGTAAACACATTTCGGGGTCCGCCATGCAAAATCAAGAGGGTACGCGACGACCATACCATATTTACGAAAGTACCAGCTACAGATTGACATAGCCTGACCAATATCAGGTGAATGATTTTAAGATACGGGTACCAACGATTGCCTGTTTGCATCACGGGGTACACCAATAAAACAGGATGAGAACCTTTGCTGTCTAGACCATCAATGCAAGTTTTTCTGCTCTTTATGACATAGGCCCACTATATCTGTATCATTTCGCAGGTTGTAAAGGTCGGAATAGTCTAGTTGTTTTTTTTTCTTTTCTTTTTGGTGGTNCGAAGAGATGGGGGTAAAGTGCACATAGATAAGGAAGATCAGCTATATAAACGTACAGACATGTTTACTTTCCAAAAGGAAACATAGAAAAGAAAATTTAATGGTCTTCGTCTTCACCCAAAATCGTTAGTCACCATGATGTTCCATCCTGACTGTTTCACACTTTAAGCGAACTGGATAAATTTATGCAAGCGCACAGTTTTGTCGGTTTATCTAGTATTTCCGCTCTCCACTGTTAGTAGATACTCTTGTATTGTCCTTGAACTCTCACATCGTGGAGTTTTAGTCAGTATGTCTCGAGATATTTACATCGCAAACGGATTCTGTGTGTCTCAAGGATTCGGTTAACAAGACCCTATAGACTGGGTCTCTTCTTCATGTTGCTTGTCGTGCAAATTATTCAAACGTTATCCATCCATCCATCCATCCATCCATCCATCCAGCCAGCCAGCCAGCCAGCCAGCCAGCCAGCCGGCCATCCATCCATCCATCCATCCATCCATCCCATCCATCCATCCATCCACCCATCCATTCAAACTCATACACCCATCCTTCAATAGAGGACATCTTTAAAGCAAAGACTGAAGTTGATCTCCAAAGATATTTTGTAACACCAGTTCTTTATTCATTGCTCACATGAGTAATTTATAATCCCATCTTGAGGTTTGGAAATTTTTTCATTCCTGTTTGTGGATGTTTGGAGAAAATGAGCGCACATATATAAGTCCTCATGAAATTTTTGTTACTTACTAAATCTTTAAGTCGATACATGACTTTCGACATTATCATCAGACTTAAGAATTCTCGATAGAATTTTTTTTTGCTTATGACATGTTTAATGAAAATGACAGCAGAGATCGGTGCGAAAGACTTCAAATATAACTTTTTTTGTGGCTATCACTGACTTCTGAGGGAAAAATATCGAATTGACAGACCCATAATATGAGAGTTGGTTTTCACTTTCGGTATAAAGTAAAGTTTTCAAAACCTGATAGTTACCTCCCCTCTGTCCACACTCTAGGACAGAGTGAAATTCTTTGAGGCAATGTTTCTATCACGTGACAACAAAAAATTAGGTGTTTGGAAACCAGTAACCGTAACATTTCTGCACTGACATTGAAGTGTCAAATCATGACCGAAAATGTCCGTAGCCGCGAAGATCAGGTTTCCGAACGCAGCCGTGAATAAACGAATCTTACCGGTGGTCTCCCATGCGCCTGCGCCGCTACCGGAACGAATACGGGCTTGTTATTGCTAGCGGCGAAATGGTCACGGACTTTCTACACTCGTGGTAAATTGTAAGTGAGAGTGGTATTGTTATTCGTGTGTATGTATTAGTGTCCGTAAAAGTGTATGGATTTATGTGTGTGTGTGTGTGTGTCTGTGTGTGTGTGTGTGTGTGTGTGTGTGTGTGTGTGTGTGTGTGTGTGTGTCCTTTTGGAATACAAATCGATGTTGATTAATAGCAGGTTATTCTGTTTTTGTGTTGTTTTTTTTTCGGGAAAATAAACACTGGAGTTCGCTAGTAAAGGGTTATTTTTTTTTCTTTCCATGGAAATAACGTTAATTTCCTTTGCTGTTATTAACGTTCACTTTCCTAGATGTTATTCACTGCCGTGCTTTAATTGTGGCATTCAACTATTCAGTGGAGGATTTTGTGCACGTCATAAATAATGCATCGTTATCATCATTAATGAGGTCTAATAGTATTTGGCACGAGGCAAATTGGACTGTGTATGATTATGAATAAATGAAGACTGTTTTTCCAAAATGAGTGTGACGTATGTTGTTCACTTATTGCTGGATTTGTTTGGGTCTTGTTACACCTTTCTTGACACCCTTTGAGAGTGACGTATTTCTCACGTTCGTATATAACAATTATCTTGATTATTTCCCTTGTTGCTGTTACTATTATCGGTTACTGGCACTTTTTGTTTTTTTTCTTCTTTTGGTCGTATTAACATTTTGTGCTAGTCTACAAATATCACTGTGATTTGGAGATATTTCTCCCTTGGAGGTTAATGTACTTCTTTTGCCTGATCTTTTCAGGGAAGAAAAAGAGAAG
>JAWQUT010000444.1:166504-183795 GCA_033807755.1 Ellobium chinense
GATGGGGAGATGGGGAGATGGACTTGCTTATTACATATGATATTTGCTGAGAAGAAGATATTATCAGGGGCGGAACCCCGGTCGCACCACCCCCTCCCCCACTCTCCCACTCTTCATTCCAACGGTGATCTCTCTCTCTCTCTCTCTCTCTCTCTCTNTCTCTCTCTCTCTCTCTCTCTCTCTCTCTCTCTCTCTCTCTCTCTCTTGTTCTCTGTCTCTCTTTTTCTCATCCTCTCACCCCCTCCCCCTCTTTCTCTGGCCTATCATATTACACCGTATCTTAAGGGAAGAGGAGGCAGCGAGTAGTTCCCAACCTCCTGCCCCTCCCCCCTGTCTCGAATTTCAAGATTCACCTCGGCTTTTTCATTGCGAAATCTACTTAGATATATTTGCTTGCGCTTTAATATGGCAAAAGAAACGTTTGACGCACGTTTGATAATCATCTTAGAGAGAGAAACTCGGCTGAAGCAAAGATAGGGTGAAGGGATGAATATGCAACTTCCACATAAGAAATGCTTGTCTTTCGTGAGCTTTTTTTTATTCAAGACATTGAGTTTAAGTAAATTTCTTCACCACGTTTTGCCCTTTGACCTCTTTCCACTTTTATAACCGCGGTTCACTTTGTTAAAGTTCGAGAAGACAAGGTGACGAGGTCAAGCGGGGAAAAACATGACGAGAAATCACAACCGGTTCGGAAAGTGTGTGGTAATTACATAATAATATGGTGTTAATATTCAGACAAGGAGAAAAATGATATTTGCTAAAGATTTAGAGGTCAGCTTGACCTTCGTGATATCACATGATCTTAACTGGAGAAGCTGTGATGTCTCTGTTTAAGTTTGATAGCGCTTAATCGCAACTAAAGAAAGGGGAAAGGGACACGCTTTTGATTGAAAGAAGTTCTGATTATGCGGGAACCTTACTCATCATAAGGACATTTATTTGCTACTTGAAAAATTTTGGGATTCCACAAAAGTTGCGATTAAGCGGAGTCGACTGTACATACATTTTGTGACCTCGAAAGTGGACGACTCTTTAGTGCATGCACTATTATACATGTGGGCTCTGGAGAAAAATAAGAAGAGGGTGACATAAAGAGAAAGAGAGAAGGTAGGATAATAAGGAAGAAACCTGGATAGTCGAAGGAGGAGAGGAGGGCAAGGAAAGAAAGACTGCTTAAGAACGAACCGAGCACCAAACGAGAACGAAACAGGAAAGGTGGAGTGTTGGATCCCACAGACATGAAAGACATGGTTTTGAGGGACGGCATTTCAACGTAGATCACATCATGTATAGAGCATAACATCAGGGCTTCCAGTCCAAAGTACAGGGACATTTTCACCAGTGGTGATGATCCACTTCTGGATTTCTTCGGACAGACAGACAGACAGACAGACAGACAGACAGACAGACAGGCAGGCAAGCAGGCAGGCAGACAGACAGCAGACAGACAGGCCGGAGGTAGGCAGGCAGGCAGGCAGGCATAGATAGATAGATAGATAGATAGATAGATAGATAGATAGATAGATAGATAGATAGATAGATAGATANTAGAAATGTATTTTATTATATTATTATTATTATTATTATTATTCATGATCCAGTTAGGAATACATTCATAACTAATGAACTAACAAACAAACAAAAAAAAAAAACCAAAAGTAGTTGGTTCCCGAAGTTTGAGCTCATAAGGACCTGATATACTCTTATACAACCTACTGACTTACGAAGATACCATCGCTCTGGTTTCAATCTCTGCCATTTAGTGATCTGTTAAATACTACTGTCCTTTGATCACTGTTCCACAGGAAGGACGATGCACGATATGAAAGTAATAGTAGGCCTATAGTTCTTTGATGCCAAATTTACATAATCTTTCATCGTTTTGATCTCTAGGGTTATTTTTGATGTTTAGGATTTAGTCATTGAGAACTTGCGCATTAACGATGGGATCTCTTACCATCTAAGAAATACATTAACTCTGCACGTTGAACGCTACTGATGTGCATTCAGCACTAGTGCACTAATGTAATTCTTAGGTTGAAATTTAAGAGATCAAATCGTTCGTGTGCAAGCTCTCAATTATTATGAGCTTGAGGTAGCTGACTTTTGTGTGTTAAACATTAAGTCTGAACAGTCATGTGAATTGTGTCGATGGAAAGAATGAGAATGAAAAGAGTCACAGTGATGGAAAAGACTCACTTTTTTTTTATTAACTCAAAGCAAAAAAGCAGGATAGAGCGAAAGCAAGACAGTTACAGAGAAAGACAGGAGGTATGATTATGGTCTTGCTTCTATTAGGAACAACGTCACCAAAATATTTATCTCATTCAATTCCGTGCATTAGCAGTTGAGTGACAGATAACGTTTTACGAATTTTAGTCACTAGGGAAGTATAATCCCTATTAGCAATGCTGTTAATTTAATGTTTTGTTATGCTTTAAGTGGCACCCCTTTGTTATTGTGGTAATGATGTCATTGGATAACGTTGCCTTTTTTGCATGATATTTGTTTTGTTATGGCTTATTGTATTATAGTGAATCCTTGTCTGCTTATTAAGCTCTAGGTACACGTATCATAGTACTTGTCGAGAAATATAAACATCAGATCACACAAACAAACATAAAACGCAAACATGGTTATCCATTCTTCATATTTTAAAACCAAACCCGTAGAGGTCCAGAATTTAATATTGTATTACTCAGTCGAACGCTTTGGATCAGTTTTCAGAATTTTCACCTAGAGTATGTCTTTTGTGTCATTTTCAATGTCTTTTATGAACTTCTCGCACGAGAGATTCAAAATGTCGGGGACCCTGTATACGAGATGGAAGTTTCAAAGGGTATATTATAACTGAAGATGCAGAAGAAATCATGGTATTTTATCCAGAGAATTTTCCCTGGAAAAGAATGTCTCCACTGTCGTTATCCCGAAGGAAGAAGAGGAAAGGATGATCAGCGATGAACTGATCATTCGGTGGTAGCATGACAGATTCGATAACAGCAATGATAGCAGTTGCTGCTGCCGCAACTGTGCCTGTTTCCTTGACCTCAATCATGGCCTTGTGGAGGACATCGCTGATGTATACGTTACCTACGCTGGTCATGCCGCTAAAGTCGGCGGTGTTGGGATCGAAAGCTTTCTGAATGCCCATGTTCTTGAGAGGCTCGTTGATTTTGAATGAGCTCTCGATCTTAAATTTTGGGATTCCGAGCTGGACTGAAGTGAATTGCAGACCTTGAAAGAAATCATCAACATTTCCGGGAATTATCAGCTGGCTTTCGACCTCAGTGATTCCGTCAACTTTCTGAGGGAGAACGATGTACAGAGAGAATCTTGGATCTTTGAATGGCAGCTCAGCAACATCAGCACCGTGGACGCCTCTCTTGATCTTAACAGTCCTGTCATCGTGCATCATATCTACCTGGGTCTTGACGCCACCAAGCTGAGTAAAATCTTGTTTCTGGGTTTTGAAAGCCGCGAACTGGTCCTGCCAGGTGCCGTTGAAGAAAATTGTGTTTATCAGAATCATGACTGTATCGGAGGTGATTGTACCGTCTGGAATTATGTCCTTAATCATTCCCTCAGTCTTGTTATTGACAAAATCATTGATGGCCTTTTCAGGGCCTTCAGGGGCCGCGAGATCAAAGTTGGAGCTGGAAGCGAAGTAGTCAGTCTGGACTTCGGTCACGAAGCTGCTTTCAATCGGCATCGTTGGGTTCACGAAAATGGCATTGGCGGTGTTTAGTGTGACCTGTTTGACTGCATTCAATTCTATCATGAGATCATGATAAGCACGATGAGGTGCCATGCCAGTGAGTGACGTCAGTCCCAGAGTCTGTATCATCTCAGTGGCTGTGTCTCCTCTGGCACCCACAGAACACATGGTCAGACAAGAGTGGATGCTGAAGGGCGAGTAGACCACGTTAGCTTCGGTCAGGGCGATCTCCTGGTACAGGTTCTCAGCGAAAGTGGAGGTTGCCGCACTCAGCACGTCTATGTCATCTCCATTGACCATCTGACCTACAACGGCCAGGGCGAAGATGACGGCTGTAGTTGGATTCATCTTGAGTTTTCCGATCTCCAATGAATGGTAGCTGCAAAAATGTGTTGAAGACAGCCTAATATAGTTGGTGTACTTAAGCATTCAATTGTATAGACTCATGAACTGATTCGGTACGGTCAGAGTTGTCAGACTGAAAACGTATCATTACAAAATAAGCTTTAAAATAGGATCAAGATAATTCTTTTACAACGTTACAGAATGCAAATCTGTCAGGTGACGAAAGCATGTTGGTAAACACAAAAAGTTTTAAAAATATGAGGAAAAGAGATGATGATCGCGTTTGGCTCTACCTGATTAAAAATTAATCTACCCAAAGATTTTGAGATAGAATTCATAAAGGACCTGGCAAATGAAATATGTGAGAAAAAAAAATTCCAATAAAATAACTTCTCTAGTTAACTGTGTAATTGAACTGAGAATTGTCTCAGATTCAGATGACTCTTTTACAACATACATACACGAAAAGACTATATGAGCGACAGAAAGGGATATAACAGTGTGAACAAAGAGTAGCAGATAGAACAGATCAGAGAGGGAAACAAAAAAAAAGTAAAAGAAAAGCACACATCATGTGCTGTGGCCTATTTCATAACAGTAGAAACCACTGGACACTTATTATCTTAACATTCAATTAGACAAAAATGCGTTTGACAATAAACTGATCAACTTTGCAGCACAATGTTCAGTGAGGTGAGAATAATATCCACTAAAATCCGAAATTGCCCTGTCACCACTTTGTTTAGCTTTACACTGTAAAGAATTTGTTTGAAAAAAAAATGACTGGCTTTTTGCCTGTAGGTTTATGAACACTATCATCCAATATACTGCCTTGGTTTATGTATATGTGAAAGTAAGGTAACTCGTATTCGCAAATACACTTGGGATTTCTGGAGTGGTGTCCCTGCTAGGCAAAACGTGCAGGACAGAACTATTATGTAATGCAGTAAGGATTGCAGAACTGGAATCCCCTCCTAGGGGCAGACCTACGTCATTTTGATGGTTTGTATCGGTGGAAGTATAAATAGAGTGAAAAACTCTGAACTATTTTCGCAGCATAGGCCTTGTTTGCCACCAAAAACATTATTCAAGTGTACATGAGGATGTGGCAAGTTCAGACTTTGTTGGCTGCTTGCAGTGTAACCCTCGTTCAACTTTTTGACACATTATGTGTTACTGATGTCACATTTCGAATGCTGCATTGCCAGAGCCTTGAACAAAGAGGATCTGATCATCGATTAGTCTATGAAAAAAACACAAGAAAAACAAAATTTCACAAAAGCAACGAAAACTAAATGCTCTATCATCTGACCTTTGGTAACATTTTCTGATCCTAAACGCCTATGCCTTGTCACAATACTTACTGATCGTCCTGGCCTCTCCAGTACTGACAGCGCAAGTAATCATGACGCAGTTGAAAGTTTCACAATGCTTATCACCGAGCTGTATTTTAGGCCAATGTTTAATCGGTCCTTGGCATTTCACAATCAATAGCAGGACGTGAGATTACAGCCACATGTTTACTGAGATATAAAATACATGCAAGCTTGTTTATGACGGCCACAGTTTGGCAAGTGGGTCGATATACCTTTTATCATTGGCGGTTTCAGACACCTCTTAAAAATCACTCATTTTGTACAACCCAATTAATCCGCTAATATATAAATCCCACTTTTTTGGAACCCTGTCAGCTAGTGTCATGGTGTAAAAATTGTAAAATGACCTGTGATCTGAATAACTCATCCATTTTTAAAGTTTCGGGTACAAATTGAGCCTTCTAGATACCAAAAGAAATGAAGAGTGTAGGCCTATGTATTAGCATGCGGTCAAACCCAGCCACATGGAGAATTCGAGGTGATATTTTTTTTACGAGATTTGTGAAAAATTTTGGGCGTTGACCCCCCTTTATCTTCCCCTTAAAAGATCAGGCAAAAGAAGTACTTTAACCTCCATTAGAGAAATCTCCCGAAATATCAGTGGAATTTGTAGAATAACACAAAATGTTAATAGGACCGAAAGAAGAAAAAACAATAGGTTCCAGTAACTTGGCCAGCTTGCATAGATATAACATTACAGTAGGAGTTCACGTGTTTGAACCTTATGTGCTGGTAAACGTACATATTCGTTATTATTCTCTGGTCGGCAGAAACAAAACAAAACTTGAGTTCCTCTTCATTCAAAATTATGGACTCCAGCCCTAGAACTTTGATGGTGAGGTCTCACTATACAGTAGTAGCATTTGCTTCAGAGATTGTATCAAGTGTCTACACGAACATAGGGCAGGTGATTGTCTTGAGAAGGTAACCGCAAGTTAATGTTGGATTCTCATGAAATGTTGCAAAGGTTAGCAATTTAAATGTCAGACTCGAAACAGGAAAGAGGGGAGTGACTCTATCTTAAGAGATAATAATACTATCATAGAGTGCCATAGTCGTCACCTTATATATGAGATAGGCAACAGGGAGACGACGATGGAAAATTTGGCAACTTTGAAATGGAAGACCTCAGGACCCCGAACTTCTTGTGCTCGAAAACAAAAATACAAATACTACAATGCTTTGATCCACGTATATTACTTTTTATACAAGATTTTGACCTCCTACATCTAAAAAAATGTCAGATTATGAGCTAGTCTCTTGAAATTCTAGCTCTCTATGTCGCACAACAAAAGTATTATATACCGCAAAGACTGCACAGAGTAGCTGTGATAAATCAAGTGAATATCTTGGAGAAACATAGGCAGTGGAAGATAGTCAGAATGCTAGTGATCAGCGCCTATAAATGGCTGCGGCACTGTATGTTTCCCCAGGGAGCTGAGAAAGTCCTAAATTGACCAGGCCTGCTGGAGTAATAATAGTGTGAAGAAGCATTAGCGGACATTAGCCTAGTTACGAGATTTATAAACAATATTATCATTGTTTTTATTTTATGATTATAATTATTATTATCATAAATACGGGTGAGCAATTTCGACGATAATTAAATTTTGCATATAACAACAAAGCAGGTGTTTAACTTAAGACAGCAGACAAGGGCAAATCAGGGTGATCGTCCTACCACCAGAGAGCACAATACAATAATACACTAAAAGAAAGTAACAATAACAACAACAACAAGTCGTTCATTTCATGCTTGTGGTTTTGTTTTTTCTTTTCCTACTTTTCACATTGTCAACGAGGTTATTTTTTTCTCGAATCTTCCGATTTGTCTCATAAACCACTTTATAACGCACGCAATCCACGGTTTGTTTCACTTCAAAGTTCTTTTAACCAGAGAATTTTCCCTGGAAAAGAATATTTCCGGCTGTGTTGTCCCGGAGAAAGAACATGAAAGGATGATCGGCGATGAACTGGTCATTTGGGGGCAGCATGATCGAGTCTACCTCCATTATGATTGCCGTTGCTGCTGCCGCGACTGTTCCTGTTTCCTTGACCTCAATCACAGCTTTGTGGATAACATTACTGATGTACACATTACCCACACTGGTCATTCCGCTGAAATCAGCAAGAGCGGGATCAAAAGGTATTCTCATGCCCATGTTCTGAAGAGGTGTCTTAAGTCCGAATGAACTCTCGATCTTAAACTTTGGGATGGCGAGTTGGACTTGCGTGTACTGCAGGCCTTGGAAGAAGTCATTGACGTTACCTGGAACAGCCAGCTGGGTCTCGAGATCAGTAATGCCGTCTACTTTCTGAGGAAGGACGATGTAGAGAGAGAATCTGGAGTCCTTGAAAGGAAGCTCAGCAACATCCGCACCATGGACGCCTCTAGCGATTTTAACTGCCCGGTCGTCATGCATCATATCAACTTGTGTCTTAACACCACCAAGCTGAGTGAAGTCTTGCTTCTGGGTCTTGAACTCTGCAAACTGCTGTTGCCAGGTGCCATTGAAAAATATCGTATTTACCAGGACCATAACGGTGCCAGCGTCAATAGTTCCTGCAGGAAGAATATCCTGGATCATCCCCTTAGTTTTGTTGTTCACAAAATCGTTGATGGCCTTCTCAGGACCTTCTGGAGCCGCAAGATCAAAGTTGGAGCTGGAGGCGTAATAGTCTGTCTCCACTTCGTTGACGAAGCTCACTTCAATCGGCATGTTCGGGTTCACGAAAATGGCATTGGCGGTGTTCAGTGTAACTTCTTTGACCGAATTCATTTGCGTTATGAGATCATGATAAGCTTGATGTAGCGCCATGCCAGTGAGTGACGGCAGCCCCAGAGTCTGTATCATCTCATTGGCCGTGTCTCCTCTTGCACCCACAGAACACATGGTCAGACAAGAGTGGATGCTAAAGGGCGAGTAGACCGCGTTAGTTTTGGTCACAGCAATCTCTGGGTAAAGATTCTGGGAGAAACTGGACGTTGCAGCTGTGAGTATGTCAAGGTCAGCTCCGTTGACGAGGTGACCCACAAGGGACAATGCAAAGATGAGGATTGTGGCTGGAATCATGCTGGAACTTTTCAGGCTCGATCTTGGAAGCTGAAGGATGTGTCAAAAGTAATTTATATTTTTTTCTTGGCCAGTGAATGTGACGCTCATGCACATTGTACTAAAAACCAGAAGTGGATATTAGTTGCAAGGCATAATTTTACAACTGTTTCAGCACACACAAAAAAAGTGCTTTCCACATAATTCTGATTCCTTGTGCAAATGCAGTTATTGTTATAGTCGAAGTTCACAATTAACTGACACTACAATTCCTACTGAATAATATTTTTTGTTTGTTTCTGACTTCATTCATGGACTAGACAATTTAAATGACACATTTTCAATGAATTTTGGAAAGAAGCTAGAAGACATTAGAAAGAGCGCGCGCGCGAGAGAGAGAGAGAGAAAGAGAGAGAGAGAGAGAAAGAGAGAGAGAGAAAGAGAGAGAAAGGGTTTAGGATAGTGTAGCAGGAAAACCATAAAGCTAATAGAGAACTGCTGTATAAAACATTACTCAATGTTACAGAACAATTAATCTATATCCAATATCATACACATGTGCACATCTTTGTGATCGATGTTAAGTTACTAGGTACATTTTATTGTAAACTCTCTTTGATATAATTGATACAGCTTTCCTGTCCAACATCAGATTAAATAAACTGACTATACAAAACGGGACTAAACCGTCCTAAACCAAGTCTAAAATTTCATTCATCAGTTCGCAAACGTGATAGATTGTTATGTCGTACCTGTTTGTGAAGGGAATATTATTTCAAATGAAATTTTAATTTCATCGGCTGATTATGTCTATTTTTAAAGGAACGTGCGCATTTTCAGACTTTGGCGCAAAATCAATCGAAACTGTCATAAAAACTTACACGTGTGTGTATGTTTTAACTGTGACAAAATACCTAACGTTTGCTTGCTGCCTAACAGTTTTTTAGGCCGACAGCTGTGGTAATACTAATACTTACTCGTACTGACTAGTCCTTCTCTCTTGCTGATTATGAGCCTAAAAGCAGCCACATTATAACGCATTTAATTTTAGCACGCTGCAATTTGATTTTTTTTTCTTCGGTAACACACCATAAGGAGTTAAAAGGACAAAATGCAGAACGTGTGAGCCAAGCCAGCTGTTATTAAAATGTTAAACTGTACAGTCCAGCACTGAAGACAAGGTAGACTAATCTTGTGAAAATGTGGAAAGCCCAAGTCTGTATACAGCATGGATTCCTAATTGGTGTAAATATATAACAATGGATTTTGTAGATTATAGTTATTTCGAACCTCATATGTTCTGACTTAGGTAGCTACATTCTACAGCGGTAGTTACTTTGTTTACGCCCAGAACTACTATACGCATTCTAAAGAGGAGCATATTTCAAACAGATAATAATCATCATCAGGAGGCCTAAAAATTAGCTGTTCTAGCAAACATTATTGTGGAGGATTTAGAACAAAGCTAGGAGTGAAATGAATAAGCATCATAGAATGATATCAAATCAGCTTTTATGTCACAAAATACAGCAGTTATGTAGACAGCCTGCTTTCATTCCCCAGAGAAGTATGGTACACGTACTGTAAGATGCAGTGGTTGTGAGCTGATTTCATGGCCAGGTAAAATGTATTAGTAATTCTATAGACAAATGTATATGACAGCCAGTACTGGACGTCACGACCTGTGGCCGTATGCATAATCCATACGTTAATTAACGCACTGCGGTTACCACAGGAAACTCACAAAACATTAGTAGTATTCACTGCAGTTAACGCAATAGGTTAATTAACGCAAGGATTATGCATACAGCCACTGCTGTTGTTGGGACTTACAAGTGTATGTGGAGGATAAAAGGGTAGCAATATTCTTGTAGTTGAACCCCATTTTCTCAGAGGATCGTGATCCTCTCTCTGCGCCACCTTTGGAATGTCTAACCAGTAATGTTCAGGTTCCTTCTTTTTGACTTCCCTGTTACTTCCGAATAAACCATAAAAAGACTCAGTGTGGTAGAGCTGAACGCAGTCAGACAAGAACCTCTGGAAGTGGTTTGTATCCCCAGAAATCCGTCTTCCCCTCCATTAACCAGACCGTTTCCATGAGTTTGCGTCTGCTTGCTGTACATAGGATATAGAATCGTGCTGACCGCGGCCAAAATATCGGAGAACATGTCACTTGAAAAAGACGTACGGCACTCCAAGAGAGAACTACAGGCCTATAATATATTATTATCATTTACATTTCCCGAGCTTTACTTTACTGCAAGATAAGACACACTATCAAACTCCAGCACGGCACTCGAGTCAGCCTTGAAAACATTACAGTACAAGTATTACTAAGCTTCTTTTCCTAGGTTGAACACAAACACTCGTTTTACCAATGGAGTGCGGGTATCGAATTCATTGTGTGTTCCGTTACAGTAAATGGAGCTTCAAGAGCATTTAACTGTTACAGTAACGCGTATGATATACCACTCTTTGTAAAGTATGTTGTTAAGGAGCTTGCCATACTTTTAGGTAACAGGTGGTACTTGAGGGTACTTTTCTAGTGGATTCTTGTACATACTATTTTGGCCGCGTTTGTGTTAGCTTTGTTTTTACCTCTGACTCTTAAGAGATAAAGAAAGATAGGTGTGATGGTGTTTGCCACTGTGATGAAGATATGGAAGATGTTGTCAAGTGGTAAACTAAGCACCGTCATTCTTTGGGCTGTTATGTGGTGATGATGGTGTGATCTATTCATGGCTCTTGGCGTCATGGTACTTGTGTCGTTGTGTGCAGGTGGTTGAAGGAGTAGCAAAAAGAATGGGATGAGTGTGTGAGGGCTATCCTACCCCACAATGTTGTTGTCTTCATAGCCACGGACATATCAAGACCATGGGTCACAAGTAGTATAGCTATATCTGCTGCTGGCATAGATCTGGTAATACTGATGGTGTCGTTGTTGTTGTTGATGATGATGATGATGATGATAATGATGATGATGAAGATAAATTTGCATTGTCTTAAGAAAGTGTTAAACACGAAACGTCGACTATTTTTAATGAATTCATTATACATTTTTCAAAAAGTTTTGTGTCGTTGGGCAGAATCATATTTAGTTTTAAGATGATGAAGATAATGATGATGTTGTTGTTGTTGTTGTTGTTGTTGTTGTTGTTGTTGTTGTTGTTGTTGTTGTTTATTGCATTTCATTCTTAGTTCATTATTTTCTACACCTGAAGAAGGACGCCAGTCCGAAAATTTGTGCATTAAATTTGTTAAATTGTTATAGTTTTCTTGCTTTAACTATTTACATCCAGTGCGGATAAATGTTTTTCAAATAATGATAATGATGATGATGATGATGACGATGATGAGAATATTAATATAATAATAAGACAAATGAACGGGCGGGTGGACGGATTCGCTGGTTCACGTCCCAGCCACGGTACTATACACTGGGCCAGTTTTAAGGAATGCTAAAGGGCAGACCTTAAAGAGATACTGAAGGTCTAAATGCATGACTCCCTTAAATCACAATATCTTGGAACGTGGGAAAAGGTTGCTAAAGGCAAGATATGAACTACTGTATTTTCCGAAAAACTGAAATATTGTGATCACCCTCAGGTTGCGATTAAACGACTATTTCATGGGGTCGAAACAACTATCTAATCAGCTATGTACAGATAATGTAATTTTGCACGAACAAAATGCCATGAATGTGTTAGAGAAAAAGGTAGGCCTACCCTTGACCATCACAATTTTAACTCCAAGGGGAAGCAATCGAGATTATACAAGTGATTCTTATAATCTCGAGTGATGATTCATCGTCCACAATATTATTCACATTGTAATGCAATGTCCCAAACACTACACTATTTTAGAGCTATCTCATTAAAGCTACAAGGACACGATTTCAAACAAAGGAAGTCTAGTGAGACCAATAAATACGGCCCACTTTGTACGAAAATTAGATGGACATATTCGAGACCTCTTTGTACCAATTTTAGGTAAACGTAAACATGTATTTGGTTCCGGAAACTAGTCACAACTCGATAAGATCATCTTGACGGCGTGTCCTCAGAGGTACTTTTTCAGCCGCTATGATGTCTTTTATCTGGGTTCTTGATTTGTGGGAAGAGAGACAAGGGAGGTAATCGAGGGCTCTCATGGTTGCGGGCTGAGAACGGGATACTGATAACAAGAGTGATGATAAAGACTGTAGTGTGCACCTTTGTGGGGCGAGTCCGACCGGTACAGGTGTTTCATGAGAGATGTGTTGACCATCTCTCGGTCAGCAAGTTTGTGTCCATTTCCGTCTTTCTCATTCTCTCTTTTTTTTTCTTTGTTTCACGCGGTTTCTATGCATTTCCTTTAACAAACTTTTGGAGATATGTACGGTCTTACTTAAGGACTTTTCCGTTTATTCTTTACTGTAAGTTTCTTCGAACTCTATTTCGGCCAGTTCTTTCTTCTTTTCTCCTTCCTTCATTCTTCCTTACTTCCTTCCTCCTTCCTTCCTTCCTTCACTCCTTCCTGCTACCTCTTTCCTGTCCTTCCCTCGTTCCCTCCTTCTTTCTTTCTTTCTTCCTTTCCCTCATTTTTTGGCAATTTACCTCTCTTTTTATATCATTTTACAATATTATGTTTGCCTTTCAAGTCTTCTGTTTCACCATTTTGTTTGTGAATGTGTGTGTGTGTGTGTGTGTGTGTGTGTGTGTGTGTGTGTGTGTGTGTGTGTGTGTGTGTGTGTGTGTGTGTGTGTGTGTGTGTGTGTGATTATAAATTTACAATTTACAACACCTTACACCGATGACGATTGCGTCAACATTTCTGTGCCATTCTAATTCAAATAACTAGGAAGGTTTAACACTGACCTTTATAACTTGAATCCAATTTCAATATCACAGCAGGTCACTTAATGCTATCAAAATATACAGTGCAACCGGAGACCGCCGTGACTGGAATAAGAGAGTAAGTGGTCTATTCAAGAGGTTTTAGATCGTACTTTTCCAAGGACGTCTTCGAGGATTTGGCTTTATGTAACGTCGGTTAGAGCATTAGCCCTACTGGCCCACTCCTTTCCTCAAGGACGACAAGCTTCCTCCAGGGTGTCAAATATGCGGAGCAGCTTGGCTAGATGGATACGGCGTTGGACTCAAGATTCCCGACCACATCATGTAGTCTATTCTTCTGTAAAATAGGTACCTGGCTATAGGCAGTGAGGATATTGTCAGAATGTTAGTGATCGGCGCCAGTAGATGGCAGTGGTACTGAATCCTCCCCAAAAAATTGAGAATGTTCTTGAATGTTCAGGCCTGTCAGGGTAAAAGGATGTGAAATCGCGTGAGAGGACAATGCTTGGATACGAGAATTATAATCATCATCATCATTATTGTTATTATTATTACATATGCGTTGTTGCGTAATGATCCATATCGGACAATACAGCATAATCTACCTCAAGAAAGGTCGAACATGGTGTGCTGCGTGGAAATTATATCACTACAGGAAAAAGTGAAGAGTCCTCGAATTTTTTTTTTGACAAAAGCTGAAGTTTGGTCTTGAAGAGTTTGGGGCAGAAAATTATATTTTACAGACAGACTTGTTCATTTGTGTTTCGTGATGCTGATGATATTCTGTCTAGAGGACGGAAGAAAGCTTTAAATCTTTTTCGTGGGATTTTCAAGATGCAATTCTGGCCGTTGTTCTTTGGTCACTTTTCATAGCGAGAATGGGATCCCAAAACTTACTCCGCCATGTTTATTGGAACTTTGTCCTGCAATGACATTGTCGCCGTTTCTGGTGCTGGGGTCAAATTCCTGTTTTGCGATGCTTGACCTTAAATTTCTGCACCTCGCGTTTTGCTATAGATCTAAATAAATACACAGCGTCAGCCCCACAAACTTATGAAGTTTGGACTTTTTTTAGACGGCAGACGGGCGTCGATACAAATGCAGTTCCTTTTTTTTTTAAGTGAAAAGAAAATGGTCTTTAAAATGTCAGTATTTAACACCGTTATAAAATTTTAGAGGTCAGAATGTGCAGTCAGCCATCACCTTGAGCTTCCGATGTGCGTTTGGTAATAGTAAATGCAATGACTCCATTACTAGAATGTTCCAGAAAAAAAAAAAACAAAGAAAGAATAAATTTTATGAATTGTAATATTATCTGTGTACGTGTCTCAGATTCTTCTGGACGAATTATCTATTGCAACAGATAAGTGTCAGAAAATGTAATATTAATTTTTAAAGTCTTTCATGGGCATGATGCAACACTGACAGAATCCTATTCTAAGATGTGCATTACAGGAGTTTTATATTACGTCGCAGGTTTATCCTTTATCGCATCTTTGTTCCTTTTTCAATACCAGGTCTAAAGTCTTCCGACAAAAGGGCTTGTCTTTGCCATACCTTCTCTTGAGGAAAATGAGTGCTGGTGTTGGAACGTAGTTGGAATAATAATATAGTTGTTTGCTTCAACAAAATTATTGCCTAACTTCTGTAAATAAATCGAGAATATCAGCATTTTTCTAAAAATGTCTTGATTGAAGAGGAGTCTTGGCATATAGATCATGAATATGTATGAAAGTAGTTTTGGCAAGAAACCAACATAAGCCGTTTATCACAAAACATTAGAGGTTATGTTGATCTTGTACTCTCAGAAACCATCGTAAATATTTTGATGTCTTCTTTAAAATTTTACATCCGACCCTTGATTCAGTCCCTTGCTAAAGAAAAAAAAAAAGCTACGATAACAAAATAATAAGAACACATTTTTTTGTGAAGTCTTGTCTGTATACTGTGGTTTCTTCCTGGCGTTCGCTATATCACATACTTTAAGTGTATACATTTTCTTTTTCCAGATTTCATGTCAAAACATGTTTTGACCTTGGGTTTTGGCCTTGGGTTTTGAGGAACGAAAACGAAGAAATGCTCATACACTTTAAGTGGGGTGACCAGATTGTGCTTAAAAAACAAATATAATGCCAGGAAGGAAAGAATTTTTTTTTTCTTGCGTAGACAAAAAAACCTGAAATTATTTATGCCTATCCCAGTGCCCATGTCCTCATCATTTCATCATCCTGGGTTCTTGTTCAAATACAATTTCTCCTTCTCTTTACTCTGTATAATTATGTTTCTCCACGTCATATTATGGGCCAGTAATCTAATCTTTTACTGTATTAACTTCTATGCACTCAGAGCGTATTTAAAAGCATGCTAAAACTCCTCTATTCATGCGAAGATCTATTTTGTAGTTGAATGGGCTTTAGAGCAAGATGACATGTTTTGCCTCATAACCCAAAACCAGTGCTGTGAAAATCAGGTCAAGTGGACGCTGATTTTATATCTTAACTAAATATACAAGTCTACTTTCTGAATAAAGTCGTAGGATTGTCACCTATTCCAAAATCTTCTTACAAATACCTGCTAAATATCTCACACTCATTTGCCATCAGGACTTAGCTTCTACTTAAGAATATGCCTAGGATCACCCGCGGTAATCATTTATGAAAGGATAACGCATTGCCTACTTGGCTGCCTTTCACATTACAAATCCCCAGGGGAAAAGAAAGACATTGTTACTGTAAAATGCCCTTTCTGAGTAAATCTACACTGAATTTTAAACGTCATATAAAAAGATGTTTTTACACGAGTGAAATGGCTGGTTGTACAGCACTCATGTGGGGGGCAACACTGTTGCATCCAATATACAAACACGTATAGATACAGGTGTATTGCAGACGCTGGCAAGGTATTTTAATCCGGGGGGCCATACACTTTTTATCGTAACTGCTGCGACAAGTGGGGATTTCTGTCATCTGAAAGGCTTGAAAAGGCTCACAAGATGTCAAAAATCACTCGTTACAGTTTTACAAGAGTCACCTTTTCTTGAAGAAAGCGCAACCAAAACAATTAAATAGAGAGAACAAATGTATTGCTTCGTTGGAATACGTGATGTTTGTGTTTTCTAAGCTTGACCTGGACTAGTTCTGGGATGAGATTTATTTTTCTTCATATTTTGAAGAGACTGAAAACAGTTGGCAAGTACAATCGTACTTGGTCTGATGAGAACCCCCATTTAATAATAGTAATAATAATGATAATAGTGATAAAAATAATGCGGTTTGTAAGTCTCGTATCCAGGCTCATGCCTGCTCACGCAACTTCACACTATCATTACCCCGGCAGGCCTGATCACTCTAGAATATGCTAAACTCCATGGAGAGCATACAGTGCCGCTGCCATTTACAGGCGCTGATCACTAGCAGTCTGACAATATCTTCCACTGCGTTTGGTAGGTATCCCTTTCGCAGATGGTTGGACGGGGGGAAATATGACAATGGCAATGAACGCAACACAAAATCAGTTGCCACATAGACGATGTTTGACAGTCGTTCACATAAGAAAGGGTAGCAGAAGTTGCGGACGTTTCCAAAGCACACATGATGAAATGCATGTATGTCTCTTCCGCCCATTTGCAATTCCTTCGGAGCATAGGGAAAGCTGCGATTAAAATTAGAAGTGGCAGTGATTATTCAGCGAATGTGTCATATAGATCATACAGTATTGCTTTAAGTGAAAGAAATGTTGCAATTAAGTGGGATCGACTGTTTAAGCTTAGCAAGCTCTAAATGCAGTAAAAGCACCAGAATTTTATTTGAATTGCGGGCTTCCTTTCATAAAAAAAATTGTTATTTACTTTAAGAATTGGCGATGAGATTTATGTAAAATTCGAATCTAAATCCTCTGGCATATCCTTTTCTTCATCTTACCAAAACCCACCGCCTACCACCCGACCCCTACCATCCTTCAGCCC
>JAWQUT010000444.1:183827-196369 GCA_033807755.1 Ellobium chinense
CCCACTTCCTTCTTGGGAACCCCATATCTTCATTGTCATTTGCCCCACCACAACCTTCTTCACCCTCTCTCTCTCACTCTCCATCTTCCCTTTCTCAGTCAGTCCCTAATGCCCAGATAACATTTTGAGCACTTTCATCTTTGTGCCATCCTTTTCACACCCTCCGAGCTGTCATGTTGACGTCTGTTTATTATATTTTACAAAGATACTAACACTTAAGAGCTTGCATTTTAACAATGAGTTTTCTTATCATCGTAAGAATTAACATTTAGAACTCTGCATGTCTCAGCATCAATGCACTAATGTAAATCTTCCGATGTTAATAGATGCCATCGTTCATGCGCTAGCTCTCGAATAACTACATTCCAACATGGCTGCGTATGCTAATTCTGTGACGTCAGGCATGTCCTAATTCTATGTCATTAAATTTTTTTTTTATCGCCACAACATACATGGCACGAGGCGTAAAATTTGCCCCTGCACAAGGTTTGTTGTTGGTTGTTTTGTTCTTTTCTCTCTTTCTTTTTTTTTCCTAAACTTTAGGCTTTGTGTCTGACATATTTGTCTGCACATACTACTGACATACCAGGATTAATAAACACACAAAACAGTCAATTCATACTTGATCTTTAATGGCACTTTTATGCTGCCGCAATTGACAGCTTGTCTTTAACAGGGTCTTCACGCAACAACGGGATGAGGGTACATAATCCTGAACTCTGCGGAATGATAATACTTGATTTATTTCCCTTTACATAATATGTAGCCTAGGCAACGCGTGCCTCGCTTTACGATCTTTTGACCTTATATTTTCCGATGTGTTTATGTAATAAAATTTTCACTGAAAAAAAACACATCAGCGAGAATAAAAATGGGTTCCATGCGTATCTAATTTCATACATGTGTATCTTCTGTCATAAGCTATACACATACATACCTTGATACCAAGTATACCTTGTTATCAAGTATGAATTTCAAATACAAAGATTCATTATTATTCTATCAAGTCATTTTTCAGGTATACTTTGATATTAATTATTAATGATGTAATTTTATCCCCGGACATTTGAATCAACGACTTACGTTTACCTACCCGCGGCACCAGAGGGTTTTTGCGCCACTTCTCTGAAAACCCTTTACCTTATACAGGCATAAAAAATGTTACTTGGTTTTAAATATTGGTAGCAGGGACGTAGATCTTAACTCAGCCCATCTCCGCTGATTATCCCCCTAGCGCTGTCTAAAACTACCGACAAGCACGGACGATCCTCAAAAGCCACGCTACCACGATGGGACTATGCCCCAAACCCAAACCTATAAAAGGTGGATAGCATATCATTCTGGCTTCCCAAACCTCTATAAATAAGGACCACCGAACCAGTTTGAACCCCAACAAATTTTTGTCTGGTCAAAAATTACAGTCACGCCTGGAAATTGAATCGAAGCTACTTTTACTAGCCCTTTAAACATTTTACTTTACATCCATTCACATGTACGCAGCCATGGAACAAACCTATTCGCCGCCTCCTGATAGCACATCCGACCGGCAGGGCGTTGAACCAGAACGCAATAGACTTTCCTTTGCCTATACAAAAGTCTATGGTCTGTAATACATTAACGGCAACAAAAAGGGTTCGAATTTTTTACGGCCAACTTTATTATGTGACATAAAATATTTCACTGACATAACCGTGGTAGACTTTGATCGGTTTAGTTTCTTTCATATCCAATGTTCTATAGGTGTAAGCACCACGCGAAGGTGAACAATACCATTGCTGATAACCTTTTTATCGTTGTGCTAACAGCGAAGGTTTCAATGGCCTCGGAAAAGAATAAGTGAAAATTTGTGTTGTAAGCTATGATAGTTTTCATGTTAAGCCTTTCGAGATGACAGGAGAAAACGAATTGGATATGGATGAACAATACCTGACAACCCATTCTTAGGAGGAGAGGGGGGTGGGATGGGGGGATTTTATACCGACCATTGAGGGTATGAAAGTGTTTTCAAAATATTAATTAGTGAAGTACCATACCAGGTGTTGCGACGCTGTCTACGAGGGGAAGTAACAATGAATATTACCTTCGGCATTGCGGGTATGAGGGAGTTATCTCCCCTCTATATCGCATTTTAATTGCAACATCCGAGGGTGGCTGACTACTCGAAGGCTGAAAGCGTATTCTAAACATGAATAACTTATATTGTCCTGTTACCGTCAGTGCGGGCTTGGAATGGCAGGAGTTAATATTGAACTTGTCGTTGTAACTGCTATCTAGACCAGAGGAATGATTTCACTTTGAAGTTCGTAAGTGCATGGAATCGAAGGCTACGATGGAGTTCAACGTTTAACATACGGCGTTATACCCATAGCGTTGGCATTAAATTCTGTAAGCAGCCTAAGTGGGCTGACCTTGAACAATAAAGAGCTTGCGCATTAACGATGAGATCTCTCACCATCGTGAGAATTACTTTACGTTTGCATGTTAAACGCTACCTAGGGTGCATTCAGCATAGATGCACTAATGTAATTCTTACCAAGGTCAGGTATCCCATCGTTAATGAGCACGCTGTCAATAAAATGTCGCGAGCAACCCCTTTGCGTTCTAGAACACAAATAACATTTCTCAGATCTATCGGGACAGAATCACTTAGTGTTGGAATATTGGAGCAGTCTACACAAGTGGATTTTGTGCGTGTTTATGTTTATAAAATATAATATAAAGAGTTCAAAAACTATTTCACCCCCCAAATACTTGTATGGAATCCTTCGTATTTCGTATCACGAAATCCTTTTACATTTGAACTTTACGGCACTTTTCCATCATCATGGTACGTCAAGATAATTAAAATTACCGGCAGTGCACTAGTCATCGAAGTCTGAACTCAGACATGCAAGGTGATTTCATTTTGACATAATTGCAGAAGTTCATCGCATCTTATAACACGGCATCGTTCAGGCTTAAACCACATTAGGAGGTTGCCCTTGACTATGGTAGATATAGGTCAAAACATCATCCGGACCTTCCATTTTCATCGTCTATGATAAGCAGATCAATTTAATAAATAGGTTTTGCATTCGACTAGCTTGCAGAATTTGAGCCTAGACTTGCAAAACGATTTCATCTTAACGCCAGTGCAGTAATCTTTTTCATCTCATAACACGAATAACTTGTCAATTCAACATGTCACAAGGAAAAGAGTCAACCACTTCGAAATTGGAATGTCTCAACATCTACAGTGGGTTTGAAAAAAACTGAGTGCATGTTTACTGAATCGCCTACCCAGATCTGCAAGAGGATTTTCACCTTGAAAAGTTCATTCAACTTTTTGCATCTCACAGGACGGATAAGGTTCAAATTTAGAACGTCGAACCATCTAGCAAAGTTTAACCAGTTTGGAGTTGGGAATGACGGGGCAGAATGTGTATAAAGGCAGTGAGATTCTCTGCGAATACCGCCATGCAGGCTTGCGAAAGGATTAAGTTATCATGAAATAAATACTCAGGTTTCAAGGTTTATTTTCTTGTAAGCCAAGAGCCAATGGACAATATCTCAGTAACAATTTGTGACATAATAAAAATAAGTTCCATTTGCAAATATTTATCATAACACTTATCCAGCTTTAACAGAAAAACAGACTAGCAGACAGACTAGCTGACAGACAGACACACACACACAGCCAATCACACACACACACACACACACACACACACACACATACACACACACACACACACACACACACACACATACATACATACCCACAAACACACACACACAGCTGTCAGACAGGCGAACAGGCAGATAGACATAGACAGACAGACAAATAGACAAACCTATAATAATCCTTACACTATCTCTTTCATGGTGCACTCATCCTTCACAGCGTCACATCCACACTACACACAAACAGCTCACTCACACACAACAAGTACCTCATCTCACACATCCTCCCACCCCATTCCAGAAGATAACTACCTTCCATTGCATCTTAGCAAACTAACTTGTAATACAAGTGTACAATACTGCGCAGAATCTTTCGCACCTTATAACTCGTGGAAACGAAATCCACCAATTTATGGAATGGCTTGGTGACTTTATGGATGCATGTTATACCGGATGTGCGCAAGCTGGTTCGGTTTTTTAAAAGACTTGAAAAAAAAAATGGTCCACAATGAAGGGTACAAAAATAAAAAGCTTCTATGATATCAGCCATTGCGTGTTTTGGACATTCTATGGCCTAAAACACAGGTGGATACCAAATATCCATGTTTGTAGTTTCATCAGAATTCCACAGTCTGCGTTACAAATTCGCTCCTATAAGGTGACGCTCCATGCTTTCTTATCACTTTATGTAGATTGTTTGTAAACTTGAGACGCCAAGCATACTGGATAAGTCACCTAAAGATTGGAGTGTCAGAGCTGCATAATCAAGTAACTTTGCATTTAACTTGCCTAAGGAATCTGCTGTCCACATTATTTTACAGAAGCTTTATCTTGAAAAATCGTACATACTGTGTGCATAGAAACCGTCATAAGTAATAATAATAATGAAGTTTATAAGTCTTGTATCCAGACCAATGTCCGCTCCGGCGACTTCACACTATAATTACCCCAGCAGGCCTGATCACTCTCCTACTTTCTCAGCTTCCCAGATAGCGTAATGTGCTACTTAATACGACGTCTTATTATTTTTAAGCTCAACAAACAGTCAGAAGAGCAGGATCAGTCACCCAGGGCTTGAAATGTCAGAGCGGCTCAAGTGGACTGGAACTGGGTGCATGTTTGCAAAATCTCGTGGCCAGACTTGCAAAGAGGTTTCACCTTGAAATAAATGCATAGCATCTTTTGCATCTCATAACTCAAATTTATGAAAGACAAGTACGTTATCGAATGTCTGCGTAACGGAGATGATGTGTGACATTCACGCACTCGTTCTTGTCTGTGCCTGGGGACGGGTGAAATCGATACCGACTAGCAACGTCATGAGAAATCATCCGTGTGGACGTAAAAGGTCGTATCTGTTAAAATGACGCATGAAGCAGCCTTTTTACTTTCACAGACAGGCAAAATTCATTTCTTTAAAATCATTACGTAGGTAAATATTTTAACTCGCGTATAATCTCTGAACATTTTGAAAAGATAACATCCTATAGGTCCAAATTCAAAATTGCCTCCATGACATGGCAACCAAAATGAAGTCAACGCCAAAAGTTGGGAAAATTGACTTCTTTTTTTATTCATTTCAGTGATAATGTAGAGTAAGCATTTTTATCTTTGCACAGCAAAGAGTACAGATTTTGACCTTCAAATGCCGTCCATGCCCTTTCACTACATTAAATGTTTGCCACATAATAGTTCAGTCTTCAGTTATGACGTAACTGCCATAATTTTCTGTCCTCTGTTTTTAAGACGGCCTAGAATCTTTTCTCGCAGGTTTAGCTGTATCAGCAGTATATTTGCGGGTTTTTTTTTTATATTTCGAATACTTCCATTACTATTATTATATTTTTTAAATATCTTTAGAGCGCATGTTTTGATAAATCAAGATAAACCTACTTTCCTTGAGATGCAATTCTTAAGCAGTCAAAGTGGGTTACTTCGTTGCGTCAAAACATCCTTTTCAGAACTGCTCTCTTTTGAGAAATGGATTAACTTCTTTGTGCCCTCTTGCAACCTTCTTTTATAATTCATTTGTTTAATTCTCCTCAGATTCTGAAAGAGAAATGATGATTTACTCCCCTTGACTAACCCCGTGGGGTAATAGCGGCCGTCTGAATCGAGATGAAAAAAGGGGGAGAGAAAGCGTGGAAAATTCCAGTCATCTTTGGTTACAACTGGACTATTTTTGTCTCTAAAGAGCATGAGTGAAGGGGAAATTATTGAGTGACAGGCGAGACGGTTATTATATAAGAGTACATAAATAGTACCGTTGTTTGTTTTTTTTCTCCAAACTCCATTCATGTAGACATACGACGTTTTACATAAAAACGGACGATATGATATACCCGAAGCATCCCGTATATTATGCATGAGCAAAAGCATTAAATACCAGCGGCATTGCGTCGCCCTTTCTACACCAGGGTGTCAAAATCATAAGTCACGGATTACTCATAGCGGAACATACCTAAAGCTTTGTGGCACCAAGACTACTCCTGTCGCTTACGTATAGAGTGCAAGGATGATAATTTTTTTTTCTACCATTTCATGGGTAAAGAATTTAGAGCTTGCGCCTTAACAGTGGGATCTCTTACCACAGTAAGAATTACATTAATGCACCGGTGCTGAATACACCCTTACCTGCTTTGACTTTACAACACATCACATATCGCAGCCCTATTTTTTTCCATGATTCTTCTCCACTTCTTAAAAACTCCAAGCGGGTCTTTATAAAAAAATTTTATTGTCTTATTTAAGTCTATCATTTCATTCAGGTTAACTGGTAGAAAAACTAGGCATGGTTTGGAAATTTGAGCCCCTATGAGGTGACACCTCCGCAAGGCAACCGTCGAGGCGCAAATCGAGCATGAAAACATCCATCTCGTTTTGCATCTTTTTCAAAAGCTTTAATCTCATTATCACACTCGAGAGGATATCTGAGCCAGATGTAGACATAAACTCCGACCTAAGGAAACAGGACCCCTGTAGAGTGAAAGTGTCAGTAATTCATAGAAATATAACACCTTAATCTCAGGTGGTCTGACTGAGGTGCGGGTCAGAAGTTTTTTTCAAAAATATGTTTCTCGTTTTTTGAAAGTGAAAAGTCAGAATTAACAACGCCATATGATGTTATTCTCTCAAGTGTATGAGAGCGTAAAATTTAAACGTGACGTTTCTTCCAGTTACATAAACCTATTGTTTCGAAGACATTATTGCTGGTGTACGTGATGTGTGGTTTATGATGAACCCTGCTGTTGCAATGAATAATTGAAACTTACGCTTATTCCACTCTGTTTCTCTTTGCTTCAAAGGAAAACAAAAACCAGGCAATTCTCTCAAAATGTCATGTCTGTTACGCAAATTTGTGAGAAGATTTGGCATTTCAGCAGTTAGTTTTGATTGTTTCTAACAAGGGTTAATATATAATAATACATATTTTTACGTATAAACCGAAATTGACTGTTGTAAATCAAAGTTGTGTGTGTGGTTTTTTTTTCAGATATTAGCACAGCTGACGTGGCATTAGGCTGGAACTGCTCAACAGTAACAACAACAACAACAGTAGGAACAAGATGAGGGTTGACCTAGAGATCTTCCAGACTGGTCGGATCCTGTTGCCAGCAGTTCTGTATTTTGCTCGGCAGGTACATAAAGTTCGACTTAACAACCCCTCGGGTCTCTTATTTTCTAGGTCATTTTCACTCACAAACACGATACCTTACATCTCGGAATTACGAACTGGTCCACTAGGCTTTGGGTTTGTAAAATCTCTTTGTGGATATGTAGCCTTTCGCGAATATGCGTATATCGCCTTATTTGGACAAAACAGGATGGCTAGAGTATTTTGTGACGTGACTAAATTGAATGAAATGAGTCTTGCGTTGTTACTGATAGTATTCGGGCTTCAGCTTTGATCTGATAGATCAAGAATTTACTTTTTTTTTTTTCGGAAAGCCATAATTTGATTTCTGAACTTTAGGCTCTGGAGTAAAAATAAGAGAAAGAGAGGGACAGAGAGAAAAAATTAGAGAGAGAGAAAGAAAGACTAAGAATGAGCGTTATAGATCTAACCCACAGAAAAAATTTTTCCGGTAAAAGGGTAGAGGTGTAGTGGTTAGAGCTCTGACCAATCGCGCAGTACCGACTTACAGCTGATTTTGCCTGACCGCGTCTCATTGCTGTCCATTCGCCGTTAGCTGCGCAAGACACTCGTTCCACTGCAGCCAGAATATTAAATTCATCAACCATAATCCGGCTTAAGACCCTTTTTTGCACTTTGATTTGCAAAACACTTTGTTATTCTATGCTCTTGGCATTAAAATGTTTATGCGTTCGCCACCTCGTGTCAAAAAAACAACCCTCATGTAATAAGTCCAAAGCTTTGGAAGAAAATACAAATTGTATCCGAGCCAAAAACTCGCATCACACTAAAGTTAGAAACGTATGGATGACGATTTCATGCATTTATGCTTTACAACAAGTCTTCCGAAACGGCATCATATGAATTTCAAACAAGCAAAGGGAAGCTAGCATTCAATAACAAGCTTAAGGTCAATATCTGTAAAGGAAAGGATTGGCTTCACTTGATCCCAGATTTTACGCATCAGTTTCACCATGCTGCATTGATTCGATTTCTTGATATGGCGTGCCAGTTACAGAGGATAATATTTATGGCAACATTTTTGTAGCCAGATAATTATGCATTATTATAATTAATTATTAGTCAATGTGGTGAAGGGAATTGGTGGTAGAAGCTGCAGACTCGCTGGAAGAAATGAAACTGTCCTCAACCAGATTTCAGCCGCCACAACTGGCTTATTTTCTTTGAGGTGGTTTTTGGCGTGGGGATCGGAACACCTATGGACATGCCCAGAGTGCAGTAATGATGATTCCAGTAACAAGTAACAAGTAACATACAGATCATCATATCGATATTGTGTACATATAACGTCGTATGTCACTTAAGCACAGAATTTTCTTCATATGCGGAGCACATCAAAAGAGCCTCCGGGTCGACGAATAAAGAAGTATTTCACATATTAGATCAAATGCAAATTTCGGTACCAATTTGTTCAGAATTTAAGCTGGTTCTGATGACATTATCGACGCTCATATTTGAGTTTGAAACCTTAAAGTTTAGGTCATTTTATGTAGAATTTGGTTTCTCTATATTATCAAAATGATTGCCTGCCATCGTGTTATTTCTCAGATCTTCATCTATCGTCACAATACAGGCAGTTTGTCTCTCTCAGAGATAGAGAGGACGTTTGCAAACTAGGCCTTTTTTTTTCTTTGCTGCTTGCTACATTCATCAAATGTTACAAACAAAGTAAGCCACAAAGTAACTGCGTAAAAAACAGCACGGAATGCTTGCGATTGGCATTATTTTCTTGCTTTGTGTGGTCTAGTTAAGTTTTCGCCCTCTCCTGAAAAACTCACTAAAAAATAAGATAGACCAGTTGCCTGTGACTGTGATGATATGTGAAATATGACAATCTTGACTTTGGCATTATTGTCTTGCGTTATCTCATAGTTTTTTCCCCTCACCTGAAAAAAAAAAATCACTTATATGAGGTAGACGAACTGCTTATGCCTGTAATGGTACGATAAATGCGACGCTATATTTTAATACGGACGATATGCATACATATGATATACTATGATATACGACTTTATTGGCTGATGGCGTGGGTGACCTGTCGTAAACCGTGACAATGACCTAGCCAGAGACGGTGGTTGAGAACACAGAGGGCACCTTGTACCACAGAGGCTCCGTGCACCCATGTAGTCAGATGCTTTTGATAACATTCTCCCACTGTCATCTCATAAATCGTTGACAAAAACCCTTTTCTTTCCGTCATATGCGATAGTTTTCTTCCTGGAGAACAGGCTGTGACACTGATCTGATAGCACCTGTTTTAACGTAGAAGGACGTATTCCACAAATAAGATCAAACGCAAGTTGGTGTCTGGCAGTCTTTGATGACATTCAGTATTGGATTCTTTCCTGTATTTTTTTTTATATCGTAAAGAGGTCCTAGAGGCATCTGAAGGACAGGGCCCTGCACCATTTTAAGCCTTTCCTTTCCATCATCGAAGCAGTGATTATTTAAGTCAATGGATTTGATAGCTTAGAAATTGCATGATTATCTGGGGGGTATTTCTTTCTTATCTTTCTTTCTTTCTTTCTTTCTTTCGTTCTTTCTTTCTTTCTTTCTTTCTTTCCTTATCTCCTCCTCCATTTTCATCACTTCTTCGTCTTCGTCATATTTCTTCTCTTTGTGTTTTTTTTTCTTGTTCTTTGAACTTCCTTTTCTGTCCTTTCCTCATTCTTCTTGTTTTTTCTTCCTCTTCTTCTCCTCCCTCTTCTCTGCCTCCTTCTTCTGTTTCATCTTTTTTTAGTCCTTCATGTTCTTTGTCTCCTCCCTTTTCTTCTTCTCCTCCTTCCTTTTTCTTCTTCCTTTTCTTCTGTTTATTCTTCTTCTCGCCCAACATTCTTGCATGATAGTCTCAAATTCTCGGGCCCTCACATCCATGACGTCTTAACATTTTAATGTGACATATACAAACAATAGAGAGATCTCATATCACATTACTGACGTCATTCTCCAATATTGACATTTTTTTTCGTACGTACCATTGTCATCCTTTAAAAACAAAACAGTTAAACAGAAATGAGAAGACCGTGATAAGGATATCATTGTTTTAAAAACATCAACAGATGAAATGGTGCTATGTTGCTGATTATGCACAATTTGCAAGTACTAGAGAACATGGAGAACGTTAAGATTATCAGGAGTGGCGATTATTCAATCTTGTTGTCTGAAAAACGTGAGGATTAAACGAATGTTGCGATTGGGAAAGCAAAACAAGAAATCTGATATCCAAGACATTGTTTTAATTTCCATAAAAGAGATGATGTTATGTAGCGGACTCCACTTTATCGCAACCCTTCGAGAGCACAAAAAGAGTTGCCATTAAAAGGATTTTGCTATTATAGAAGGGTTTTCCTGCAATGCCTGTTGCTTGCAAAGTAGTGACATTAAGTAGCGGTAGCGATTGGGAAGATGACGAAGACTAACATCTATAGCACCGTTAAGATTCTACAAATTACTTTCTCAGCTAACTCTATTAATCAAAACCCTTTGGGAACATGTAAAAAGGTTTCGATGAAAAGGAGTTGCGATTATCTAATGACTTATATAGAAATAAATACAGTATTCTGTTGCACGCAAAGCATTGCGATAAAGCCAACTTTGGATAAGACGGGTTGTGATTATGTGGAGACTACTATACAACCATGGTATGTCTCATTGATGTCACTGACTTTGCCCTTCATCATCCAAGATTTCATCATTGTCTCCATATTAAAAATTCTTCCACAGATAGCAGAGCCTCTTCATCTAGTAAGATGATAAATACTGACCCAAAAATTATGAATTAAAAAAAAATGCGTCGTTTGTGACATGACGTTGCCATTTTGAAAACAACAACAAAAAAAAACCGAAATTTGATCAATAATAGAGACATTATGTCATAAGAGTAATATCTTTTAAAACGATTGTGTTAACCCCAGCACACATGGGCAAACCGCGTTTTTCTTCCTAAATCTCTATTCCATACTAATGACGTTGCACTTTTAAAAACAAACAATCAAAAAAAAAAGAAATCTGATGAATACTGGAGAGATTATGTTATCAAAATATTATTTTTTTAAAGAATGTGTTAACCCCAGGGCAACATGCGCGAACCACGTCTTTTTTGCCTTGATCTCTATTCCATGTCCTATCTTATTTAGGTATAACGTCGTGTGGCAGGTACGTTCGTAGAGGTCAAACCTACGAATAAACCATAATCTCTGTAATATCTTGCTATCGTCATCATCTCCGACGTCTCCCGGTTCTTGGCAATGAATTCCGTCATTACACGTCCTCCATCACTGTTATCTGTACTGTAAAGTGCCCTTTCACCAGGGGATTATTGTATATCACACAGTAATTCCATTATTCTTTGCTTTAGGAATGACATTTTTGCACTGCATCTATCACGAGAGTAGATCTGAGTAGATCTGCAAAATCTGTCTTAAAGCAAGCGTGAAAATCGTCAACTGATCTCTTTTCACCTAAACGAAGTGACATTTCCGTCATCCTTTTTCTTTTTAAATTGTACTTTTGTACTGTATGTTGAAGATCTAGTCTATAGGACATTTTTTTTCCAAAAAAAGATTCGAGTTGTTTGTATTATTACTATAATCTTCCATTTATCTTTTTTGTTCCTATTAAAACACATATATATAACATTTTGACTGGTTATTATATCCCCCATTTCATAAGCTAAACCACATCTGCTTCATTGTTCTGCTCTGAGCAACAGGTGAAGAGCACTCAATTTCTCAAAACTTCAAAACACGACTTAGGCAAAAAAAATGTGCAAGGCAATGAGCATGACGAAATCCCTTTGACAAACTGACATCATAAACGCTTAATTCAACAATATTATCATTCAGCTAACGAGAGACATGATAATCACTATGTGAATACTGCCATCTAATTAAGAAGTTTGTTTATCGTAATGGCTTAAAAGATAGGTAGACTTAAGAACAGAGGGTTCACGATACGGTACTGAGGGAAAATTAATTGCACCACATAGGTCCATCCCTGGCAAAAATGTGTAGTTTATGGCTGACGGACGCTCGGCTGACGTGGCTTTGGCCTCGGACTCTGTATGTAATTTGCTCAAGATCCGAGCCTTTGTATGAGTGCGAATTTCAAGGTGGTATCTGCATACGATAGGTACACAACGTCCTTGAAAAAAACTGTTTGAAGTTTAAATATTGTCAACGCAAAATGTTAAAAGTACTTACATACGTACACCCCCCCCCACCAC
>JAWQUT010000444.1:206321-244002 GCA_033807755.1 Ellobium chinense
AAAAATATATAAAGGGAAAAAGTGTACACGAAGTTTTGAACGGAACATGGAAATGACGTGTTCTATTACGGTAAACATATGATACTTTGTAATGTACGACGTGATAGATTATCAAGAATATTTTACTAATAAATGATAAGGAAATTTCTAAATTACCAAATGCTGATCACTGAAATCAGTATTTTCATAACGTCCAGACCCATACAGGGGCTGATGCAAAATTTTAGAAATATCTGATGGTAGGTTTTTGAGTAATTCGGTAAAAGGTGTGCACAAACCAAAGTTTACGTACTATAATCATGCGTGAAAGTGGTAATGTGTAGTCTGTCTCAGCCATGGAGTCCAATACGTTTCGTTGCTTTCTAGACTGTTATCAGTATGAGGGCAAGACAGAGAGAGAGGAAGAGGAAAATGAACAGATAAAATAGACTGAAATGAGTAGAGCAAAGTGTAGCATCAATTTCGACTGATACTTTTTTTATCTTTTGCAGAGCAGTAGTGAACACTGTTCTCTCTCTCTCTGTCTCTCTCTCTCTCTCTCTCTCTCTCTCTCTCTCTCTCTCTCTCTCTCACTCACTCATTCTTTCTCTCGTTATTTTTCTATTTATCCCTCTGCGTCTCTGATGTCTCTCTTTCTCTGTCTCTCTCTCTTTCTCTCTCTCTCTGTCTCTCTCTATCCACCTATACTTTCGCTTCGCATCAATTGTGGGGCATAAAATGACCTACAAAATGTTTTGGGCTGGATGGAGGACGAAGAATATGGGTCGAGAAGGATGCTGCTCAAACGCGTATCGTAGCCTATATTACTATATGGCAAAAATAAAAATGGAGGGAAAGGGAGGCGTGGACTGATTCGGATATCATCTGGTGATTCCGGGTAGTTGGAGTGGGAAAAAAACCTAAGGCAAAAAGAATAGTATGGTGGGAAACAGCGGTTACTGACGTAAAAGTTATTGAGAAAGACCCTTAGATGGCTGCTACAAAGAAGAGCAGCTCATAACAAAATTATGGAAGAGAACTGTATATGTCATTGTAAGTCTTAGGTGATTAAAAAAATGATGAATTAATTACTGATTTGTAGCCTAAAGTACACAAGACGTTAAGATTATCACTTAATCACAGAAAGGTTTCTATAATAACTTAGAGTTTTGCTTCCCATATTTTCGCAGTTAGGTCTCTTTGACATTAACAAGGTTTCTGTCTCTTTAAAAGTGTTTGCCTTCTGTCGCATGAGAATTTCCGTGATATCGTGGGCAAGAAGTGGGCTCTTATTCTCACAGCTGTTTGGTGCCTTATCAGCACTGAGTAATAAGGCCGCTGTTCTCTCATTCAGATCTAGGCCGTCTGTCATTCCGGAGACACCGTCTTAAGATCCTTCTTATTGATGTCTATTCTGAATATGGGAGCAGCGTGGCCGGACGGTTAAGGCGTTGGACTCAAGATGTAAAGATCGTGGGTTCGATTGCCGACCACGGTCATGTTGTAAGTGCCTTGGGAAAGCATTTCATTCATTTTTCTTTCTTTCAGTCCACTCGTCTGTAAAATGGGTACCTGGCTATAGGTAGTAGTAGATATTCTCAGAATGCTAGTGATCAGAGCCTTAAATGGCAGCAGCACTGTATGCCAGGGAGCTGAGAAAGTCCTGGAGTGATCAGGTCTGCTGGGGTAATAATAGTGTGAATTCGCTTGAGCGGGAATTTGCCTGGATACGAGACTTATAACCCGTATTATTATTATTATTATTATTATTATATAAGATTTCACTGTCTCTATTTGTTGCTGTGTTCCACTCCATCACCGCTATGTTGTTTATCTCACAACTCAAGTACTTCAATCCACATCAACTGTGTGATAGATAGGACACGGTGTCATTTTTCAGTCATACACAGGCCTTGTGGCATTTCTTGCCATAGGGCTCCACACCATGCTTGTTCACCGGTGTTCCCAGCCATACGTTTAATCCTGATACGCCTCTGAACTGCCTGTTTGCTCTGATCTTTATTTAAGCCTGTTCTCAGTTTCAGTGTTCGAACATCCATTCTTGAATGGCCCTTCGTAATAACTGACCACTACACGTTTCCGAGTTCCATTTAGACGAGAACTCCAAATCAGACTAACCTCTTGCCTGTTCAACACTATAATGATAATGAGTTTCCAGGCCTAAGTGACCTCACTAGACGTGTCGTGGGTATGCACGCCCATGGCTGTCTAGAGGGTACTTAAATCTCCGGTTAGGCTGTCCTCTAGTCATAGTTCAATGTCATATGGACGGGGTTCCACACTCAAGAGGAAACCACTTTGAGATAGTGGCCTCTCTACAGAGATATATGTTATACAGGCCTTGGTTAATAGAGCCTGGGTATTTTAAATGGGCTTCTACCCTTCTCTCTCTCTCTCTCTCTCTCTCTCTCTCTCTCTCTCTCTCTCTCTCTTTCTCTTCCTCTCAGAGTCTAGGTCATTGTCTTTTTCTCTCATCTCTTTCTCACTATTCGTTCAAACGTTTTACACAAAAAAGGCGATACGCGCCAAAATTAATAATCTCAAATCTACCTTTAGCCAGTAATTAGCCACATTTATATAAAGCCTACTGTTCTCTAGCTTTTTTACTGATTATTCCCTCGTAGCTTTTATTATTTCCGAGATAGCCGACCTCTGCACCACTGCTTAACTGATAAAATGAGGCGCAACGAACATTATTTCTTCGCCTGTAAAATTTTTATTTTGCACTGACAAAAGGAATTACCCCATGCACCGATATTGGTAAAAATTGCGTAAGCGATGCCATTTTCATTGTGCCTCCTTGCTCGGGAATTCCCGATATCAAATCCATAATGATACAAAGGAAAAGAAGCAACTGGTTTGAGTGAGGCTTTGAAAAGTAGTAATAATAAAGAGAATGAAAATGTACATGGATCCCATGGTCATACAGCCGTCAATGGCAGTGACAAAACAAGAAGATCTAATGAACACTGCTGATCAAGAAGGAAGAGAATTATCAGATAAGTATGTTTTGCACATATATAATAGTCTCTTTATCACAGTGTTGTCTTGTTGCTTATTATGCAGTCAATTTCTGCTTTCGTATATTTTCATTTTTTTTTTTTTTGGCTGTATTTAAACAAAATGATGTAGACTTCTCCCACCCTTCTGTCTGTCGCAACTCACTTAAACGCTTTATTTACACACATACATAATTAGATTATTACTGCCTATCATTATCATAACACCAGCGTCCCTAGTGGCCGTGGGACACAGACTATGTCTTAAACCAACAGCCGTAGGATAGTAGACTAGGCCACATTTTTTTAAAACAGAATTTATCATTATAACAGATAGACCTCAGTTACGTGACAATATGTCATAAGTCTCAAAATGTTTCTTTAGCAATACGCAGCGATGACTTACAATGAGCTTGGACCTAAAAGTGTAGCGATTGATGATACATTACTACGAAAGGAGAGTCTCTACAACATTGCCTCAGTGAAGACTGGTCAATTTTCAAATAATGTGGATTTATCATACTAATACTATATAATTTTCAAGAACAGTCTGAGACATAAAGCATAAGAGAAAAACCCACAGATTTTAATACTACACTAAAATCTGAAAATCATTGTCTTCAGGCCCCCATTGTAACGTCAAACATTTTAGAAGGTAGTGTGTTTTTCATTTCGTTAATATTTTGTTCCCTTTTTCATGAACCAGTTACACTTCATATAATTTCATGACTTCCGGTCGACAACGACACGCCGCGTCAGTAATCATCATACTTTCAGCGTCTCTATTGTTCTGTCGCTTTCGCTGCGCAAACAGGTAAATGTTGACACAGTTTGACCGACAGCAGAGGAATAAACAAAGCCCTAAGTGGCTGACACAGATATTCACAGACATATACATGGTCTTAGCAAACAACAGCAAGTGTTACTCTCGTATTTCACGACCACAACTGTCCTCAGTTACTGCAGTGGCGACTTCCGGTGCAGAACCCCAAGGTTTTCTCAAACTACCTAAAATGGAGTTACATACTTCTATTGCCCTAAGGTCACCGCGCGATCCACTGACACAATAAAGAGAGTCACTCTCGATTCATTGTCTTATCCATAAAACAATATTGCGCGCCGAGGTGTGGTTTTACACTTTCTAAATAAACAGACCCACAGTGGTATATCTTCGTGTGCACGCGCTAACGCGCTGGAGGTGACAGACGCCCTGAGGCAAATGTTTTATCCTGCTGAAATTAACACTACCAGCCTTGGTGCATGCAAGCAGACAAAAAGCAATAAGCGATAAAACGCATTACCTAATTTTAAAGCAAGTGTGAACGAGAGAAAACTGGCTCTTTTGTTGCGCTGTCTTTCATAAACAAAAATTGATTACGAATGTTGTGCTAGGTGTGTAAATTCTAATAAAATTAATACTTGGTTTATGGTGTTATACTGCTTATATGAGGTTTTCTTGGCGTGTAGATTGCACAGCGCGTCACCAAAATGGTTGCAAAGGCGTAGATTTTTCTTCAAATTATAAAGGAATTAGCAAGGAAGAGACGTGTTTTGCTTAGTCAGTGGAAATACTGTAAATACTCGTATCTTTCAGAGCATCATAAGCAATCAGTCTCGAAATGCCCAATAAGCTGCAGTCTGCGGCCGTATCCATAATCCTTACGCTAATTAACGTGCTTCATTAATACATTGAACACTATTAATGATTTGGGACTTCCCTGTGGTTACCGCAATTCGTTGACTAACGCAAGGATTGTGCATACTGCCGCTGGGTTTTGATTGTGTCGCTGAAACTGTGTTCATTATTTTCAAGGGGAAGAAAAATGCAAGATGGGTTTAAAACAGTAGGAAGTGGACTCCGAGACTCAGACGTTTTAAAACAAATAATGAATGACTTAGAGATTTTATAGCTAAAGCAATGAAGCAGGTGTGCTTCCCTTTTATAAGTGATAGCGTATCATTCTCATAAAGCTCATAAAGAATGAGCAATATGACCGGGAAAAGATGGGGGAGGGAGAGGGAAGAGACGGAGGGAGGATTGGTTTNAATGAAGAAGATCTCCCACCCGTACCCTTATTCCCATCCTCAACCAGACAAAAAAATCCACTCTGCTTTATATGTCCTGTGATATCTATGAGCGGTCGCATAGTATGTGAGAATAGTTTTATTCTTGAGATCTGAGACGACATTCTTGAAGGGTAAATATTGGTATGTATAGAAAGTCATATAGAGTTATAGCTTACCTTGTGGGCAGCGTTCCTGGCTGGCCAGTGATGTACCCGACGATGATGATGATGATGATGATGATTATTTGTTAATAAATTCATTATATAATTTTCAGAAAGTTTTGTGTCATTGGGCAGAATCATATTTAGTTTTAATGATGATGATGATGAGGATAGAGGTGGTGGTGGTGGCTGGGGTGGTGGTGGTGATGATGATAATGATGATGATGATAACTATAACGATGGTGGTAATGATAACGGTGAGGAAGGGATAAATATTATGATAAATAATAAAGAGACAAAGATATATAGAAGACGTTGTTAGTCACAAGACTTCACACGCTGGCATCCTTATGAAAACTGTCACACTTAATACCGCGTGTTATGTACGAGTTACATATATCGGGTGGCCTGAGAAAAAAAAATACTTACTATCAAAGCTCAATCACTTACAAAGTATTCATAGCGTGTGCATTTGAATTTTGGCACAAATTTTGTGCATTTGGATAGTGACTGTTCATTCGGAAAGTTTCAAATGTCTGAGTTCAATAGTTATGTCACAGCTAGAAAAGTTAACAATATCATGCCAGATGTGTGTCTGACACATTTGCTCCAATGCGGCGATGTTGTTGGTTTGTTTTTTCCTATCGTGTATATGACAAAAGTATACCATCTTAAGTCAATCAAATATGCAACAGTATAAGACTTTATCAGTTTGTTAAAGTGCCTGACATTTTTTTTTAAATTTTTCTTAAGCAATTGAGCTTTGAATGATGTAAATATGTTTTGGCCACACGATATATACTTTGAGCTAAAGTACTCACGTTTGGGAGGGCGAGACTGGAGACACGGGTGTCTGAGGGACTGGGATGCCGTAGGGCATGAAGGGAACGAGGTCGTTGATCAGGGTCAGGTTGGCCACGGTGGTGGGCGTGGTCAAGGTGGTCAGTTTGGCCAGCGCAGTGACCGGGGAGGTGTTGGCCTTGCATATTATACCTTCGTCGGTGGTGGCTAGCAGCATTTTGGAGAGTGAATACGCCTCTGGATACGGATGAGAAAGAGTCTGTGTGTGGTAGCAAGATTACTGGTCTCTTGGAGAATCTGGTGAAACTCTTGAATTTAGTGTCGTGGAGGACTCCTGAGAGGTTACGCCCCTGATTTGGATCAACAAGTCTGCGAGTCGAGAATAGATGTTCGTCTCAGCTTCTTCGAAGATGAGGATGTAATGTCCAGTTAGATGTTCCGCCTCTGGGTATCGTTAAGATGACGAAGAAAAGTAAAGACTTTCGTAGGTTATATGTAGAGACTGGAAATCACACGGCAGATTCAAAACTTGTTTGATTCTGTTGCACTTGTTGTCACAACCAAAGGCTCTTCAATATCACCAGAAAGTCCAGTTTCTCGATATCGTGAAAAATCGATAACGTATTTGAGATAAGTACAAAATAGCTAGCCCCTCGTGGTCTCAGAAATCAGAAATCAGAAATCAAGCACAACACAAGTAGTCTGTTCAAGTCTCAAAAGTTACGAACTTTTCCGTAAGTTAATGAGTCAAGTTTAAAGATCCTAAAAGAACATAATGTTGGAAGCAGAGAAATAATCAAAAGGTCTTGGCAGTTACAAGTAAAACATACAGCCGACGTCCTCAGAACGATTTCGATAACAATAACAAAAACAATACGTTTATTGAGCTCAGACAACTATCTGTTGTAAATGAGCAAAATAGCAATATTTTTAACAAGCAATTCACATTCTGCCCTTCCTCTCTCTACACTACACCTACCCAAACAATTTTGTTACTGCAGACTTCCACATCTTAGTTTGTTTATCTATACATCGGTACCATTTGTGAACATAAATATGATGTTTCATTGTAACACAACTGGCACACAAATTAGGTGGAGGACAGCACCGACTTAACACAACACATGTTCTAGCCAAAACTGAAACTGAAATCCTGTCTGAAATGTTACAAACCGTCTTGAACGAGAAGGTCCTATAGCCCTTAAAAGTAAATTATTCACTGCCTTACATAATTATAGATCTAGTGCTTCCTTAAAACAACAGACGTATTGCTATACTGTCTTGTAAATGTCTATTTATATTTGGTGTACGGTAGACGGCAATTATTTTATTGGTTTATTGCTTCTTTGCACAGCACTTTGGGGATCCTGTTGTAGAGGGTGGTAACTTATAAATATTCAATGAAGTACATACGATCTATTACAACTAATACATTAGTGTCCTTTGTGTCAGAAAGTGTGACTATAACAGCAATGCCAGACTTTTTTTTAGAGCCGGAGCCAAATCGCATATGAAAAAGAGCCAAAAAAAGAGCCAAACCATGACCTTCTCAGGTCTGGATTTAACAAAAGGCCTATTTATGTAGTAGATATAAGTGCGTATTATTATAATCATAAATCTTTCGTACATTTGAGCAACAGGAGATCGTTCTTAGCTTCGTATTCATCGGACAATCATTAGACATCCAATCACTTGAAATACCAAACAGTCTGAGGGAAGTAAAATACTTTTTATATAGAACAATTTGTCAGTTTTGACATAAAGTCCGTCGGAGCCAAAAAAAAAAAGGAGCCAAACAGCCAAAGAGCCAGTCAAGTAATGAGTTATTTGGGAGCCAAGGTCTTTTATAAAGAGCCAAAAATCCGGTATTTGGCTCCCAAAGAGCCAAATCTGACAACTCTGACTATAATGTGTGTTCCACCACTGTCCTTGATACAATATGGATACGGGTAAAGAACAAGGTGTAGTTATTTGATAACAGTAATAAAAAAAAGACATTAACAATGATTACCTAGCGCAGTGTTGTGTAAATATAAGTATATTATATCATAGTTATTTAAAGGACATTTGAAACAGCGGTGTATACGCTAAAAGAGAGAGAAAGAAAGACATAGGTTAGGCCTACTATGAGGCTATATTCTAGACAAAAATAATATTATTTTATTAAATATGTAAACAAATCTTTCCATAGCTGTAAATATTTTGGTGCCCATTATTTCGTTGTAAGTAGATGTGTGATTATTTGGATTGCAACACATTCTAGTGGAATTAATTGAAGATCTTCATTTTTAAAAATGCGTTATATCCATTTTCATCGATTTTAGCTGATTTACTGCCTATAAGAATAGGAACGCTTGCAGACCATACCAATGTAAACAGAGTTTAAATTTTCTAAACTGGTGGGTTTGTTGTTTTTTTTTTCACACAGTGGTTTTACTTTACAAACAGCCTGAGATATTCAAGCCTCAAATAATACGGGCAAAATGAAATGTGTGTATGCTAGGACTAGTGACGCATTTTGACACAGAAACCTTAGTATGCAGTCATTGCTTTTTCCTAGATTCTAGACTGGGATCATCTCACCCCACCCCCATCTCCCTACCCACACACACACACACACACACACACACACACACACACACACACACACACACACAACACACACACACACACACACACACACACACACACACACACACACACATACATACCGCCACACACGTGCGCACACATACACACACACACACAGAAAGAGAGAATCCGCCAGTCCCTATTTCCAAATCAAGCTCAACATACTGTAAGTTTAGTACAAGCCAAACTGTTCTGTACACTAATCTGTACTTGCATGTGACGGAAATGGATGAAAATGCTGCTTGAATCACACTAATTTTACATCCTTTGTGTACCAGTGTTACTGACTTCCTGCGTGTCTGAATCACTTCAAATTCTGAGAAAGCGAAAACCCAGGAAAAGGAGTCAGGGCAGGTGAAGCAAACTCTCAATCAACTTTGGGCGTAACGTTCTTTTATTCCCCCCCCCCCCCNACGCCCTTTCCACCAAGGCCCCTCCAAAACCCATAATCAGCCAACAGGTCATACAGCTATTCCAGCTCTCCGGTTTTTATATTCACATTTTGCCGGTAAAAAAAAATTTTTCAGCGATTCCCCATGGTCATATTTTGACGAGGGTAAAACATCGCGGTAACTGTAGCATGATTTTTCATTTTGGCGTACAATAATACGTCCATTGAGAGCTTGCGCATTTAACGATGGGATCTCTTACCATCGTAAGTATTATATTAGTGTCTAGATTCTGAATGCACCCCCCCCCCCCCCCCCCCNCGCCCCCAAAAGTGGTCAACATACAGAAATAAAGTAAATTTTACGATGGTAGGAGATCCCATCGTTAATTCGCTAGTTCTCACATGTCCAATCTAAACAGAGCGGCAGCAGAGCTGCACACCAAGACATGTTCAGTGCAAGTGGTTGATATCTACAACACTGAAAATGAAAGCTGCATTTATTTAAAGACCTGTATGATTATATATGGACACTGAAGTTCTTTTACGGTCCAAGTCTTATTCGGTGTAAGAATTCATCATTGCTTGTATTGCAATTAAAGGCAGAACACAACAATAGTATATCACCGAAGGAGTATCTTTAAATTTTGTTCTCAAGCATCAAGACACACAGCTAAGTTGGTCAGTGACCTCGTTCATTTGCAAATAAGAGTTCACAACCAAAAGTATATAAGTCTATATCCGGGATTTACGTTCACTACGACCATTGCACTACACAGCACCTCTTTGCACCCGGAAGACCCACCTGCCGAACATGGTGCGAAACTGGGATGGGTGGAGGAGAATTTAAAAGTGCTACAAAACGGTCATGAATCACAAGACGCTACCAGGAAATACATATTTGACATACGCTTATTGTGGGTTAAGACTGCAGCAGAGGTGTTGAAAATATCTTCGATTTGAAGGAAAAGGGAAAGAGGACGAGATGGCCAAGGTGACTGACAGCCTAGTAAATAAATCGTTAGACTGGAGCCCGAAGTTAAGGCTGGTGCTCNTAACTAATGTTGAGGGAAGGGGGGCTGAGGGGTGGTACTAACTGAAACTCAGTGCTCACCCCCTTTGTTATTGTACCTTAGCTTGGAGAACTGGGACAATCAGAGCTGCAGAGAGGGTGAATACGATTCTGGATTGTACATAATTATAGCTTTGAACTCAAAATATCGATATCGTCAGCGATTAAGCAGACAACCTTGTGCAAGGGAACTTTTTAAGCTTTCTCTCCCATTTTAGGGCACTGGCCGTGGATTTAATAAAAGGCGTTTCGGGGGTGGCGAGAACATTTTTTCAGTAATGTCTCTCCGTCGACCTTTTCAGTTCTCCGCCTCTGTCAAGGATGCACTATATTAAGGCTCTGTGCAGTGGATTTTATATTTGGATTTATAGCTGTCAGGTTTGTCCTAGAAAGGGAGGGTCAGATAATATTAATGCAACGGAAAGAGATCTTTCGCTCAGATGTTCTGGTTATGTACAAAAAGATGCATAGTGTTACTGTTTGCTCTCATCAAGAAAGAAAGAAAGAAAGAGGGAAAGAGAGAAAGAAAGAAAAGAAAGAAAGAAAGAAAGAAAGGAAGAAAGAAAGAAAGAAAGAAAGAAAGAAAGAAAGAAAGAAAGAAAGAAAGAAAGAAAGAATGAGTAGTTCATGATCGACCTTCGGAAGGATGGCATTGCATGCACACGGGATGAACAGCGGTGGACCTAGTTACATGCCTCAGACCCATACGAGCGAAACCTAATCTACGAACTCCCCCTTCCGCTCCCCGCCTTTGTTTAAACATAACCTACAACTAAATTTTTAAAAAATGTCCCCAAACGTTTTCGTTTACGATTTGTTGTCAGTAAGTTCCAATCACTTCTGCCATTTCCTCTTCACCTTTCACCAAAGGTAAAAACCAAAACACTAGCGAGCGGCGATTTTCTTTCGTATTCGTTTCGTTAACGGTTCTAGCCCTACTCGTACCCACTTTACGAGAAAGTGCACCGACCGTCCTCTTTACAGACATATAGGTCACTGAAATCGGACCTAAATCTTCTTGCGTTCTTTTCAAGGTCATTGACTGTAAGTTACCACTGTGTACTTGTACCCACTACCAGAACTGGCACAATGATTGCCTGGGTTGCCCGAATTCAGAATAACGAGGTATTTGGGCCACAATTGATGTTCATTCAAGCGATCCACACTGTGAGGTAGTATTGCGTGGTTCGGTTCTTTGAGAGCCGCTGAGCCAAAGTTAGATAGCATGGAGCTTTCTTTGCCTTGCCTCTAGGCATTTTGTCCAAAGATCAACAACTTCGATCTCTTCTTCAGACTTTACGTTGGTGATCTTTTGTGACCAGCTAGTAGCCTACTCGGCACAGCTTGTTTCTTCCCTCTGTTATTGCAATTATCGGGTACGCACGGACTGATGAACTTGATAGATGACAAAATGATAACAGTCCCGATACATTTTTGCTTTCAACGCACTTTGGATCTCCAGTAAAGACAGATCAGCAAAACTTGAAAAGTAAAGACGATTTATCTGAGTTCAAAGCGATTTCGATCGAACGGAAAAATGACGTTCCTGTACCCGCTCCTGCACACTACACATCTATGACACAGAAAATAAAAACCGTTACATTTTACTGACAAGTTACATTCGTTTTACAATGAGGAGGAAAACATTTTAACTTTGCTAAGATGTTGCCGACCCTCCCCTTACATATTCACATAAGATCCTGGATATTTATTACCACAGCAATATGATAACTTGATAGATGAAAGTATTATGTATAATAGAAGACTCAATAACAACAATAACAATAAGGTTTTTTTTAGCTCAGGTACTGTAAGTACAAATGAGCAAATATGAAACAGAAGAATAGATGGCCCACAAATGACAGTAATTAATCCTCCTGTTTATATTAATAGCATTGGCATACGTACTCTCTCTCTCTCTCTTTCTCTCTCTCCCTCTCTCTCTCTCTCTCTCTCACACACACACACACACACACACACACACACACACACACACACACACACACACACACACNACACACACACATACATACATACATACATACATACATACATACATACATACATACATACATACATACATACATACATACATACCCACAAACACGCACTCACATACACGGGCAAGCACACATGCATCTAAGGCTTATGAGGTCAGTCTCTTCAATATTAGTTTTACAAAGCAGGAGAGTTTCTCAATATCTGAATTTGTAGTTTTAACTAAGTCGATATATTTATGCATACTTGGGAACCCTCAATAATAATATGGTATGTACTTTTTCATTTCATCATTAAAGTCCTTTCTCGGAGCACTTTAGATCTCCTAAAAGACGGCCCAGCGAAAACGAAAAACAAAGGCGAATTATTTAGCTTAAAGGTTGCAGGAGCCTAATAATTGGTAAAATAAATTGGACTATCAGAGTCGATGTAGCAGAGTATAAAATCTGTCCTTTGTGTAGGAATAATCGTTCAACATTAAACCACACCGCAAAAGTGGTGAAATTCAATCTTGAATTTGTTAAAAAATTATTGTTGCAGGCAGTGTTTCCCAATGGCTTCAGCGGATTTCATTTGTGCGGGCCTGTGATCTGCAAAAGAAGGCCAAATTTAAACCCCTTTTCATCTAATTTAAAACTGTGAAAAATCTGAATGAAGGACCCCCACTGTAAAAAGTATATAATTTGAGCACAGTAATGGCATCGGACCTGCAGACTAGTCTTGACCATCACGGAGCGTTCCTGTGGTTCGAGGAGAAATTTATATTAAATGGCTCAAAGAGGCTTTTACAATTTGGCTCTTGCAATCTAAAGTGATTCAGTCGAATGAAAAAATGACACATTACACATCTATGACACAGAAAATAAAAACCATTACATTTTACTGACATGTTGCACTCGTTTTTTTACAGTGAGGATGAAAACTTTCAACTTGCTAAGATGTTGCCGATCCTTGGCTTACATATGCACTTAAGATCCTGGAGAATTTATTACCAAAGAGGACAGCTAAGCTTGGTGTAAGACTGTAATATGGTTTCCTCTCTTGTACATCATAACTTCCTTGTTAACGTATGAGGGCGTATTCTGCGTATTAATGTGAGTGTGGGGATATGAGAGAGAGAGTGGGGGAGAGCGACAGAGAGAGAGAGAGAGAGAGAGTAAGGAAGTAGGAACGAAGTGCGAATGATGAAAGAGTGGTTTGGATCAGTGAGCGAATGAATTACTGTTAAGAACATATTGTTATACTTGCTCATTTACAACTGCATGTTGTCTGAGCTTACTAAACTTAACGCTGTTATTGTTATTGTTGTAAATTGTACAGGTGAAATGTAAAGTTTTATATCGCTATGTTAAAAAAAATTTGGGCTAGTTGTGATGACAAGATCTGCATTGAGATAAAAGGAACTCAAAAGATTTCCTGAGAAATTAGGTCTATATGATAATCAAATTCTTCTTGAAAATATAGTGTCCATCAGACCCCAGAATATAAGAATCGGTTAGTAACTCTTTTCTTAAAAGTAGGCTTATGGTGTGTGTCAAACCCCAGAGTTTACGAAACAGATATGCATGTGCATTTATGAGCATACCAGTGCACATTTTAACATTTTAAGACTGTGAAAAGGTGTGCAAATGAGGGGTATTTAGAAGTTCAAAGAAAAATATTCAGATATATAGAAAAAAGTGGTTTAAAGGCTTCTGAGTTTTACAGACCCACGATGTGATATGCCATCCCGCCTGTCTGAAAACATCACTCATCTTAAATAAGACGTTATTGTCAACACTGAGCGAAATGTGATTGAGGAAATGGCTGTGGCTTCGAGCATGGTGGAGCTTCAGAGCAAAATATTTCAACAAATTTCCAAATTTTACCCGGAAAATCCTAAAACCCCAAAGCAGCATGTGAGATGCTTCGCATATCCTGGAAAATATAAAGACGAGAATGCCCCATAGCTGTCACATTGGCTGTGTAATTAGTAACTATCATGGGCAGAAGCGGTTACTGTCACTAACTGCCTCTTTCTTATTATGTCTTATCACACCAGTCTTCTGCAGCACATCAAGTTAGGTTGCAGGAGCCTAATTGGTCAAAAAAAAATTGGACTATCAAGTCAATAATAGCCTAATTGGAAAAATATTGGACTGTCAGAGTCAATGATAGTAGCGTACAAAATCTATCCTTTGGACAGATTGTTTAAGAATTATCGTATAACATGAAACCACATCGCAAAAGTGTTGTTCCAGGCAATGTTTCTCAATGGCTTCAGCGGATTTCATTTATGCGGGCCTGTGATCTGCAAAAAAATGGCCAAATTTTCAACCTCTTTATTTCTAAATTAAAACTGTGAACAATCTAAATGAATAAACCCCACTGTAAACAGTATATAATTTGAGCACAGTGGTGGCACCAGACCTGCGGACTAAGTCTGGCCATCTCGGAATGTTACTGTGTTTCGAGGAGAAAAATTTATTAAATGGTTCAATAGGCTTTTACAGTTTGGCTTCCGCAACTTTTACCCATCTCGTTGTACTCCCTGAATTGGAGTTTTACTTCTATTTCAAAAGTACACCCAAAATATTGGGAATTTTACTACAGAATCTTGTGGGAAAGATAAGGGAGCAAACCATCCAATGCGCAAAGGTTACAGTGTAACTCTTTATCCATTCTACATTTTCAGCGAAACTCAGTCAAGATTTCAATGGCGCCGGGGAGTAGCGTAGAACAGACGTTTAGAAAAGTCTCAACCTGAACTTAAGTACGGATGTGGCAAGAGCCGCCGCCGCTGAATTTGGAGCCGCCGCTGATCGTAGGCACAACAGCACACATCCTGTGCAATGACAACTATATTATATTATCATCAGATATCGGGCTGGGGCTACATGTTTTTGCATGCTTCAACATCTGAAGTGCATTGAGATTCATGCACATAAATTTGTTCAAGATGTTTCACTACACGGCGCTCGTGTCCAGGTCTTGGTAGTCTTGTTTGGTATGCCACAGAGGAGAAGTGATTTAGTATAACCCCGAGAACAGGCACAAGCGAAACAATTTGAAGAAAAACTCCGATAACAAAGGCACCCGCTAAAGCTGGTCACGTTGTTAGCACGATTGACTTGGTGGTGTGATATTTTTTTTTCCGGCCACGTCAACCGCCTAGTCTTGTTCAAGAGTAGGTTTAACGCGAACCGTGGATAACGCGCTCTGAAACACTTTGTCTGACGAGTAGTCGTGAGGGATTGGATGAACTACATTCAATCAAGCTAAGTTCAGAATCAAGTTCTTTTTCCCTTGAAAGGAGCGAACTCCGTTTGTCTTTGTCAGTTCATACGCCATCGCAACCTGTCCACATTTTCTAGCGGAAATGAACTGAGTTCTCTTCTGGGGAGACTCATAAGGCAAGCCGTGAATGATACTCTCTGACACATTTATTCCGAAAGGTGATAATCAAGGACTTGATGACTCCGCTCAAACGAACTTAGTCTAGATCTAAATCCTTTTTTTTTCAAACAAGTTTGCTTGAATCTGTTTGAACGCTGCTGTGAAAGGAGTCCGCACTTTTTAGGGCATGTAGCTGAATTATTATGTTCTCTCCTGGGAAGATTCACAGGCATGTTCCTTTAAGTTACACTCTCGCTCCAAAAGCTTATTTTGCTGTAAACTGCCATAGGATCTGAAAGTCCTCTAATCTGACCATGTTTTATTGCTAATCTAAATATTGGCTCTCAAAAACACAACTACTTCCTGTAATGGATATGTTCAGGCCTTCTTATTCATGATACATATAATGTTGACCGCTCTCATACCGTCAAGCACGGTCTGGGCATGTACAATAAAACTTGTTAAATTTGTTTAACTTGTCATGGCGCTACAAGTTCTAAGTTAATCGAACCGCGCAGCAAAATGCGGTCTTTTATGTATGCTTACATTCTGCTCCTTCTCAATAGGACAATGACCCCAGAATATGCGAGAGCTTTCCAAACACTTTAACATATAAAGTATTTGTCTAAACGCATGAATCTGAAGAACTGGTACGTGGATTTCGGAACCTAACATGCTTCGCAAAGCATGTTCATCCCGCATCGCCATTTTGTCCAAACTTCCTGAAATTACGTGGCCAGATCTAGACTGAGCTCCAATCCCGATGTCATCCAAATCCGTCACTGCAAACACGGCGAGTTGAGGTTTGAAGTGTCTGAGCGAGTGAGAAAGCCCATAATTTATACATCTGACAGTAACAATCACAACAAAAACTGTTTGACAAGATATCGATATGCTGAGATGGATGAGGGGAAATCTTCAGATTTCAAATACGGCCCATCTGGTCATCTCCACCCAGTCAGTAGATCAGAGAGTATAGTAAGGAGCAGATTCCCAGTCTGTCCACATCCTGCAGAGTAGCTACATTTGACCAACTCCACGAGAAAGACCCAGCCAGCAGAGACCACCTTCGGAACAAAGCTCCTTTTCTACTGGGTTAGGCTTTTCTGATCCCCTAGAAAATTGCAAACTTCCTACATCGTCAGCAGCATAAAGTTTATGACGCATACGGAACAAAGAATAAGAAAAAGAGGAACAAGACGAAGAAGAGGAGGATGAAGAAGAAGAAGAAGAAGAAGAAGAAGAAGAAGAAGAAAACGACACAGGATAGCCATCCACAACACCCAAAAATGGTACCCTAGATATCCCACATTACTTCAATAGTACGCTATCGTTCTTTAGGCTCGGTTACACAATCAGCTTGTGAGGCTGCGGGTTGCTTTTTGCTTCATAAAAGAGTCACTTAAGATTATGATTCAATTGCATGTCCCTACATGTAAGTGTGGAGAGGATGCCTGTATATCACTGTATCTTTCTCGTCATCTTTGACCGGTCATCGTCAAGATCCTCTCCACATAACATTCTTATCTCCCTTCCCTGCTGTTTTAAATACGAACTCAGCTCGAAGTTCTCAGAGATGCCAGATGTTCTCTCTCTCTCTCTCTCTCTCTTTCTCTCTCTCTCTCTCTCTCTCTCACTCCCTCTGTCAACACGGTGATCGGCTTTAACTCTTGGCGCAAAAGATCTTGAGTTCGAGTCCCGCAGGATTCTCCAAGTGTATTATTTGCAATGGGCACCCATTTGTGGGGATCAGACGAGAATTCAGGGTCTGTTTCTAAAATGGCCATAAATTTGCTGTTAAAACCAGACCTAACACAAATCAACAAATCGTCTTTCCTCCCCCTCTGTCCTCTCTTTCCCTGTTTTTCTCTGCCTCACTTTGTCTCTTTCTCTGTCTCTCTCTGCGTCTGTCTCTCTCTCTCTCTCTCTTTCTCTCTCTCTCTCTCTCTCTCTCTCCTTTTTTTTTCTTTATGGACTTCGACCTTTTTTTTGTCCCAGTCTATTAGATCGGTGTAGTTAGTAAATCCCTCTCTTCCCCTCTCTTTCTCTCTCTCTCTTTCTCTCCTCTCCCTCTCTCTCTCTCTCTTTCTCTCTCTCTTTCTCTCCCCCCCTCCTCTTTTTCTCCTCGGACTTTGACCTCACTTATCATCTCAGTCTACAAGATGGAGTACCAACCTTTCAGCCTTAGCCCTTGACACATTAAGACACTTCTCACAAAAACTAGGGCGCCACTTTTTCTTAGTTATTTCCCTTTTTGACAAGGGGAGATAAAAAGTTACTGAGCACGTAACATCTCCATTTCCTTTGAGTCTGATGGAGAAACACTGTGTCATATGCTAATGAGACAGAAAGAAGAATGAAAATGATTAATATGGGGACCCCACATCCACGTGTCATCAGTTTTTTCTTGAAATTTATTTTGCAATCTCATAAAAGGACCTAAGCCTAGACAGGAAGCACGGGAGAAAAAAATTCATTGAGAAAAAAAAATTACTCGCATAGAACACGCGATCTGTCTCACGCATTAAGAATGACATAAACGCCATAGCAATGAAGTGAATGTAAATTATTCTGTTTATGTCAAAAGAGAAGAAGTAGATGAGTAATACGTATATGTGTCCAAGGCTGCTTCCTCTTTCAATCCAGTTTCTGTATTTTACTCTCCACTTCTCCCTCCTCCACATTCCCTCCCCAAACCAACCAATTTCAGCCGTTCTCCCACAAAGAAACAGTATTCCGTATGTCACAAGTTTCCTTAGTTTTAAAGAGTAGTCCCACTGCACTGTGCAGCTGAAGACTACAGTGCAAATATCTAAGTTCAGCATATCCGATAATGGATCATTTCCTGCAAATGTAAAGAATGGCAACTCTAGAACCTTCCGCTGGGCAAAATGGCATGTTGGTCGCTTTCTGCAATTTGGCTTTGTAAATCTGAGAACCAACGGTGAACATACTATCAGCTGCAGAGGCCTATGGTTGCATACGAATATTCTCTAGGGTATCATAAACAATTTTCTAGCACTTTCAATGTAATGATAAGTAAATTATAACATATTGAACGTCTTGAGGTTAACAAAGATAAAAAACAAAATATTTCATACGTAAGTTATCGTCGCCAGTGGCTGGTCGTATTTGTTGCTCTTTACTAATTCTAATTTTAAATGATGGATTTGCATTTCTCTGCCAGATGTGGGGTGCCAAATTTCGCATGACAGGGCAAAGTTGCTCTTGGAATCTTAGAGTAGATTTCTGTTGTATCAAATTATGAAATGAATGTGTTACAGGAGCCTAATTGGTAAAAAAAAATTGGACTATCAGAGTCGATAGTAGCAGAGTATAAAGGACAGATTGTGTAGAAATAATCGTATAACATGAAACCACACGCAAAAATGGTGACGTTCAGTATTGAATTTGTTAAAAAATGATTGTTACAGGCAGTGTTTCCCAATGGCTTCAGCGGATTTCATTTGTGCAGGCCTGTGATCTGCAAAAGAAGACCAAATTTTTATCCCCTTTTCATCTAATTTAAAATTGTGAAAAATCTAAATGAAGGACCTCCACTGTGTAAACAATATATAATTTGAGCACAGTGATGGCATCAGACCTGCAGACTAGCCTTGGCCTTGTGGGAACGTTCCTGTGGTTCGAGGAGAAATTTTTATTAAAAGGCTCAAAGGGGCTTTTACAATTTGGCTCCTGCAAGTTACAGTGCGTATAGAATGAAAAACATGAAATTTACTTGAATATCTGGAGCACCACCTAGCGAATTTAAGAGAATTTTCAGGAAAATGACTCATTTCAATGAACGGAAACATCAGCGAACAAAACAAATGGAACACTGACTGTGTGAAAAGTGAATCATATTTCTCGGTATTTGCTAAGTAAATATTTCCTTCAGTTTATCAAATAGCTTCTGGTTTCAAATTAGGATCTCAAAAGAGGCCGCTATGGCATAGCCAGATGGGCATCCGCACATGGCATTTCCTGTTTAGATAACATTGCATGTTACAAACCTGAATCAGATAATATGAATTTCACTTCTAGTCTGTAATGTGCAATAAAGGATTGCATATACAGAGGTTGTGCTATCTCTTTCACCAATCCATCTTTCACCAATCCAGACCCTAACTTTAAAGCAAGCTATAGGTGGGACTTGCCCACTTGTTTATAACTGATGTATTTTCATAAATTATGTATTATATGTTCTGTATTTTCTGTGTTTTGGCTCCGATGTTGTACTTTTCTACATACAAGACCTACATAAACTGGATTGAATTCAGTTGAATTGAACTGAATTGGGGTGACCTGGAATATTGCCTTCAAAACTTTATGGAGTTCCGGATTCAGCAACAGTTCAGTTCAATGTTGTGCGCAAAAAACGCAATCCTTTATCATGCTAATGTCTGCTTTTGTTGTTCATGTTTTAAGAGATCTGGATTTGAAAATAGAAGTTCTCTATTGATAAGAAGTGATGTTATACTTTTTTTCATTTAAATATGCATAATGTGATTCAGGCACGTTACGAGACCCGTTCATAAATCTGCATGAAATATTGTAACATCCATTGCTCCTCCCTAAGGTTTTCATAAAAAAATGTATTCTCCCAGTGTCTCTTTATCAAGCCCGACCCTAGTATGATCGTCTCAGGTTTCAAGAAATGCACTCATGGGGGAAGCAGGATGGATGCATTTTAATAGAGGTTGGGGGATGGGAGGAATGTGAGAGATGAAGAACTTATTTTGAAAAATAAATGAAGTAAGCTGTAGTATTTTTTTATTTTCTAATTTAAAAAGACAAAAAAAAATAACAACAGCTTCAAGGAAGCCGAGAAAATTATCTTTGATCATTAATAATATGATAGTATAATGCGATCAACATGTCAAAATATTGTGCCGAGTCATCTCTGCACCATTGAAAATAATATATATTTATAATTGTCCTCCAAAACTGCAACGTTCCAAAAGTAAAAATTGGATTGCCAGTATTCAGTGAGAGCGTCTTGGCCCATTAATTTCTAATGTCAGACACGCCTTGTGTGCTGTGTCGTTTCCTGTGCATGTCATGTGTTAGGTTAATGTGAATGTGTGTAGCCTGTGTGTGTGACTTCCGGTTCTGTCGTTGCGAATGTCATTTCTGGGTATGATAGGGTTAAATGCTACGAAGAGAGAATTTATTATGGTGATGGTGGTGGTGGTGTGTCTGTGTGTATGGTTTGTGAGAGATGTGTTGGGTTGTGTTGTGTTGTGTTGTGTTGTGTTGTGTTGTGCGTGAGTGTGTTGTGTTGTGTGTAAGGTGTATTCTGTTGTGTGTGTGTGTGTGTGTATGTGTGTGTGTGTGTGTGTGTGTGTGTGTGTGTGTGTTGTGTGTCTGTATATAGCCGTATAATTGCGTCTGTATGTGTATGTGCGTGTGATTGTGTGTATGCATGTGTATGTGAGTGTGAGTGTGTGTATGTGTGTACGTGTGTTTGCGGGTATGTGTGTGTCTGTCTGTGTGTGTGTGTGTGTGTCTGTCTGTGTGTGTGTGTGTGTGTGTGTGTGTGTGTGTGTGTGTGTGTTGTGTGTCTGTATATAGCTGTATATTTGCGTCTGTATGTGTATGTGCGTGTGATTGTGTGATTGTGTGTATGCATGTGTATGTGAGTGTGAGTGTCTGTATGTGTGTATGTGTGTTTGCGGGTATGTGTGTGTCTGTATGTGTGTGTGTGTGTGTGTGTGTGTGTGTGTGTGTGTGTGTGTGTGTGTGTAAAGACATCCTCCTGATTTCAAGCTGACAACCGAGCTGGTGATGGGTGCGATACAGAGGTAGCGGGTTCGAGTCGGTGGTGACAGTCAAACTACTATTAATGGCAGAGATGCAGTCAGCTCCTCGAAAGCATGGAAAATGTTGCGATTAAAGACCAGTCGCTGTTACTCAGTGACAATTATGTAGAAGATGTTTTCATTAAACGGAAGTTGCGACTATCTGGATTGTCATTAAGGGAAGTTGATTGTAGTAGGGGCGGCTGAAGAAGGAAGAGTACTGCCATCTCTGACTGCCACAATTGTTATTACTGTTGACAGTAGTGATTGCTGCTGCTGCTGCTGCTGCTGCTGATGATGATGATGATGGTAGTACAGCTGTTGATATAATAATGATAATCCTCATCACCATGTTAATGATCATTGCTACTGCCATTATGACTGCGGTTTCTTCCGCCACTGCAACTTCTCTATTACGAATGAAAGTAGCTATGAGAGGAGGGGGACAAAGCTTAGGCTTATTATCCTCACACCAAAATGAGGTTAACAGCGCTTCTCTAATACTCTACCTGCACAGGTTAGTTGTAAAATATCGCTTGTTGACAGTGACATTTCCCACTACCGTAAATGTCTGCCATACACACACATTCAATTACAAGCTACTGGAGTCAGTACATTGTGTTACTTTACCTAACTGTAAACCAGTGACGGTGTAGAAGAGCGGACGTCCTTATTTCCTTGTCATTAAAAACAGTTTGTTGCTATACTATAATTGGCATCTTCTAATTTCTGGTGACCATGGTTTAGACTATATTCTATTCATTTTGTGTCTATGAATGAGATACATCGGTCAGTGTAATGACCCTTCTCTCCATTTTTCTTTATCTGTTTAACATTTCTTTCTGGCTCAGGCAATTCCATAGACAAGGTCTATTTAACAGTTATGTAACTATGTTTAGTTGACCTGCGCTGCGGAGAACCATGGGGAATTTTGTGTCTTCCATGGATGCGTAGACTGCTTCCGGGGATATCCTAAACTTTAATTAGGGCCATATAGAAGTTGTACATCGTAAAGGAGGTGTCTGTTGCTCAACCGTTACATTTGATTCTTTCTGTGTGTAATGGATACAAATTTGGCTCATGTAATGTTTTCAATCAAAGTTGAATGGAAGAAAAAAAATCTTAGTCTTGCCATGTCAGATTTATCTGAAGACTCGACATTTTAATAATTATGTTCTTGCGTTGGTTCTCGATGGCGAGAGCTTTTACATTTGCGAGAGTACCCGAGAGAATGTTAAAGATCCAGACTTTATAGACTTTTATAGAAGCACGGTGTAAGATTCTTCATTTCTGCCATGACTTCTCCAGGTCACTGAGATAGCACCGCTCAAGGTTCACAACAAAAAAAAAACAACCGTCGACTGCAGTTAAATAATGAGGTCACGCGTTGTGATGGATTCTCCATCCACCCACCCCCTTCATTGTGTCAACTTCCCCTTTCCCCCAACTTCCCCCTATGTTCTTCCTCGCCTAGTTCAAGACTGAATTTTAAGTACCAGTAAAAATGTAATGTGTTTTTGAGCCTTCGCATTCAGAGCAGGTCCTGTCTTGCAGGCACATCAAACCAGTTGGGCTTTAGTATTATCCATTTTGCATTTTATCAGACAGAACTGGCAGCCTTTCAGATTTTTTTTTCCTCGTTCTATCGATATCGCACGAAGTGTCGTAAAAGTGCATGTTTGTTAAATATGTTGGAATATATGAAGACTGTCATAAACGCTGGAAACTGTGTTCTCCGTCGTGTTTGTAGGGAAAAGGTTGGGGGGGGNGGGGGGGGGGGCGAGAGAGAATGAAGAAGAAGGAAGAGTGAAAGGGAAAAAATACTTCTACTCTAGATTTCGCTTCCATTGGCCGGTTCCTTCTATTTTTAGCCACAACTTCCTTCGCCTTGGCAAACGCCTTTCTTTTAACACTAGCCGTGGGTACCACTGGTTCCCACAATACCCTCTGACCTGTGAACTTCCCTGCTGAGATCCCTAGAGATGACGCAAAAGTATGTCGGATTTACAGAACAGTGAATCTTTCATTCTAAGGTCTTTTCAGAGCGACGGATGTCATTTTATTTACAGGATCTTGCTGATATTTTGTTTTAAAAAATACCCATTCACCATTTAATCTTTATCTCTCAAATTATATGATAGCTAATGCGTATAATTATAACACTGAATTTCATATCACGTGAATTCTCGTGCGCTCACTGAAACGCAATGTTTCGTATGGCGAAAAAGAGAGAGAGAGAGAGAGAGAGAGAGAGAGAGAGAAACAACGTTGAGCGTGAAGGTAAACAAAACAACATAATATGGTAGTGCTATTGACTCACAGAGCAAAATAAAGGAGAAATTGATTCTCTCAGATTTATCGTGTCATTAGAGCTTCTAATGAGCTCTCTTCTCTCATTCTCTCTCTCTCTCTCTCTCTCTCTCTCTCTCTCTCTCTCTCTCTCTCTNTCTCTCTCTCTCTCTCTCTCTCTCTCTCTCTCTCTCCTCTCATCCTCTCTCCCTTTTGCCCTACAAAAATAGTGCGCGAGCAACGTTTGCTTTCAAAGTAAAAATGACACTACAGACTTCAGTGTTATCGTCAACTTCGGGGTTATCTCTATACTTGTATGTTTAATGAAGTTTTTCTAATTGTTTTGCAAACCACAGGGGATGCTGTCAGATGCAAAGACATGTTGATGATCATTGTGGAGATGCTTATAAGTGGGTTGTCACATAAGGCAAAAGAGGTTAGGCAAATACTAACAAGAGTGGAACCTCTGTGTAAAGTTATAGATGCCAAGAGTCATGCCAGTTCTATCGGAGTAAATCTCAGCTCAAGTCCATGTCACACAAATGGACGCGTCACCACCAAGCTAAGGCACCTTTTTCTTTCGTGAAATATGAATATATTTGCATAATGGTCCATTTTTTTTTTTGGTTTACCAAACATTGCCGGATTAAATCCCAGACTCTTGGTTATTTACTTAAGTTTTTAGCATGTCTGCTGAATGTTTTTAAATAATTGATCCCACTGCTACGATCCTGGTGCAGATTACAGGATGAGAATGAAATCATTGTTAATGTTAGTAGTTTAAATTAGTGTCTTACTTAATACGTACAAAAAAAAATCCGCGGATAAGTGCATAGGTGCTACGAGGTGCTTTTGTATCCAAGCCTAAAAGAAACGAAAAACAACTCTTCCTTGTACCACTCTCTCTCTCTCTCTCTCTCTCTCTCTCTCTCTCTTTCTCACACACACACACACACACACACACACACACACACACACACACACACACACACACACACATGCTCAGACGTTGACTGCTCGGAAACATACAAAGCATTTGACATGAATACCATTGAAAGTACTTGTATGTCTGTAGCATTGCATTTGAATGTGTTTACTCCTCGTCTTCATACTATATGGATCTGAGCTAAAACGACAGAGGCGATTCAACGCAAGATACCATCTACAGTCTTCACACAATTTTGCTAAAAATTTGGCTCTTAAACAGTTTTGTTTTTTTTACGCAATAGGTGATCATGAGACCACAGAGGACTATGGCGTGCCAACATGCCGTTCAATCTATTCATACAGCCCAAGATAAAGACGCGGAGCATAGTATCTGAGAATTTAACGCGAGCGGCATTTAAATTATTACGATCTGCGAATTATAAAGGTCATATATCCTTGGAGATTTCTATTTCGACATTGCATGCAACAGTATGGGGTCTTGCTATTGCATGTGATATTTTGAGACTTGCGACATTACTATTAGACGTAGACATTCTCTGACAGAGGAGATGTTGAGTGATATGGGTAATGTCTTCCATAAAAGGGAAAATAACCTCGACCTTTAGAAGCCCCTCCTACAAAGTGGCCCTGGAGAGATTAAAAGATTGCCTCAATTCAGATAGATTTCCTTTAATATTTCAAATCCTAGACACTTTAATATCAATTTTCTGAACTAGCGACCTGCAAAATTGTTTATACAGTAAAGCTTGTTTCATAAAATTCGGCAAAATAGCGCTCCAATGTGCAGCCTGCGATTGTTTTCAAACTAGTGAAATGTCCCCTCGTGCCTCTGCTTTTATATCCCGGGTAGGCCTTTAAATCAGGAGTCTTGCATCACGACGATGCCCTCCGTATTTCTCTACGCTTGTATCAAAACACCTTCTAGGTTAATGGCCCCCGAAAATCTCTCACCTTTTATTATGTCTGATTCGCCTTAACAAATTACAGCTTACTTCGATCTACTAACTCCCAACACTGCTACACAAAGCGATCATTGAGCGTCTTCACACCTGTGCGAGAATGAATAGAATACTCCCGAATTACCGAAATTTCAATGGGAGACTGCCGTAGCATTGAATGAACCTTTAAAGGGCCGTCTGCGGTGCAAAAGTTTATAAGAGACATGTGGAACACCTCGCTAATTTGAATTCAATTGCACAGTTCACATCAAGGAGCGCTGTTTTTCCCAAATTTCACAAATAAAAAACTGCAGATCGCTCGTTTACTGTCACTCTGAACTTTATAGTCAGAAAATTGATATAAAATAGTTTTGTACATGTATTTAAGATATAATCTGAGAAAAGAAATTGTTCACTGTAGGAGGGGCTTGCTTTTCAACGATTGCCATTGGATGGCATAGCTTTAAGAGCAACTTTCCAATACAATTTTGAAACGCACAGTGCTTATAGTTGACACGAGACGGCAAATCTAAAAATAAGAACTTGCTGATCCTTTTTAACACTTCGTATTCAATTTTATCCGAACACGGCAGAAAAATGTCTGCTGCGTCTAGTTGGTGTATTCCGTATTCAAGGCGTAGAACGACGTGCAATTTTGCCACTTACACACGATGCCGCAACAAAAAGTCCCATCACTCATTCTAGAGTAAAATGCATGTAGAGGCCTTTTTCTCGTAATGTTTTCGTATTCTATACCCACATGTCATATTTAAACATCCAAGAGGTTATCAAACTTTGTGGGTATGAAATTAGGCAAACCAGGATTCGTCCTTCATGTGACCTTCAAAATCAGCAGTGAAATGAGAATCACACAAAAGAGGCGTCGCTCTGTAAGTTAACTATATGAGGTGAAGTGCATGACATGGGCGTTGACTGATAGTTGGAAAACTGCAGGGAGTCTTCTGTTTTTTTCGTTCTCTGTCCCTATTTTTATTGTTAGAGAGATAAGAGCGCTTTGAGTTTATGCTTGAAGAGAAGTAGGGATATGAAAGATTCCAAGGGCATGGGCGGAGACAAGGTGGGTAAGGGGCTTCATCACCTACAAAATCATATCTTGTCTTCCCAGGTGTCCCTAACTGTGGCCCGTGTATCTCCCAAGACAGATGAGTGTTTTACAAAATCTGAGTGTCTCCTCTAGGAACCACTGTCTCACCTCCTCCTTCTGCGAGATCACCCTCCCAGACAGAACTCTTGCCAATACCACTGCACCGAGCCCTTGAACTTCACCACCACCTCCATCCCACCTCGTTGTCCTACTTCTTTCTCAAGACTCCATCCCCATCTCCCAATCCTCCCTCATTAACTCACCCCTTCTTTGCCACAGAATAGGTTGTGATTTGGAAGAGAGAATGAAAAGGATAGGGAAGGAAAGGGGAAGCCAAAGACTTATGTGCATTAGAAGGTTCCACAATCTACAATCGGTCAACGCCTTTACATTTCCGATCTTTCCGCCCTGATTTGGATCGGTCCACAGTTTTTGCTCTAATGGCCTTGATTATGCTGGGATGGCGGATGAGGGGTTGGGTAAAGGGTGGGAAGGGGGCAGGAGGAGAAGATTTAGGAAAACAGTCTGACCTAAATAAATCTCCTCCCTCCTCCTACAACATCCCTCTTCAATGGCGACTCTACCAGTGCCATTCTCAAAACTCTGTACAAAACGCAGTGCAAATAAGTCTTCAAAACACGATAACACCCTCCAAGGCTCTTTCAATAATTTTTGTTAAAAAAATCGTCCTATGTATAGACTTCAAGCGTGGCCGTGTTTGTGTTATTTGTTTACAGAACCTTTTTGTGGCATGTTTAGATACAACATAGTATCGCTGCTGATAGCCTACAACGACGTATTTCACAAATATAATATTTGAGTAGAAGCGATCTTTCATACCATACTTTGTAACAACAGTAATAATGCCGTTATGACCGAAACAACTGCCTTGTATAGCGAGAATCACAAATATTAGACAAGGTCATCTTTATCTAGACACGCTACACTAACATAACATCAATCAGTGAGTGGTAAACTGTGGTATATAATTCTGTAATTCTGCCACGTCATCAGCTGCTCCACCCCTCTACCCCCAAAAGAAAGAAAAAAAAATAGAGTGTATGCTGCCCACGGAGCTGAGAAAGAACTTGAGTGACATGGCATGCCGGCATAACAAAAAACAACAAAAAAACTTATGAAGTCGTGCGAGCAGACTCATAAACCTCATTATTATTATCATTATTAGCAAAGAAAGAACAGTGTTCTGTCAAGAACAGCGCATCAAAGGTTTTAGTACAAGTATTACCCTAGCAGGCGTGATCATATTAAGACTTTCTCAGTTCTCTGGGGAGCATGCTATGTTGATGTCATTTACAGGCGCTGATCACTAGCATTCTGACAATATCATTCACTGTCACTGGACAGATAGATACCCGGGCCAAAGAAAATGTTAATGAAATTCTTTCTCAATTTCTCGTACTTACAATACGTCCGTAGCCGAGAATCGAACCCACGAACCTAGATCCTGAGTCCAACACCATAACCATTTGATCACGTTGCTCCACATTGTTCGTTTATCATAAAAAGACAAAGACATGTCCTTCATAAATTTTGTACGCCCTCTATTCGAACTGGTAAGTGAATTTCGATATTATTATAAGAATAGGCATAAATAAAATCTGAATGAAAATAATGCAACAGCTTGTGTAAAATGGACATTATTTCTCCTAATGGACAGAGAGCAGTCGGGAGTACATTTGGACTCCCTTGCCTACGTACCGTATTCGTGCTATTGCTTTATTTTTTTGTTATTGTTGTTGATGTTGTTGTTGTTATTAATGCTGTCGATATTGCTGTTTTTGTTGTTGTTCTTATTGTTTTGTTGTTGTTATTGTTGTAGAAGTTGTTGTTGATTTTATTATTATTATTATTGTTGTTGTTGTTGTTGTTGTTGTTGTTGTTGTTGTTGTTGTTGTTGTTGCTTTTTTTTGCTGCTGCTGCTGTTGTTGTTGTTGTTGTTGTTATTATTGTTGTGTTGTTGTTGTTGTTGTTGTTGTTGTTGTTGTTGTTGTTGTTGTTGTTGTTGTTGAGGCTGCTTTTTTTTTAATAGCGGTTGTTGTTGTTGTTGTTAATGTTGTTGTTGTTATTATTGTCCCATAACTTCCACAATATATATATATTATTTGTAACAAGAAATGCAGGACACGATTCGCATTAATGCACAGGCCATCTTCTCCTATCCCTTCCCTCTTTTTTTCCCTCCTTCCATCCCATGAGCACTGAGCACTCCCCCAGCTCTACTTTTCACCAAAAAAAAAAAAAAAANAAAAAAAAAAAAAAAACTGCCGGAAGACAGTGACAGCCAGTACTTCGGAACTAATATCTCACCAGTCATCCAGGTAAACTATCCTATGTTTATCCCTTACCTACTACTAAAAACCGTTGACAATACACCGTTTCCTCAATGGCACTTTGAGACACACACCACGTCACCACGTCACTGCTCCTTTTAATTAAAAGCCCCCGCTGTCGTAATGAAGAAACGGGAGTTGTACAAGGGGAGATGATTTATGGTCCGAGGCCAGGCAAGGACGGGCGTCAATGTCCCGTGTGCTTTCTATCTAGGGGAAGGACAGATCTCTGTGCCGACTGACTGTTAAGCGTGGTCTTAGAAAAACGTGAAACGTGCACAGTTATTCCCAAGACCTTCTGAATGGGTCTAAACTCAACGAAACCACGTTATTATCTAGTCAGTACTTCAGCACAAATTCGAACCACTTGTTATTGGAAAAGCTAGAGATTGGATCCAGTAAGACTCTTATGTACAATATTCATACAAGCATCGTAGCTGTGTGGTTTGTGAGTCGTACTCAGAAAATGAAGACTAATATCAAGTCTAAGATTTGTGTGTCCGGCTCGCGGGCCGGATGGCTTACATTGTAATGTCCTTGGGAAAGATACTTCACTCCCCTTTCCCTACTCGACTCAAGTGTAAATGAGTACCTTGCTGTAGAGCTGGGGGGAACCAGGGCATTTCNGGGGGGGGCTATTGTGGTGCATCGCAGGCGACCAGTAGTGACTTTGTTACGTATTCCATTTGTAATACTATGTAGTTTCATGCATGATGTGTATTGTTCCATGCGTATGTATTATGAATGAGATGTATAACACTGTATGACATTGTAACCAGTTTCCTAACGGGGTAAATAAAGGTCGAATTTTGTTTTTTTTTAAATGTCAAACGATGCTCATAAACTTGAACTCCTCACAAACTTCATATTACAAACCGGGGCCTTCAGTACCTTCAGTAAAGACTTTCATGAAAATGCCTGATCTTTCCGAGACTTTAATGAAAGTTCCTACTCTCAGAGCCGATACAAGTATGAATGCATCTTCTATCTCTGGCTCAGACCTTCAATAAGACAATCTAACTTGAGTCTATGCCTTGGTGACTGTGAACATAATAATATTCTCAGAATTATGTTATGGCTAATTTGAATTTCAGCATTTCCTCCAGCAAATGGTCAATAACCAAGGACATGATTACTTCACATCTGAACAATACTGGACCTCAGAAACTGGAATTCTGAGGTTCCAGCACATAATTTCGGGTTTATAAAATGTTAGAGTTGGTCTATCAAAAGTGATATCAAAAATTACTGCTTCGGAACCACAGCACTACAGCTAGTAATTAGTATGCGAGTATTTTTGAGTAACTGCCGTTCGAGATCGTAAGACCCTACATATAATGTAATGAAAATCTACGGACTGTGACGAGATAGCCTGCAAAAGTATCTCCCAAAGACTTATAAGCACTGTACATTCTAAATATTTAGAAATACTGTACCTCCAAATATTCATCTAACAAACTGCAATGGCACCTACAGATAAAGATCTTCGTTAGAGAGGAAAATAATCGCACATATGAGTAACTACAATTTATGCTTTTTGCGTAGTTTATTTTTCTGCCCTCTTCATTGTCTTATCTCCCCTCTCTTTTGGACCCTTTTAATGTTTCAGTCCTCTTTCTCTCCCTTTTCGCTGTTTCATCTTCAACACGATTATGGTTTTAAGGAAAACGGTGTCAAGTGTCATTTGTTCTGTGGTCAAGGGAGGATTGGATGGCCCCAGAAGTGACAGATGAGTATCCTCAACTCAGTGCACAACGTGGACCTAGTATCTTATCGCCATAGGCGTAGACTTGATAGGGAACTACTGATATCCTATTACTTAAGATAAACTATTTGGTGTAAAATTCCTACCATCTTATCACCATAGGCGTAGACTTGATAAGGAACTTCTACGATTTTATTACCCCAAGCTTAAAAAGTTGATGAAGACTGCTAATACAGTATGTATCTTGTTAACATAGGAGTGGATCGTTGTTTACAACTATGCTAGATGATAAGAAACTGCACTGCAACCAGAAGTCTCCAAACTGGAGCCTACGCTCTAAAAGATAAAATACAACACTGTCACTACTACCCAGCATGCCAGGTCATGTAACAACTCTCTCAACTGCCTGGGAAACATACAGCACCGCTGCCATTTAACCAGTATGAATTACTAGCATCCTGACAGAAAATGTCACCTGTTACAGACTAGTATCCATTTTGCAAACGGGTGAACTGAAATATGAAATATTCTCCCAGTGCCATTACACCTATAACCATGATGGGGATCGAACTTATGGCTTTCAGTACCTTAGTTTCAAAGCCATTGCATTCGGCCATACTGTTCAGCCCCCTCCCCACCCACCCTAAAAAAAAAAATGAGGACACAATCACCAGTGCTCTGCCGCTCTGCTTCTCACAGTTTTAAGTACGAGTATGTATACAATATTATACGCGTCACACGACGGGAAGACGAGAAACATGTGTTTTGCAGTTTGTGTACACAGAAACGAGAGAAATCACGTCATAGATAACAAAATGTCCCCTTGTTTGGATGAAGTTATGTGAAAACCCGCAGCAAGCTTCAAGACATCAATGCTCTTCTGTGAATTCTAGACGGAAGATTTACACTGAAGTTCATGACATGAGAAAGAGGGTGAAAATATATGTGCTAATATTGCATATATATGGTATACGTATCATCTTAGCTTTACAGTAGTAGAACAACATATAATTAATGACTGACTTAAAATTTTTGATTTTTTTTTTTTTTACCTAGACGTGAAATCTTAGGAATGAAAACGATGACATTTCATTTATTCCTCACGACGTGTTCCTCTCTCTACCGACAGTCCCCAGCCCTGTCTCAATCCCAAACTCCTTTCTTAGAAAAATTTAATGCGCTCTTAAGTCTTTCATTTTCATAGGGCATTAGGTCTACATGCTTTTCGTTTCAGCAGTGAAACCAGCGATGTTTTTTTGTAATGTTCTTAAAGTATGCATTTTAAGATCTACCATTGAATGGTAGATTTTGCATTTCCGATTTAATTAAACAGCTAGAGAATCAAAGACGACACTGATTCCTGGCTTATTGTATGCTTAAAGGGTTGAATTATTTGGCGTTTTTGTAGAACACAGTATGTGCTCTATTCAGGCTTCTGAAATAGGGAGAGACCAAATAATGTGAGGATAGTTATTATTCATACAAATGTTATAGTAGGCTTAAAATTATAGCATAACTCTTGAAGGAATCCAGTTTCAAGCTCAATTTTCAATTTAAGTGAATTAATATTGAAATGCATCTCTGAGTGCACTCCAAATCTATATTATTTCACCTAAAACGCACTTACTGAGTTTAAAAAGAGCACTCTCCTATTATCGCAGATTCACGAGGTACAATACGATGAAAGTCACGCTTGCTTAACACATAATTCCGTTTATATTAAGTTACGTTTCCGGAAGAATTCGTTTGCATCGGCCGATAAAAATCACAGTGTTTTGTGATATCGTTACGCTCAGCTGATAGTGTGTGCTTGAATTATTATTTGTAGTGATAAAAATATGTATTCTTAATGTGTAAGGCGCGCTTATCTTTTTATTCCGCTCGGTGAGATATTTAAATTCACCTTTCCGAGTTCGTCAGCTAGGACAAACGATCCTGTATTCGCCATAGTCGGAGACTGAAACAAGAGAGCGTAAATGACTGAGTACTGATTACTTATATTATTGATAAAACAAGCGGTGTAATTGCAAAACAGCTGAGAGGCTATTAAAAAAAGAGGGGCGTCGCCTGGCCTAGTTTAGGCACGTGGCAAGTTTGTTTTTTCTTCCATTTATATTTTGGCTGTTCGGAAAGTTGCTTATAGGAAAGAAGCTGAGCGCTTCACTGAGTTTCACACTAACAGCCCAGAAAGTGGTTTTTTGTTATCACTGTATTTCTAGAGAGATTGCATGCATTAAACGGATATCGCCTAGGTTAAAGTATGAAATGTCGTATTCTCTAGAAAGTAACGATACTTACGACTTTCTATACCCACATGAACATAATGTTTGCATTCATGATATGTGACTGGCCTTCGCATACTGGTAACTGTATAATATCAGTCATTAGGTCAAGGTTTACTATTTAAGTTAGTCTGTCCTCACTTTGTAGTTTTGATTTCAGTTTCAGTTTAGCTTATAATAAATAAAATGATATCATTACGGGAGCTTGGCAAGACAATGCCAAATCAACGATTCTGTAATTAGTGTAAAATAAAATAAAATGAAATAAAATAAAATAGAATAAAATAAAATGAAATGAAATAAAATAAAATAAAATAAAATGAAATAAAATAAAATAAAATGAAATAAAATAAAATATTAATATAAGGATATAAATTACTGACACGTAAAATACATGAACAGATTATAAAATAATATAATAATGCATAATTAATGACGTCTTGTTTTAATTTTATAACCACAAAACAAAAATAAAATCTTAATAAAAGCCACGTTTAAAAAAAATGTAAAATAAATCAAGTTCATAATGAAGTTATAAATCATCGTCATAAAAGTTACTTTTTTAAAATAAATATACATAACAAACACAACACCTATCTTAAGAATAGCTTACCAGGCGATTTGTCTTTAAAGAACCACGAATCACAACTATCATATGAATACTAGAATACTACAGACGGGAACCTGGAACCAACACTAACATAAACACAGGATGAAGAACAAGAAATTGTTATCACTGACTACCGACTTGAGATATCACTGATAGCAACTTGTGTGCCAGAGTGGGATAGGGTCTACGAAGACCTGATTATTTATGATGCCTTTTGTGTGTAACCCTACACTGCTTGTCTGCTACACTCTTAGCTCTTAAGCCCGTGTTGATATAGGAAGGGGTAAAAAAAATACTATAATAAACTCCACACGCGTTTATAAAATGGCATACAGAAGAAACGGTAAACACTTTTCCAAGTCGGAGGTACTAGTGAAGGTGACACGCGCCGGTCTCCTTATTTTGTCCTTTTCCCCCCTTCCATAAGCCGGTAGCGTCAATTGTATCCTACCTTGCTCCCCCCTATCCTTCACTCTCTCTCTCTCTCTGTCTGTCTCTCTCTTTTTCTCCCCTTCTATACGTCCTGTTGCTAGCAGCCACTAGTGTGCCCTTATGATGCCCTCCATAAACCGATATGTTATACATGCCTGTATCAGGCGTTTGTACTGGGGAGGGCTAGACAGGAGAAGGGGGAGGGGGATTAACGTTTGGGGAAGAGGTGGGGACGAGAAGAGGAAGGACAGGGGTAGAGAAACAGATGAGAGAGAGGGAGGAGACTCGATAACAGGTCAACCTGCTCTTGAAAAGAGAAAGTCAAGAGAAGGGCAATTTGTCGACAGCCTAACCCCTCTCTACGCCTTAAAAGGGGTTACAACACTGAATTAGGCCTAAGCGTTTTCTACTGCAAAATACCATTCATAGACAACCAACCTCCCCTTTGCCCCGACCCCCTTTGCCCTTATGACATTGAAGACAACACCGCACCGCAAACAGCTGATTCTCCGCCCGGAGGCGAAGGGAGAGAATAGTATTGTACAGTTACATCCGTCACACTCGAGTTACGACCCTTTAAGATGAGACAGCCCACCTGGTTTGAGGTGACTTTCATGCTGTGCGGTAGGGGGGCTCTTCACTCGTCACGCAATTTGATATCTTTACGAGTCAGCTGTTTGGCCTCGCTCTGACATTCGACGCCGTTAGCATGAAATTTCATCTTTGTCAGCGCGGAAGCATTTTCGCTTTCTTTAATAAAAGAAATGAAGAGTGCAGCTGATGTTATCTGTACTTTGAATATAATAGTGCACAGTTGATTGACTATTTACTACGGACTTGTAAATACCCTGTAAATACTGTCAATGAATAAACGTAAGACAGGGCTATTGTAAATTGAGAATTTGCGCATTAACGGTGGGGTCTCATGTCATCGTAATAATCACATTAAATCTGCGTGTTGAACGCTACTAAGGATGCATTTGGCACTAAAGTAATTCTTACAAAGTTAGGAGATCCCATCGTTAATGCGGAAGATCACAAACATCTAAGAAACACCCATAGCCTGAGAACTTGTACCAGCTGAAAGTCTGGAGTGCACCAGCTGACTGCTTGTTTGTTCTAATACAGTAGTTCTCTGTTCTGTGTATATAGTACAGTAGTAGAAAGACTGGCTGTCCTAAAAATTTGGCCGTCATAAAGCTATTCATTGGTTTGACGTAAATTGTGATAACCACCCTGGATTTCAAGATCTCTCATTTCCAGATGGTATTATCTCCAATATAAAACACTTTCAGTTATTGCTTTTCTTTTTCTTTCTCCTCCTCTTCCTGCTCATCACCATTATCATGGTAATAATAATTATATGTCTGTGAGTCTCGTGTGAGCCTCGTGTCCTGGCCCAAACCCACTCACGCGACTTCACATGATTATTATTCCTGCAGGCCAGATCACTCAACCATATTCTCAACTCTTTTTGAGTATACAGTGCAGCTGTCATTAACAGACTCTGATAACTGGCATTCTGACAATGTGTTCACTGCCTATGTCGGGATACTCATTTTATAGACGAATTGACTGAGGGAAATGTGAATGAAGATTCTTTCCCAAGGAGCTTATGATATGACCATGAAGTGATTCGCTAGTGGTGGTGTCAGAACTGATAAGCATAGAATTTTCTCATTCTCTCTAATCATTCTTTCTCATCACTTCATTTTCTTCCGGTTCCGGTTCTCTCGTTTCGTTTTCTCCTGTGACAAAGATGGTGGACAGATCAGAGTCATTGAAATGCGAAAGAGAATTAAACACACTGTTACAAATTAAAATCAGGTGTGAATTTACTCATCCATCTAGTTCGTGCAGTATGATCGTAACATTAGGCTATGCCATAACTATACGCATGCCTGCCTCTGCCAGAACGGTACGGGAAAAGGCCTGCGTTGGGTCCAGCTTCCCGCTGGCTACGTGATCATTGTTACAGATAACCACCTTTGCACGTGTTGTCTGCCAGTCGACCAGCTACCACTGGAATGAAGAATTTTACCTTCGCGACCAGCGTCTATATAGCCTCATTCAAATGTAGCGAGCGGACGGTGGAATATATGCTATCACAGCATCACATGGGTTTTAAAAAACTAGAATCTCTTTATTGTCACCGCAGAACCGGCTTAAAGTTGTTAACCAAACGTAATATCAATGGGCCTATGTTTTGCATCTCACCTAATTTGCGGGATACCACCTCTCACAGTACGTTCACGCGTACTAAATTTTATATCATTTGTCGCCTCATTAACTTTGAACCGTATTATGAGAGTCTGTGCTCGCCATAAATAAGTCTCCACTGACCCTCCACTTCGAACCTCTGATAAATTTTCAATTTTATCAAGGCAAAAAAAAAAAAAATTGAGGATGTATACCCTGATGAACTGTGTCCCCACTCGAGCATTATTTTGCTGTTGTCGGTTTGCACATGTTTCCAAGACTGAATAATAGTTCTGTGCGTTCGAAAAACGATATAATAATAATAATAACAATAATAATGATAATATTGCTGTTTTGAAGTTTCGTATCCAGGCTAACGCCAGCTCACGTGACTTCACACTATTATTATCCCAGCAGGCCTGTTCACTCCAAGATTTTCTCCACTCCCCAGGTAGGGAGCGTGCAGTGCCGCAGCCATTTACAGGCGCCTACACACTATTCTGGCAATATATTTCACTGCCTATAACCAGGTACCCATTTTACAGACGGGGTGGACTGAGGAAAATGTAAATGAAGCTTTTTCAAGGCACTTGCGCCACGAACGTGGTCGGGAATAGAACCCAAGACCTTTAGATCTAGAGTCCAACTCCGTAATCTTTCGATCACGCCGCTTTATATCTTCAAGAATTATGCCGAAATTTCAGAGTAAGGAATAGACAAGTGGGGAATTACTTATGACGGGATGTGTTTGACATGCAATCATTTGACTAGTCTGTAAGTGATAGTTTCACGCGCTCTCACTATTTATTTTGTAATCTTGCCTCATCCTGTCCCCGCCTGTTCTTTCAGCATCGCCATTATTCGCTATTGCTAAGCAGAACTGATGGAAAGCAATGTGGTCTTCGCTCTTTACGACGCGGCGATAGTAAACCGCACAAAGCCATCAAAGGTCAATGGTCTAGTGAGTCTAATCTATGCAAAATTTCAAAACAAGCTCATGCAGTTTCATCATTATTCATAAGAATGAAAGCACAGTGACTTTTTTTTTCTTCATAATATAATATTTTCGTGCACTTTAGATTTTATGGGGTGATCAAAAGCAACCCTCTTTTATTCAGTGTTTGTTTTTTTTCCCTTTCAGCAGAAGCTCTCAACTGACCTGAAAAGATGCGTGGCTAATAGTCGTAAAAAAAAATTGAAAAAAAAAAAACAACATCCTTAATGTATTCTTAAACTGCGATGCCTTTTTACATAAGTCGGCTAGGAAACGNATTGCCTTCAAGAACTTTCTTGATTTAAGTTTTTAAAAGGAACTTTCGTTAATTACGATGTTCGACTTTCCATCCGCTCGCTCCTGTGCGCTAGTGTGTGTGTAGAATGTCAATGTCTGAACACCACTTATACCTCCTTCCCCCTCCCATCTCCCCAACCTCCCAACCTCCGCCCTACCTGTACAAGCAATATCCTTTTTTTTTTCTTCAAGGGCAGAGTTCGCAAAACTTCCTCCTCCCTTGATTCCTGCCCCCCCC